>JAPDOI010000235.1:410000-850000 GCA_029168955.1 Aplectana chamaeleonis
TCAAATAATCGACATTAAAGTTCAACGCAACGCGCTGGGGCTGTGTCGGCGTCTTACCACAAAGGTTTGCCAAGTTGTACATATATAAAATCAACATAACGAAATTCGGAAAATTTTCCAAACTTTTTTCGTTATTTGAGCTCCACTTTTGCAAATTAGCGAAACAACCTGCTACTTTGAGAGCAATTTGCGTCAGAAATTCAATATTCCTGAGATGTGGTTCATATATTAAAGGCGGGGTTCGCGATGAGAACGACTTTTGAGCTCTCTTCATGAGAATGCAGATTTGGCCATCACAAAAGTAAAAATAAGAGAAAAACCCGAAACTTGCGAGAAAAATGCTCAAAAACAATGTATGACGGCTAATTACCGGTGTCGGCCGGCCCCCTAATTAACAAGATTTCCCTTAATGCTTGTTTATCCGTTTTTTATTTTGCTATGAAAGAAGTCACTAGTAAACTTCGAGAGCAAAAAAAAAACTTTAAAAGCAAAATGAAAGTTGACAACGCAGGCTTTTACACAAATCTCGATAACTGGGGAGCGGGAGGACATCAAGCAATAACTTGTTCCTGAGAATTTCTTCTCCAATTTTTTACTTATTTTCACTTTTGTGCTGGCCAGATCTACCATTCCATGGGGATAGCACAACAACCGATTATATCGAAAACTCTGCCTTTGAACGCCTTTTCTTGAGTTTGTTTTTATTAAATTCACCGCACTGGAATCCACTATTTTGTAAAAAGCCTCCATACATCGCCGTTCATGAGAAGATTTTTTTTGCCATTGGAACATGTGAAATATTTCTGTTCTCTGCCTACTCTGTGAAGTTTTTGGTTTCATAAAGGTCTGACGAGGACATGCTTTGTCTGGAACTACAGCATGAAGGAATGATGCGCAGTAAACGTGGCGAAGGCTCAGTACTGGACAAAAATGTATCACATCGGCCTTTTCGCGATGACAGATTTACGCGTAATTACAGTTCCGAACAGATTTTTTTCGCAAAAACTACGTTACGCGCAAAAAGCACCGCGTCACCAAAACCAGCTTCGAAGAATTTGCTTTGAATTTTCAAGGGGATCTCCGTGCACTTCTCAGTTAGGGGGAATTCAATGTCGCGTGTCTTTTGACTCCGGCAATTTTCGAAATAGTGTATGTCCTTCTAGAATTTGCGTCGATCGCAGATCAAATTATGAAAGATTCTTCCTAGTGTGAACATCTGATCAGTTCATAATGAGGAATTTCGAATAGCGAATACAAAACTTCTACTAGTGTTCATCTAGTCCAAGTCGACCCATCAACTTCAAACTTTTGAAAAGTCAAAGTGTTACCGAACTTGACTTTGAAATCACATTTCCATGAGGATATATGTACAAACGCGAAACCGACTGTGCGGTCGGAAAAGGCGAAGTCCTTCGGTCGGTCACCCACCACTAAGCTATGATTTGTGTGGTGAACCATTTCGCCAACTTTTCACGTTTTTCGGTAACTAATTTTTTTAAGCCCATCAAGAACTGTTTTACTCTTCAAGTCCGAGCGTGTTAACACAACTACTTCAAAGCGTGAGACCCCATTTCCTCAGTCTTCGTTGCGGACAACTACTCCTCCGGTGAACCAAACCGCAAATTGCTGGTGCTTCAGCGCATTTTTCTTTTTCTTTTGTGACTTTTGTAGCATCTTGCGCCAAAAGGGTTGTATTACACAAGAAACTTGAGAACGAAACTCGACTTGAACGCTGCCTTTGAAAATGTACATATTGCTGCATTTGGCCCGCATTTGACTAACCGCAATTTAAAATCAAATGAAGTGGAGCACTTTTTAGATTAGTGGTACACTGTGTCGTCGTCATGAGCTACAGGCATACCATTTAGCCCAAGTCGCCGCGGGACCAGCCTTGGAGCAACGTTATTTGACGTCGTAGGAACAGTTGCCGTGCCTCCGTCGCAGAGATGTGTCGCGGAGGGCTGACATACTTCAGCTCAGAGTCCAGCAGCCCGTTGGCAAGGACCGCGATATACTCAAGACCCCCCTCGGTGGTTAGTCCATGCCCAAAAAGTTCGGAAGTTTTAACGACCCCCCAGAGACGCTCCCACAACAGAACCCTAAAAAATTTGTCAATTTTCATCGCTGATAACCGGATCATGGTGAAGATACAGCGATAACCCGAGGGCTCGCATCGCGATGGGCTTCTAGGCGAAGCAAATACTCAGGGCAAAAACAAAGTCTTTCACATTTCATGGTAATATATTCTTTGTTATACCTTGTATTTTACGCGTGCGTGACAAACTGTATAATGATCAAAAGACTTCAATTATTATGTTGACATTTCGCTTTAACGGTGACGTCATTTTTGAGTAGCAATCTACAAGAAGAATCCGAAAAAATACGTAATCGCTTCCACTGGGGCGAAGAATAAGCGAGAATGACTGAAGGTGATACGGCGATAATGTGAAGCGTCGAGGCCTCGCGCTCTTCTTGTAATATTGTCCGGGCCTTGCGCCGTTCATAAGCCAGAGGGCCGGTGCGGGGACCCTGAGTTTGTGCAGGGCCCTCTGACGTTCTGAGAGAGAGAGAGAGAGAGAGAGAGAGAGAGAGAGGAATGATGAGTGCGAATGGAACATTTGCGTTGATATTGCGTAGTTTCAGCGTTTGCGATTAGGGTGCGTTAACTATTTACATACATCGCCATACAAACTTGTTGTATTATTAAGTCAGAAGTTTAAAAGGATGTGAGAATAGTTGTGCGCAGATTTTTACATAGTCCCATTACCTCAAAATCTGGGCCTTGGTGATTCGAAATTCTATTTTTGAAGGGATGCCACCCGTTGGATAGTGATGGCTAAAACTCTGCGATTTGCCAACTTGGCTTGCCACCGTCCACCACCTTACATCCCCTAAATCCATGTAACCAGTCAGTTGGGAAATAAAACTGTGGCAATTTGTGAGAAATTTTATGAGCAATTCAGCTTCTTTGTTTGGAACTTGAAATTTTGATTTTTAATGGGGAGTCGTACGTCTTATAGTGGTTTTTTGAGATGAAGTACAACGAATTTCCGCCTACAAGAGGATTGAAACAGTTGAATGGACTTGGAACTGGTTCTCTTCAGGTTGTGAACAATTGCATTTTGGTTTTTAATTCGCAGGAACCTTTTTTTTTCTACAGCTTCTACAACGTTCTTGTATCGGTTTTTGTTCATTAAATTGAATATTTTCCCCACCCGCAAATTTCACAACCCCCCTTGCAATTTTTCGTTTTTCCCCGAAAATTTTTAGGACCTCCACCACCCGTTGACAAATTATCCACACCTGCTGGACCCTGCATCGGCTCTTCGCTGTGTACTAAAGTATATCAAACGAATAATATCGATTTTCCGAATAAATCTAGTTTTCTCTTCATAATCGGAGGGGTTCCAACAGCTCGTTATCACATATTTGGGTAAGTGAAAGGTTCTCATATTTGATGAAAAAGTGGGGTTTCGTCTAATCATTAAAGGCAGTGTCCACGATAAACTTCGTCCTTGGTTTTTGGCCGGAAATCGAAAGTTCAGGGTCTCATTGGAGCACTGGGGTCGAAAGAACGAACGAAAACGAGCCCGAAAGAGCTCCATGCGGCTCCGGAGTCCGCTCGCGCTAGCCCTTCCGCTGGCGGTCGAGTTTTCCGAGGAACAGTTTGGTCCGCTTCTACATTAGCATTGGAGCGCGAGCGCGGCTGAGTTTTAGCATTGGGGCGCATTTTCGCACGCTGCCTACTTCAGGCCCATGCCCGCGCAACTCATGCTCCGTTGGAATGTGGCTTTCAAGAAGAAGAGCTGATTTTGGATGTTTCGCAGCGTTTTTCATGATTCTTTCTTCACTGATGAAACAGTCAGACTCTAGACCTTCGTTTTCTGGTTGAAACTCGAGAACGATTTTTATCGTGGACACTGAATTTAACATGTCACAGCCAATTAATTGAGTTTTTATTCGAATATTCGAATAATCGAATAAATGGTTATAGCAATTCTGTGATTGGACAGAAATTGGCTTTTCATCAATTATGGAAACCTTGCCCCTCACGTAATGTTTAATACCAAGGGCAGTTAAAACCATCTCGTCTCTGAGAAAATACAAGAGTTAATTTCTGAAAATTTAGCTTCCTGGCAAAAGTAGCGATTTGGTAATGATGGAAAAAAGTTTCAAAAATGTCTTGAAGTATCTGAAAAAATGATTTGGCGTGAAAAAGCCTGGAAAAATAAAAAAGCTAGGAAATGAAGTGAAATAACCAAAAATGAGAATTGGTGGTAGATCATTTCACAAGCTTCGCCGTTAAACTTATCAAAACGAAATCAAGCACGATATGGAATGGAGCCTTGCGTTCACCTAGCTTGACCTATGCTGCTTCTCTTATTACAGTTTTCAAAAATGGCTTAATGTTTCCGTTGCGCGCTTGATTTTGCTTTGATAGGTTTAAAGGAGAAGCTTGTGAAATGATCGACCACCAAATCGAATTTTTGGTTATTTCACTTCATTTCCTAGCTTTTTCATCTTTCCACGATTTTTTACGCCAAATTATTTTTTAAGATATTTCAAGACATTTTTGAAACTTTTTCTTATCATTACCAAATCGCTACTCTTGCCACGAAGCTAAATTTTTGAAATTTCACATATTTTTCCCGAAGGCTCCCTTTCTGACTTCAATTTTGCTCAACGATTTCCATTTCGGGATGATGAAACATCTAACAACAAGATTGTCGAATGAGTACAATTTTCGGAACTTATTACCCAAAGCCATAAACATACCACTCATTGCCGCATTTTGTATATGAGAGAACTCGATATTATTGATCATTAATATTTGATCTTGCATGATGAGAAGAATTTCCCAAACAAGTGACTTAGAGCCATCATTAATCAAAAATCATTGCGGCATTTTGTGAAACAGGCGAAAAAATCAATATTATTGATCGGTTTTTATCGATAATGACTGACGAGCAAAGTTCTCCAACCAAGAAAACCAATCCCATCAGCAATCACCACTCTTAGCCGCATTTTGTGCAAAAAGCGCGAAAATTGATTATATTGATTATCGATCGATGACGTGTCAAAAGTACGGATTCGGACAAGTTCAGTACTTATCTCCGACGACTTGTATTGATTGGCTGCAGATTCACCCACACACCCCGGTCTCCACAGCCGTAGCAGAAAGACGCAGTTTTCGTGCTCCACGGCTAATTTAGTATATAAACCCAAGATTTTGGGGGTACCCTTCAAAGTTAAGGTATCAAGTTCGAATTGGAAGAGGAGCGACCTGCATCCATTTCCAGCCTCCTGTCCAAAAATGAGCTCCCTAGCTCAATTTTGAGTGTACCAACAAGATAGTGTACGCCGTCTGAAAAAAGGAGATGAACAGCAAAAACGCGCGGTCTTTCAATTTTTACTCGAAAACCAGTGAACCGTTCTAAACCATTTTTGGGTACTTGGATCAACTTTTTGCGCTCTTTTTAATGCATTTTAGCACTAATTTCTATGTTCACTCTCAACTGAGATTTCAAAAAAGGGGTTGCGCGCGGGGCCGATTCAAAACCAAATCTGGTGCGCGCTTCGCGCGCACCACAATTTGAAAATCGATTTTATTCGGTGGAACACTGTACTGTTTACGTAGCGCTTTGCGACAGCGACAGGTTTAAAGGGATAGAGTGCTGCGACAGGCTGTCTCTGTCGCTGTGTCGCAGAAGTATACTCTGGGCCTATTAACGTGATTTCATAATCATAAATAAAAAGAAACTTTTTGAGAAAACCTGCTTCAGAAGGACCGCCATGTGAGTCGTGGCCATGCTGGAACGAGGGTGAGTGTATGCCAAACGGAACCCGTGGCTACTCATGCATCTGCCAAGCACAGTTCGCTGGACGACATTGTCAATTCCGGGTGAGAATCTGACATTTTTCTGTGACTCATTCAAATAGCCGATTTTTCCGATCAAATACTATTATGCGTAGAGACGCTTACTCATTTGCAACTGAGTTACATACATAACCTGCGTTATGCTAAGGTTTGGAAAAAAGGAAGTCTTGTGAGAGTGTTCAGAGTGGCCCTCATACGAGTTAAAGGCATCGTACGCGCAGAAAACCGTATATCATTTTTTCATGTTTTTGTGTAGCTTGGCCTCTATAGTAAACGAGAATGTCGAAGGGGCCCATGAAAAACCTTTATTTGTAAAGAAAAGTCAATAGGAACACATTGTAAATACGAATTTGAATTTCGCGCCAAAATCCATTTTGAGGTTTTTCTGCTTTTGGAGGCCTCGTCACTGTCATTTTCGTACTTTTTCTGCATGTGGAGTTCGTGCCGTAACTATTTTTCATGTTCTCTTACGGTCGCACCAACATTCTAGGAAAAAGTGCTAGATGACTGGTGAGAATGGGTGGCGGATCTTCATCTTTGACGCCTTCCAACCTCATTGCCCAAGGTTTTTGAAGCGCCAAAGTTTACCAGTGTGGTCTACCGGGCTCAATCATGAAATTTAGCCAGAAAAATGAAAATTGAATTTCAGCGCGAACGATGCCTTTAAAGGCAGGGTTCTCGATGAAATCGGTCGTTGTGTTGTCCCCATGGAATGGTAAATCTGACCATCACAAAAGTGAAAGTGAGCAAAAAATTGGAGAAAAATCGCTCAGGAACAAGTTATCGCTTGATGTCCTCCCGCCCCCAATTATCAAGATTTGTGTAAAAGCCTGTTTTGTCAACTTTTATTTTGCTTCTAAATTAAATTCTTAACATTTCTGAAGACCACTGACCACTTTAGCAGCAAAATAAAAGGCGTATAAGCAAGCATTCATGAAAATCTCGTTAATTAGGGGGCCGGCCGACACCGGTAATTAGCCGTTATACCTTGAAACCCTGCCTTTAAGGATTCACTCATATACTCAACATACATAAGGTCATATACTCAATACCTCCGGCATAAAACTTCTGCTTCAGTACCGAGCCCGAAGATTCACGTGCTGAGACTAACATTATTCGTGACGGGATCTTGTGGTGCCGTCGCGAATAATGTTGGACTCAGCACGTAAACCTTCGAGCGAGATGATTCTCTAGCACATAGTACAGGGAATTCCGCATGCTTATCTTTTCTTCTCCTGAATCGCAAATTTAGCGATTTGCAAAAAAAAATGCGTGAATAGACTACTGGAGAACATCATAAGAACATTAGAAACGACGAGCTTTTTCAACGAGCCTTGACGGACACGGGCAACAAGGAAGAAAAATTTGGGAATTAGGAGGAGAAATGCTGCGAACCCGAGAATTTCACCTGATTAATGCAAAAAGTGGACGCCGCCTGAGGCACCGATCGGTCAACATGACTAGTAGACTATGACTTCTCAGTTGGATTCAACACGAGTTAGACAAGTGCTGGATAGGGCCTCCCTCCATATACATAAATCCTAATTTGGTTGTTCGATTTTGATTGTTGAGAATTTAGAGGCAGAGTACAGTCTGTCAAGTTTAGTCTAGTGAGATTGCGAGGCGCGATCAATGCGGCCAGCTGTGCGGCGTTCACGACACCACGGTTAGCGAATTTTTGATCATGCGCGACGATTTGCCTCCACAATCACTGCCCGTTCCTTAGATTGAATTCTACGAAGAGACTCTACATTGCCGGCGACTGTTTACATAAGCCTTGGTGCATACGCAAGAGGTATTTGAATAGAATCGGAACACGTTGAATAGTTCCTATTCATTATCAGTACATAAAGATTCTAAGAAAACAGGATTTTTTGCTTCTGGAGCAGTTACACATCGGAACCCTTTTGCCGAATTTTTGATGGTGGATAAAATTTCCGGGATCCTATTCATATCTAGTGATTATGCTATCATGCTAGCGGCTCATCGCTTCTGCATAGGTGACTACACTTTTCAGCCAATGAAATTTTTATGGGCAACTATTGAAAATGAGCTATTCCTTTCGTTCAAAAGAGACAAGGACAGCTGCGACGGAAAAAATGCTACATGCCTCTGCGGTACCCTCCTCAAAAACAAAAAGAGTTGTTCTTTGCTATGAGCAATTCTATTATATGCGTTCACATCGGTCATCAGTGGAAAGTCTCGACCTTCTCTCTTATATCTAGTGCCCACATCACTGCTTTCAACGTCATCAAATTTTTACGTTACGATTGTTTTCAGCTGTGCTCACTGATTAGTTAGGTGGGTCGGCCCTTCGTTGACGAGCGATTAATGCATTGACGTGGTAGCGACTCAATCATTGTCGACATACAAGTAAGAAGCTCATGGGAAACTAATCGTTATTGGGGGATCACACAGCAAGTAACGCGGCAATGGCCCCTCGAATCTGGTTCAATAATTACAATACAATGAATGCAAGTTGTAAAAGTTGAAAGTTTTACGTAAGTTTTTTAAAAACGGGAAAATTTTTGCAAACATGGCAACAAAAAATCCGCTGCTCGCAACTGTCCTGAACGAAAGGTTTTTTGTTCTGCGATCTGAAAACGCAGTCATTTTCTCAGCTCAAGTTACTACATGGTAATATACATGTCATCCTATTCGGGCTCAATTTTCATGGAAACTCTCAAGTTTTGAATGACATTATTTTCGCTTCCGTTTCTCGAAGAAGTCAAGTTCGGTGATGCGCGGCGACACTTCGATTAGTATTTGTATAAACGAGAAAGGAAGAGAAGAAGTTTCGCCAGGACTAACTAACAAGGGACCACTTCGAACATAAAATGGAGTTTTGAAAAACGGTGTTTTGAGGGTTGTAGAGGAGTTAAAAAGAAACAATTTGAGATTTTAAAATTTCACTCAGTCCTCACGGGCAGATCAAAAACGATCAAAAAGGGAAAGAAACCAGAACGTTGGATTGGGAGGACGTAGCACAAATGTGAGCTATACAATGGCCTTGAAATCATCTGAAAAGGTTCTCCTAAAAGTTTGAAGATGAAATCTAGCTAGGTTCTCGAGTTATGACTTATTCATTGATTCCCTGAACAATGCTCGTTCCACTCAAACCACCGATCACTGCAATGTGATAGTTGCGGTGAGCTAACAGCACACCGTGGCTCAGTCGGTTAGGCGTTGGATTACGAAGCAATTGAAAGAAGGTTCGAATACTGTGGGTTTATTACTGCATTATGGCTGGTAGTAATGACATTTCTATGTGTGCACCTAACTTGTTTTGAGTTTTAACAATGTGTCTTGTTTTTTATACCTCTTTTCTTATATCGCAGAGGTAACGTGGTATAAACGGAGAACGGTTCACATTAATGTTAGAAACTATAGGAATTCCGAGGTTTCGACAATTGCTAGAATATCAAGTATACCCTTACCCTTCTCCCCCACATATGTTACAGAAACACCGTCCTTAATTCGGAGAAACACTTCAGGGGACTTATTTTGATATATGACACTGGAAAAAGTTCGGACAAAATGAAACTTCGTGGACTTGTTCCTTGATCAATGATCAATCTTTTTAGAAATAATTGTTGTAAACAGAAGTGGGTTTACCTAAACTACAAAATCTATTGAAGCAACCTAATACTTTAGTGCATGGCTCGAAGACTCAAGAAAAGTGTTTCGTTATCAATTCCAAAATTTGGAGTAGAGCAGAACCACTCTTTTGAAAACGCATCTTACAAGATAACTACTTTTATTCAGCGTGGCCATCCTGGTTTAAATGTAGTTTTCTGGTGCCATTTGGACGTAGAATCCGAGTATGCTCTCCGCAGCTTCTCTGAAAAATAGAGAAGCTTTTATGAAAAGAAGTTATAGTCGTTTTTCCAAGCCTCGCGACAATGCAAGGGTACCCATCAAGGAATTTTTAGGGTGGTTTGGATAAAATTTTCGGATTCGGCTCAAAACTCCTGTGTGTCAATAATCCGCGGTCAGATTTTCGTAAATGCCTCACAAATTTACTGGAGATTTCCAAAATTAGGCATTTTCATACTTTGTGAGAGGACGAATTCCAATTTTCGGGGTGTACTTCATTAGTGCAATTAATGAAGTGTTTCTTGAGTGTGATGAATATCAAACATAGTTCTTGAGCTATAGGCTTCAGACTACTACACTCCATTCCACAATTATACGAACACCCCCGAAATTGCAGTTTCTGAATCTTGCAACGATTTCTGATCTACAAAAACGTCACCACTGTTTTCCGTGACCCCGAAAACCGTAGTGTCCTTTAAATTTAGAGTTCGTGCTTGAGTTTAACTCACGTGCTGGACTTTGACATGATTTTCGACTGTTCCATAAATATAAGAACACTTACGAAAAAACTGTAATATTTGTAGGAAATACTGATAACGATCAGCAATAGTGTTCAAATGCGAGGTAGAACTATCGTTAAGAAGTGCAACTTCAGATAAGATGCTAGTTGGGCAGCGAGAAAGAGTTTTAGGGCCGTATCCAATCATGTCTGTTCCGTGTACACGAATTAACAATCTTGAGCTCGCTTACGTTACTTTGCCTCCTACCTTTGTATGATTTTGTCTGGCTGTGCTACCACACAAATTTTCCATGCTTTCAAGTTCGGAATGACCATAGGACAAGGCAAACGAGCGACGTATCAAACCACGACATGATAGAGCGGCGGACGAAGCTGTCCCGGCATACCAGAAGCCATCACGTCTCCTATGACGGAGGAGCGGTGCAAGGTAGCCTTTCAAGGCGTGCTGATACTCCGTGAATCCCATCCTACAAGCAACACCAACCGTACCGCCCGATTGCATGCCGCCCTGACTATTGCGCTTCCTTTATAAAAATTCTGCAAAACGAAAACGACAGGGTTCTTGGTCAAATCGCCTAAAAAGTCTTAGGAACATGGTCAATCATAGATCTCTCTTTTGGGATAGAGCCTTGTCTTTCGGGCACCCAGACGCTTGGGAAGAGTATGAGTCTTATAATATAAAAGTTGAAACGGCCATGTCTGAATACAACCTCTACTTGGAGAAATAAGTTATCGAGGGGAATGACAAGAACAGGTTCTATAGGTACGTGGGTTTCCGTACTGATGACAGTAACTCTATTCCTAATCTTTTGGATGAAAGCGGGAACATTTTTTCAAGCTCCCCTGAAAAAGCTAATCTTTTGGCAAACGAGTCCCAGAAAATGTTCAACGTGCCCCAAGAAGTCGATCCGGAATTAGTTCCACCTGAGAACGCCTCGCTTCCCCGCTTTCCTCAGGGGTGGCATGCATGAACGCAGCGAACGGTTTCAGGGAGCCGCTCCGCGTGCCATGCGCGCAGCGTCGAGCAACGGGGCGGCCCCGAAAATCAGGCACATCAATACCCGCCACGAAATTCGGGGCCGCCCCGTTGCTTGACGCTGCGCGCATAGCACGCGGAGCGGCTCCCTGACACTGTTCGCTGCGTTCATGCATGCCGCCCCAGATGGATAATTCCTTATGGTTTCACAGTGGGTAAACTTTCGAAATTCTGTCGAAATGGCCAAATTCTTACTCCACTTCACCTGACTTCATTCCTCTCAGTTTCGTTAAAAAAATTCTTCAGTTTATTATATACCCATTGAAGCACATCTTTAATCTGAGCTACATGAGATCCGATGTTCCTAAAAGGTGGAAACACGCATTCATTACTTCTATTTCTAAGAAACCTCCACTCAGTGATCCTAGAAACTACAGATCTGTGAGTATAACTTCAATATTCGCTAGGACTTTTGAAGAGATAGTGAGAAAACACCTTGTAAAACATCTCGAAGACAACAACATCATATCGGAAAATCAGTTCGGCTTTTTGAAAGGGAGGTCAGTGGAGACATCTCTACTGAGCTCCTTGAATGACTGGACGAGCTCGTTGGAGGCCAAGTGTCAAACAGATGTGATTTATTTTGATTTTTCAAAGGCTTTCGACAAGGTCGCAATCCGAAAACTGCTTCAAAAAATGGACGTCATTGGGGTTCATCCCCTGCTGATAAGTTGGGCTCAAAACTTTCTTTCCGATAGGACCTATCAATTTAAAGTTGATGGTGTGTATTCTTCGGTGTACTCAGCCTATAGCGGAGGTCCGCAGGGAGGCGTTCTATCACCACTATTTTTCTTAGTTTATACGTACGAACTTCCTGAATCTATTTCACGAATCGGTTTAACCTGTAAAATGCATGCAGACGACCTGAAAATTTACAAGAAGGTGGTGAATGATGAAGGTTCCGAGGGCATTGAGGCCGCATTTGACTACATAGGCCAATGGGCAGATGAGTGGGAGCTCCCTCTAGCAATAGAAAAATCTAATCACCTACAAATCGGTGGAGATAATCGAAGCGTTGGTTGTAACTATACGCTGAAAGGTCAAACTCTATAGTGTGTTCCTGATGTCAGAGATCTAGGTTTTCAAATAACCAGAGACTTGAGTTTCAGGCCGCACTACAGAAATTCGGTAAGGAAGGCTAATTATCGTACTTACAACATTTTCAAGATATTCAGAAGCAATAATCCCCAGGTACTTCTACGAGCCTACAAAACTTACGTAAGACCCATTGTTGAATGCGGAATAGCCGTCTTCAACCCGGTTCAGCAGAGGGATATTGATCTGTTGGAAACTGTTCAAAATAATTTCAGCCGCAAATTGATGATGAGATGTTCTGGCCCAACCTATTCCCAAGTACCTAGAGGCACCGAAAGAGCCAGGGTTCTAAGGCTGCCTAGTCTCAGAAGAAGAAAAGAGATAGCCGATCTTGTAATGATATTTAAAATATTAACTATAAAATTATCCTTAGATCCATTAAAGTTTTTCGGAACTTCAATTAGAAGAAGCCGGAATGGCAGGCTTAGGCTTTATATTTCATTAGCGAGATCACGGGTCAGAGCACATTTTTTCACTTATCGTAACGTAAGAAAAATCAACCAAATGTTGTGCGCGTTTCCACTTTTTTTTGCTGAGATAATGTTTGTGTACTCGGACTCTACCCATTAAGTATTGAGTTCGCTCATTTCCTGCTTTGTTTTTACGCGGATTTCCCGCGTCTTTAATAAATAAATAAAAGTGATGTCATGCGCCAGCTTCATCCAGACTTATATTTCTATCGGTAATGATGCTTCGGATTCATTCCTTTGGCTTGAACGGCTTTGTCTTAATGCAGTAGCACGAATTCGTTCCATTTCTGCTCACACTCATGTAATTGACCTGAGACTTAGCTAGCTCATGCTGTTACTCCGAGCAAGAAACGTCCTTAATCGAGTCTATATCTACTTTATCGTTGCTATAAAAAAATGCGGGAGAAATTACTTCTTTGAAAGGCAACGCGAATGCTCTGAAATCACCGTAATTGAACAGCATGTCGCTTAAAGGCAGCATACACGCTCTTAAAAGTGGTTGGGATAACAATGTGAATCGAATCTTATGGCTTACAACATAATGCCTACGCATTTCAAAGTGTCTCAAATGACCCACAATGCCGCTACATAAGCTAGAAGTTAGGCCCGGCCCTGTATTTTCACGCCCTCTGTATTTGCTCTTTTGCTCCAAAGCAGGGTTGCTTGGTCATCTTCGCCGTCAGTGACGTGTGCGGTTCACTCGTTAGGCAACCTACCAACAGTACCGACGGTGAATATCACCCAGCAACCTTGCCTTGGAGGAAAAGGGCAAAAACAGGGGTCGGGAAAATACAGGGCGGGGCCAACTTCGAACTCATGTAGCGGCATTGTGGGTCGTTTTTGACACTTCAAAATGCGTAGGCGTTGTAATCTGGGCCATACCATTCTATTTCCGTAGTTATCTCAATCACGTTTACGAGCGTGTATGCTGCCTTTAAAACTCTCAGCTGAAATGTAGAGTTTGTCCTGCTACGAGGATGGATCAGCCTAACTTGCGTTCTAAAAGATTCAAAATTGACACGCGAATCGCTGCATACCTTGTCTGCCAGCTTCTGACTCGGCGCTGTCCGTCTCGAGGGGCACGGGAACCGTATGGCATGATTTGATGTTGTTTATTTTCAGCCGGTCTATCATTTCCATGCGTGAAATAGAATATGTTTTGGTGAAATCCGCCGAGAAATGCACGTATCTGCAAGTGTTCGTACTATGCCGATGGGTAGCCAGGCGCTTCTCACGAAAGCCGAAGATGCACAAGGTTCCGAAGGCATCTGGTCCAATTTTTTCGTGGAAATTCACGTAACAAATTGGAATTTCAACCTCATTTGGTTAAATTTTAGCTACGTAACCTTCACAAACTACGTAAACTCTCGTTACAGCACTCGGTCGATTGACCAACCCAGCCCTGATCCGTTCTTGAAAGGCGATTACAGCTGCGACCGACCACATAGCCGTTTTCCCCATGTTCTGCAGCATATCCGATGTCAAAATTATACTTGGCAAGGTCTTCACCCACCACGACCAGCCAAAAAGTGTCGAAAAATCATTTCGGTAGATGACACGACCAGCCACAAAGTGTCGAGAAATCATTTCGGTAGATGACTGGACCAACCCTGTGTGAACTGCATCCCTGCGTTCAGCGTGGCCGGCGCGGTTCGAAATTAATTTCAACACAGGCTGTCGCTAAACCCGTAGCTTCTTGCTACAAATCATGGCGGAAAATCCATCCATTCCAGCCGAAGGCCAAAATCGCTTCGGATCAATTTTTTCCGGATTTTCAAAACAGACTCATTAGATAAAACGGATACTGGCTCAAAAAATTATCCTCCACCGGATCGGATATTGGGTATTCCTTCGGAATATCGGACTCCATAGGACAAATTGGATGAAAAACATAATTTTTTTCAATTCTAGCGAGGTTAGCTGCTTCCTGCTTACCCCATATATTCGAGCAAATTGCACTCCACCACGTTTATTCTCCATTTATCATTTCTTATAAATAACAATCACATCAGTGGTTTCCACAAATGCGGCGGTTGCGTCGGAACCCGTCCGCGCCGCGGTTTTCACACACGATAAACTCTACACCAATTGGGGTTTCCCTCCTCTGTTCAATACCTGGGAAGTTAAAGGCAGTGTTCACGATGAATATCGCACTCGAGTTCGACCCCGAAAATGGGATTGTTTGGTCGTGAGGTAACTAATAGTGGAGAAACAGCGAAGAAAAACGTCCAGAATTAGTCAAAATAATGGTTTCTGAATTAAGGGCGTGGATGAGAATCATGGGCCCTGCTGATTCCGGCAAGCGCGCTCTAATCGCGAAATCTGCGCGGGTCGATCATGCTAATCGTGGCAGAGTTGCTTGGCAATTTGCCATCGAAACGTCTGCGGCGCCACAAGCTCGTCCGATTGGCGAGCGGACCGGGATAGGTAGGCGCACCGGGATAGCGGGAGAGGGTCTCTCTACACACAGAGGGAGGAGCACGAACGAGATTTCATGCTGACGCGACGCGCGCGGCGGAATTTTTTTATCTGATTACCCCATCACTGGATCGCGCTTGCCACGAGCTCGCGAGATTCGATGGAGTTTATTGATTCTCATATGACTATTTCTTTATGCTTCATAATCCAGAGCCAAACTGGATGTCGGGGGCAACGATCCCATCACTACATCTAAAATGGTGCTCGATCTTCAATACCATATTACATTCTCTATAAATATCAAGCGGTACAACGGCTTGAGAAGATACAAGAGTTATTGAAATGAGTGCCCAGGATAAGATGATGAGAGGAACAACTCAGGAACATAAAGAAAAGTCATGTGAGAATGAATAAAAACATGAAAGCCCGTGAAATCTCGTGAGCTTGTGGTAAGCCCGCTCCAGTGATGGGGTAATAGGATAAAAAGTTCCGCCGCGCGCGTCGCGTCAGCAATGAATCTCGTCCGTGCTCCTCTCTCCGTGTGTAGAGGGACCCTGTCCCGGGATAGCTTTCAAAGCCGTTTTTATTAATTTCTGGCCAGTTTTCGTTGCTTTCTTCGACCCTATCCTCTCCAGCATCTGCCAACTTGGTGTGTCACACCGAGACCTCGAGAACGAGATTTATCGTGAAGACTGCCTTTAAAGGCAGCATACACTATACTTATTCCAGATGGAATTTATTTCGAATATCCGACTTTTCGACTATAGTCGGATATTACACATTTTCGAATATTCGACTTTTCGACTGTAGTCGGATATCACACCTTTTCGAATATTCGACTTTTCGACTGTAGTCGAATATCGCCCTTTTTCGAATATTCGACTTTTCGACTGTAGTCGGATATCGCACTTTTTCGAATATTCGACTTTTCGACTGTAGTCGGATATCGCACTTTTTCGAATATTCGACTTTTCGAATAAAAAGTCGACTTTTTTATCCGACTGAAACAGTCGGATATTCGTCCGATTATTCGATTCGGAACAGGTAAACTATGCAGTATACTTGTTCCAGATGGAATTTATTTCGAATATCCGACTTTTCAACTATAGTCGGATATTACACATTCTCGAATATTCGACTTTTCGACTGTAGTCACATATCACACCTTTTCGAATATTCGACTTTTCGACTGTAGTCGGATATCGCCCTTTTTCGAATATTCGACTTTTCGACTGTAGTCGGATATCGCACTTTTTCGAATATTCGACTTTTCGACTGTAGTCGGATATCGCACTTTTTCGAATAACCGACTTGTCGAATAAAAATTCGACTTTTTTATCCGACTGAAACAGTCGGATACTCATCCGATTATTCGATTCGGAACAAGTATAATACACACTCGTAAACGTGACTGAGATAACTAAGGAGGTAAAATGGTATGGCTCAGAACACAACGCCTGCGCATTTTGAAGCGTCAAAAACGACCCACAATGACGCTACACGAGTGATAAGTTGGCTCCGCCCCTGTATTGCCCGCCCCTTGTATTTGCGTCCTCCTCCCAAACAGATGTGCTGGGCCATTCCCACCGACGGCGACGTTTGTGGGTGGAAGGTAGAATAGGCAAACCACAAATGTCGCCGACGGTGGAAATGGCCCAGCACCCCTGTTTTGGAGGAGGACGCAAATACAGGAGGCGGGCGGGGTCATCTTCCTACTCTTATAGCGGCACTTTGGGTTGTTTTTGACGCTTCAAAATGCGTAGGCGTTGTGTTCGGAACCATACCATTCTACTTCCATAGTTATCTCAAACACGAGCGTGTATGCTGCCTTTAAAGGAGTCGGGAAGAATATCTACCACATTTGAGTTTCAACCAAGTTTCAGAGTGTGGAAATTGCGGATCGTACGAGTCGGATGAGCAAAATTTTACGATGTCGAAAACTTCCTCCGCTGTATGCAGCCTCAGCCCGCCGCGAATGATGCGGCCGTCACGTGGCCAAGAGAATTGCACTTGTCCTTTGAAATTTATCGGTGAAATGTAGGTAGCAGTGTGGGTAACACTATCGGGCCAAGAGTTGTCTCATTATCGGCTGACACACAACAGACTATGACTGGCTCGGGACGGCTAGGCCGGCTTTTGGCCGACTGTGATGAGATCTAAGTCACAGGCGCATACTAACGTCATTTGCGTTGTGCACGTCGGCGGAGATAGCTTTTTGAAATTCCATCGAAGGACAAACAATGGGCAGTAGGTCAAGAATTAGTTGTGCTCGCGATTGTTGAATGAAATGAAGTGGACCTGATTGTGGCGGGTAAGGTGCGTCCGAATGAGAATGGCGGCCCATGCGGCCGGCGTGCTTGGAAGGCGGCCGTCGCGCTCGCCGTTACGAGCATGCGAAACGTCCCCACCGCCATCCACTACGAACGGGGCTAGCACCGGCTGGCAGCAAGCACTGCGCCGATCAATCAGCTCTGCAGACGGTGGGAGAGGGGACGGTTGTCGTTGAAATCCAACACTCGTCCGAGGGCGTCACATGCAACGGCCGACTGCCAAGCGCGCCGGCCGCGTGGGCCGCCATTGTCATTCGGGCACACCTTACATAGCCACCCTCTTTATCCGGTTTTCAATTGAAATTATCCGGTTTTTATCCAATTTCTTATTATCCGTTTTTTATCCGATTAATTGATTTGCTCACCGGATTTATCCTATCCCGTTTTCTATCCTATTATCTGGTTTGTTCAAGGGTTCCTTCGATTTTTACTTTTCCGGATGTCAGGCATTTCGGGTATCGCGTTTTTTTCATCTGACCGGAGTTCGGGTCAATCCTAAATCGCTTTTTTGATGCTGGATCATTGCGCTCGTTTTTCAAACTAGGGTATGAGAGAAGTGAAGTCGAGAAAAAAAAGAAGGTAGGATAGAAATGAAAATAGCTGAGTTGTAGCGCTGCGCTACGTGCTCTCAGGCAACAAAAGCGTAGGGTTTAGGGGATATCTGAACGGTCACCGGATTTTTTCACACCGACAACTCGATTATCTTAAGGGTGTGCGGATCCGATGGGTCGGCTGACCCTCGTGATTTTAGTTCCCTTCCTGCCCGTTTTTCGCCGATGTTCTTTCATTGCTCTCCTTGGATTGACCCAAGGCTCACAGCTCTTTTTAGAATGAAAGCGAACGGTAATGTTCTATCCCAGAATCAGAACTTTTCAGAGGAAATGTTTTGCTCAAAAAGTTGACTGCTCAAATCTTGAGGTGTTTCTCAGCTGAGAAAAGCGTTTCAAATAGCGCATTCTTCACAATAATTTTAAAAATCTCTTGTCTCATGCCTGTGGACATCGGGAAGAGTTTCGTGTGTGTGTTTGGCCATCGGGACAGGCATAGATAATTATTGTTTTTGACGCTTCGGAAGAGGGCTAAGGGAAGGGAAACGCGAACGATAAATCGTCGTTCCGCACCTCGAAGAACAAAGCTCATAGCCATTCTCGCCTCTCAGTGCCCTCTCTCCTCAACGTCACCAACTCAGCAATCGCATGATTCTTCAAGGCCGCGAGTACTTGCAGAACTCTCTGGTAGGTTTCCTACTTGTTCCATATTGTGATAAAGCCTGTTTGGTCAGTCCTTCCAGAACTCCTTAGTGCTGAAGAAATGCGAGTTCATACGGACATCGAAAACTGTCATTCCAGTGGAATTTCTCGGGTTTTCGAGAAAATGATTCTCTCCAATTTGACTTTTCCTGAGATTCCTTTCCTTCGAGGTTTGAGAAGGAATTTCAAAAAATTGATCTTTTTTTTGGAAGGAGTTCAAAATTTTAGAATATCAGAGAAGCAAATATTCGACAAGCTTGACAAATTGCAATGAAATGCTAAATGCGAAAGTTCAGAAATGTTCAGAGTTTCTTGCTCGCGTACGTACAATCGGCATGGATCCTACTGATACTTTGTGTTCCCCATTGAAAGTTGGCGTAATCTCGGTGCACCTATTTTATAGCGTATGGCATTGAGTTCGAGCTAACGTCGGCATGGATCGTGAAGAGACTTCGCGTTCACTGGTGAAGGTTGGCGCAAACTCGGTGCCATGTGCTATAACATAGGTGCACCGAGATGGCGCCAGCCTTCAACAGTGCACGTGAAGTCTCTTCCCGATCCATGCCGACGTTATGTAGCCTTCAACAGGGAACGAAAGGTATCACGAGGATCCATGCCGACGTGATACAACTGACTCAGGTCAGAAAAAGATGTCGGGATTCCGGCGAAAAGTTCCTGAATTCGTACGGATTTAGGTTAACTTCTCTCCCGATTCTCGACATTTCTTGGTAATTAACAAAGAGCTATACACATGCGCAACTGTATGTTCACACCGAAATTTAGGGCTTATACACAATCGTTGATTACTACAGTGGTGAAGCCCACGACGGTGTTAGTGATTGGTTGTGTTTTTGGTTTATTTGGATAGGCGAAAACAGTACTTCGGATATGCTGTACGTCTACAAAATCGTTCAGCATGGACAGCTACATACTATTTAGCCTGTCAATAGGAACGTCTTAGAAAGTCAAAGAACCTATCCAGACATTGAATAAGCAACCCAGTCGGTATAGAATATTGACCAAAGTTAAAAAGACAACAATAGAATAGTACGAACAATGTTAGGCAATTATTGCAACGTTCAGAGTTTCAATTTTCGGTCAGCACTGAACCACCAAAGACTCGTTCAGTTGAATATTCTGGATTCCCTTCTAACATGTAATTCCAGGGCTACTTCTTACATAATGTTTAAAATTCAAATGTTCCCACTGCAGATCATCAAAAAAAGTTTAGTGGTTGGAAGCTCAAAAACTTCTAGAAGAATTTAGTAACTTCAAAATCACATCTGGTACACCCTAAATTTTAAAACTCAGAAACATGAAGATACGCGTATAAATTCGATACTCGAGAGTTTGGTGAATGAAATCATAATTGATAACCAGCCTGCTCAATGCGTGATGTGTCACTGAATTCTCGACATGTTCTCGACACACTCTCACTTGGGCGAAAATTGCTCCAAAAATCTGACCGAATCCTAAGCAAATATTCTCTTCTCCTGAATTCTCGTCAACTTCCCCATCTTCTAGAAATCTCGACAACTTCTCTCCACTTTCTGAGCAGCTTCTTGAACATTCTGGACCACTGGTTTTACCTGAGGAGGTTCGTGTTCACGCACGTACAGTCGGCACGGAGCGGTTCGTTGTGGTGTACTTTGCGTCTGTGCATGCCCATATGCGTGGTGCGTAGTATAGTTGTACAATTTCGAAAAAAAAATGTCGAACAAACAAAAATCGGAATTTTTTCGTTCGAAATGTTTTCGAACGAAAGAAAAATGAAAAAATTTCGTTTGAAAATAATTTCGAACGAACGAAAAATAAAAAAAAATTCGTTCGAAAAAAATTGGAACGAACGAGAATTGAAAAATTTTCGTTCAACGAATTTTCGAACGAACGAAAAAATTTCGAAAAATCTTACGAAAATTTTTCGAAATTTTCGTTCATGTACAACTATAGTGCGTAGTTTTTAGGCCCTGGGCAGAAAGCTCTCTCATTACAAATTTTTCGATGTCAACTTGGTGCATTTCTCCCTACATATGAAATTTGGCTTGGGCATGACATACTGCTTTAGAAATGTGATAATTCAGAAGCTTGTTATTCGTGCACGTAGGTTTACACAAGGGCAGCTGCACGTCACGTTTCCAGTTGTTATGTATTCAATTATATCTCAGTGAATGGAACGATCACACTTGTAACGTACCAAGACCTTGACATGAAGCTTCTACACAGAAGTACAGAAGAAACTATCAGAGATGAAATCTTTGTTGTCTTCAATATGTCTGTCTTCTTCCTTTATGAATCAATAGGCTGGTTCCTCATGACAGCGGTAACATTGCAATGAGAAATCTCTCCTATGAGCATAATTTAGCCCATCGGTTCCGTTGTGAGAAATAATATATGCTTCCTCGTGGATATCAAATCCTGATATATGGCTGAGTACGAACAGAGAGGAAACAAGAGACTGAAGATCTACCGACACTGAGACTAGACTACGGGGTTAAAGGTCAATGAATTACTGCGAACAACTCTCCCAAAGGCGCTCTAATACAAAAAGTCCTTCTAGAAGGTGTTATAACTGAGAACCTGGTATGGAGAAAATATTCAAGAAGTTAATTATAAAAGTCAAATTTGCAACGAAAGTGGTTACCATTTGTTCCACACAAGTGGTCAATCTTATCTTACTGCGAGAATAGTGAAGAATGCCTTTAAAGGCAGTGGTCGCGTTGAAAACGTTATCTAAAAAATTATAAAAATCAGCTTAGATAGAAAACAGCTGAAAACCAGGAAGGTAGAGCGGCGAAAAACGGGCTAGAATTAGAGTTTCTAGGGCCTAAAGATGTTAGTTCGTGCACACGTGCACAAAAAAAGATTGCAGCCTCATGACGAGCAGTCAAAAATCATCGACATTCGGAGTAAGAGATAAATGCAAATTTACCTAATTAAAACAGTTTAACAATGAAAGCACGCACTTCAGTCAATGTTTTTGACTAGATGAGTCCGAAGGTTAATGTTCATTGATTGAAACTCGAATTCAAGCCAGCCGATGTTTTTGGTATTAGAGATCATCGATGCCGATGATGTGGAGTGGGCTCGTCCACCATAAAAAGACAAGAAATTTCAGGCTTCAAATTTGGCCCGAAACAGCGGTTTTTTCGCAAATTTTCCATTGGTCCAACTACTCTAATCCCAGCAAAGGGTTTAGAGAGGAAAAGAAGACAAGCATATTTCATCGCGACCACTGCCTTTAATTTACGACGAGGTACGAATGAAATAGAAATAAGACTTGAGTCACGCCGAATAAAACAGTGCGTTTCATTTTTTAGGACACAATCGAATTTCACTGTAACATTTCTCCCGTTGATGACAGATTTTCTGTAATTACTTTCGTAATCAGCATGAGAAATAACCTCTATATTCAACTTTTCATCTCTTGAAACCTTCTTTTCCTCTTTAAATCCTTTTTTGGATTCAGAGTAGTAGGACCTATTAGAAAAATTTGCGAAAAAACCCTGTATTGGGTCAAATTTTAAGCCAGCACTTTCCTGTCTTTTTATGTTGAACGAGCCCACTCCACATCATCGGCATCGATGATCTCTAATATCAAGAACATCAGCTGGCTTGCAATTGGAATTCAATCAATGAAAAATATGCTTCGAAATAACCTCTCAAATATTTCTATCCCCGTAGAGCCAAACATTGAATGAAGGTCTTCCTTTAAAGGCAGCATACGCGCTCGTAAACGCGGTTGGGATAACAATGTGGATCGAGCCGTATGGCTTACAACATAATGCCTACGCATTTTGAGGTGTCAAAAACGACCAACAATGCCGCTACATGAGTTAGAAGTTGGCCCCGCCCTGTATTTTCACGCCCCCTGTATTTGGCATTTTCCTCCAACGAAGGGTTGCTGGCCAATATTTGCCGTCAGTGACGTGTGTGTTTCACTTGTTAGGCAACCTACCAACAGTGCCGACGGTTAATATGACCCAGGAACCCTGAGTTTCAGGAGAAGGGCAAATACAGGGGGCGTGAAAATATAGGGCGGGGCCAACTTCTAACTCATGTAGCGGCATTGTGGGTCGTTTTTGACACTTCAAAATGCGTAGGCGTTGTAATATTGGGGCATACCATTCTATTTCCGTAGTTATCTCAATCACGTTTACGAGGGTGTATGCTGCCTTTAAAGGCAAGGTCCGGTCAGGTTTTGACACCACCGAAAATCGGATTAGATAGATTGGGCTGGTCTAGCTGGACACCGTCCAAAATTCTCACAAACTTAAAGTCCGTATTTCTGGAGAAAACAGCCTGAAAGTCAGGGATTACGGTATTCACAGCATGATAATCATGGCTGGAATGACCGTTAATTACACAGCACTTTTGAAGAATGCGTGGCCAACCGCTAAAATATGGACGATAGCCACACTTTTCTGACTTTTCCGGATCATCGGCTAACGGAAGTGGCTGAAATAACTTGAAGAAGACCAGTTTTAACGCAGTTTTCGCATGTTCCTTCGGACTACCTGTACCATAAACACAGATTCAGCGGAAAATCTCAGAATCGAAATTCTGCCTGGACCCTGCCTTTAACTGTTTTCATTGGCTTGCATTTATTTCTGGCTGTGAACATCAATGATTTTTGACTGCTCGGCATGAGACTGCGACCTTTTTGGGCCGAGCTGTGCACGTAAGCACGAATTGGCGACTTAGAATCTTAATAACTCTATTTTCAGCTCGTTTCCTGCCGCGTAACCTTAGCGGTCTTTTAGCCATTTGCGGATCCAGCCAATTTTTAGGGTTTTTTCCCCACAACCGTTAAAGGCATCGTCCGCGCAGAAAACCATATATTATTTTTTCATGATTTTGTATAGCTTGGCCATGGTGAACAAAAGTGTTGAAGGAGCCCTTGAGAAACCTTGATTTGAATAGAAAAACCAGTTTTAAATCACTGTTAAATTGGATTTGCATTTAGCGCCAAAATTGTTTTTGAAGTTTTTTTCTGCATTCCGAGGCCTGGTCACTGTCATTTTTGAAGTTTCCTGCATGAGGAGTTCGTGCCATAAATGTTTCTCAAGTTGCGAGACGGTCGCATCAACGTTCAATGAAAAAGTGCTAGATGATCGACCCCTCAGTAGTTTTCAGGTGGAGATAACTTTCAAGGTGCTCATCTTCAGAAGTTTCATTGCTGACTTCAGCTAACCCGAGTGACTTGATTGTGCACAAGAAATTGGAAATGCTTTTCCGCGCGCACGATGCCTTTATTCATCGCGGCCACTGCCTTTAAATAGACACCAGAAGCACACCAGTACGTCTGAAGAGACCAATCGGTCATGATTTCAATGAGACTCCTCGCACAACCATAAGACGGTAAACTTGTGCAAACAGCCATAAAAAAGACATCTCGGTTTTAAGGATTTCACGGGATAATTAGGCCCAGCCCGGTGTAGCAAAACAAGACAACCGGCTCGGGGTAGTCGAGCTGCATGTTGTCGCATGGTCGCGTTTTGTTAGGAGAACCAGTCGCTACTTCTTTTCTAGTGAGTGTGTTCGGGCCCGAATAAGTTCAACTTGTGTGGATGGTGTGTACAAACGTGCTACTGGTCAGATACCTGTAAGGGAAAATATATTCTCTGGTTGGAACTTCGTTGGAATGTCGCTGATATTCTTCGAAGCGTTCTGTGAGGCTTGGAAGCTTGAGTGAGCCCTCATTTCCACTGAAGTGCAATTTACTGAGTGCCATAGTGTGGTAGCGCAGAGTCGTCCACTATTTCTGAGGGGATGGTAAAGGCACACCTCCGAATACAAACGAGGTGACGCGAGGATTTACGCAAGGCCTGAATGGCGTTCTCGGGCGGACAGGGCATGACTGTGTTGGAAGCGCCAGCCTGTACATAGTTCTTATCAAAACCGCATCGTATGCCTTTAGCGTACATAGGGACGTCGAGTCTACCCGGGCGAAAGCCAGTTATAGGCTGTGGAAGTGGAGAAGCGTGTTGTGCTAGAGGAGTGCTACTGAATCAACTCAACAACCCTCCAAAAATTCCCAATATAAATCTAATACATATCTACTGCACAAGGTAATCCAGAGTGGCGGTGGCCACAAATGTTTTTCCGCTGAATGAGCAAGAAACTTGCAGATTACCTAAAGTGTCCTATAGCCATGAAACAGTAAAAAAAACGAAAAGTTGTGTTCTAACTAATCTGAGGTACTCGTATAAATATGACTATGAAGGCTATTTTCCGTGCTGATTACAAAAATTGTGACAGAAAAGCTCCTTTACTAACGGGAGAAGCGTTTCAGTGGAATTCGAGGGTGTCCTATAATCAGGGCTGTGCGGAAAGCTTTTTCAAGATTTTCGGAAACAAAAACGGAAGAAAAGTGGTCAAAAAATGTCGGAAACGGAAATCCGGAAACGGAAGAGCAAACGATTATGGGCTGTCTTACTCTCACGTTTCGTCGCTGCTGATTGCTTGCAGCTCGCATTCGATAAACAATCGTTTCAGACGATAGGCTAATCCTTATACTTAAAGCAGTTATGTCCCGATGTGTGTGTGTGTGTGTGTGTATGTGTGTGCATGTGTCCCCGATATCTTTGGAATGGCCGATCAAAACTTGTATGAAATGGTACCAACATTTAGGTGGGTGCGACATTTATCGATTACAAAAAAATCAGCCCGACTCACCTCTTACGTGCCTCGGGCCAACCGAGTTTGTCCGTGGAGCGCACTTTTGGCCGTGGGTCATGATAACTTCTGCGAGTCGTCTAGCGATGCAAAAATGCAGGGCGTCATAAAAGGTGTGCAGGACCCCAGTGAGGGTGTGCAAGACGTCATAGTAAGTGTGCAGGACCCTAATCGGGTGTGCAGGACGTCATAAAAGTGCGCAGGTCCTAAGTAGGAATGTGCAGGACCCCAGCGGAAGTGTGCAGGACGTCATAGAAAGTGTGCAGGACCCCAGTGGGAGTGTGCAGGGCGTCATAGAAAGTGTGCAGGACCCTAATCGGAGTGTGCATATCGTCATAGAAAGTGCGCAGGTCCTAAGTAGGAATGTGCAGGACCCCAGCGGAAGTGTGCAGGACGTCATAGAAAGTGTGCAGGACCTCAGTGGGAGTGCGTCATAGAAAGTGTGCAGGACCATAATCGGAGTGTGCAGGACGTCATAGAAAGTGCGCAGGTCCTACGTAGGAATGTGCAGGACCCCAGTGGGAGTGTGCAGGGCGTCATAGAAAGTGTGCAGGACCTCAGTGAGAGTGTTCAGGGCGTCATAGAAAGTGTGCAGGACCCTAATCGAAGTGTGCAGGACGTCATAGAAAGTGCGCAGGTCCTAAGTAGGAATGTGCAGGACCCCAGTGGGAGTGTTCAGGGCGTCATAGAAAGTGTGCAGGACCCTAATCGAAGTGTGCAGGACGTCATAGAAAGTGCGAAGGTCCTAAGTAGGAATGTGCAGGACCCCAGTGGGAGTGTGCAGGACGTCATAGAAAGTGTTGCAGGACCTCAGTGGGAGCGTGCAGGGCGTCATAGAAAGTGTGCAGGACCCTAATCGGAGTGTGCAGGACGTCATTGAAAGTGCGCAGGTCCTAAGTAGGAATGTGCAGGACCCCAGCGGAAGTGTTCAGGGCGTCATAGAAAGTGTGCAGGACCTCAGTGGAAGTGTGCAGGGCGTCATAGAAAGTGTGCAGGACCCTAATTGGAGTGTGCAGGACGTCATAGAAAGTGCGCAGGTCCTAAGTAGGAATGTGCAGGAGCCCAGTGGGAGTGTGCAGGACGTCATAGAAAGTGTGCAGGACCTCAGCGGGAGTGTGCAGGGCGTCATAGAAAGTGTGCAGGACCCTAATCGGAGTGTGCAGGACGTCATAGAAAGTGCGCAGGTCCTAAGTAGGAATGTGCAGGACCCCAACGGAAGTGTGCAGCACGTCATAGAAAGTGTGCAGGACCCAAATGGTAGCGTGGAGGGCGTCATAGAAAATGTGAAGAACCCAACGGGAGTGTGCAGGACGTCATAGAGAGTGCGCAGGTCCCCAGTTGGAGTGTGCAGGGCGTCGTAGAAAATGCACAGGTCCCGAGTGGGAGTGTGCAGGTCATCGAAAGTTAGCAGGACCGCAGTGGGAGTGTGCAGGACGTCACCAAGAGTGTAGAATTTGAAAAAAGGTTTTTCAATTTTTAATGCTAAATCTTAACCTTTTGTGGAGAGGAAATAGATAGGAAAATATGAATCTTGAGAAGGGACGCGTTCTGAGATTGGCGCAGAACTCCTGCGACATTTTTTTTCCAGTTTTAGGATACAAGCAGCAGCTTCACTTCCGCACCTTCTCTGTTCGCCACTCATTGCAACCGCTCAGTCATTTCGAATCCCTAACTTCCAAAAACCAGTTTTATATATGTTGCAAGTCTGAGCTTATCAAAATCTGCACCACAAAAACATAAACAACCACCTATTAATTTCATTCATTGAGAACAAGGGCATGATGTTGGTCAACTAGGGAAACATCATATAATATGAGAATGCGTTTTTCCTTATCATGATAGAGACGGTAAAGCGAGAATAATCGCTTGTGCACCTTACAAATTGGAAGAAAGGGCAGTGGGTAGCGACGTAAGGGAAGGAAGTACAGAAGGGGTTCTGAATTTTGTGCCGGTAGCAACCGACGATTTACCGCTGGCTTCTTATGTTTTGCTTTATGATCCCACATTTTGATATACCCACGGCCTGCTGTAAATGTACGGCACCTTGCTCTGCTCAGGAGAGTACTTTCGGGTAGGCGGAAGTCAGTCACCACCGTTCTAACAAACTAATCCGTCTCAGGTAGTTGGCTCATGCAAAAGTTTCTGTGAGCGAAAACTTCGCTAGGTCTCGCTAGTAATTATTCAAACTACATAAAATCACCAGGAGGCATGCCACGATTTCAAATTTTCGCTCCTAAGAAACCTGAGAAGGCAGTTTTGAAAATTCCTCATTGTATGTACCTACCCCTTCGAAGCATTGTACAGCCTGTCCTCCAAAAAGGAGTCCAGGTTGCACCAGGTGTAGATGAACGCAAACGGCCGCGTCGCGTGCTCAAGGCTGATCAGAAGTCAATCTGAAGATGCCCACCGACGACCTTTTAGATTTTATTTTGAACCTTGATTGCCTACCGGAGGCAATACCACACGATTAAATTCGAGAAATAAAAATAAAAACTCCTGGTTGAGAATAGGTAAATTCACTTGTGATCTGCCCCAAACGCGCAGTGTCACAACCCGTGGCCATCTCCGCCTGTCTCCGCCTAAACTCCTTTCTGAAGGACAGGCTGTATGTGCAAAAAAAACGTGTCTCGATTATTATTTCTGTTCTGGAGGTAGACTAACATATAAAGCCCCACAAAAGTAATTCCTTTTCGGGGAAGAAGCTGTCCAGAAAACTTTCCCAGAAAGAGGTCAGACTTCTGTCACGTCTGATTTGTGCCATCATTTTAGATGGGCTCAATTCAAGAACCCCGAAATTTGTCGAGAATATCGGTCAGGCTCAGATATTTGATCAAACGCAAGAGATCGAAAGTTATTTTTAGCCCTCTTGATGCCTTCAAACGCCCTTGCCTAGGCCCACTACCATCACCAGTGCAGTACTATTTTCTTACGTTTCCAGGCCCAAAAAGTCGGAAACGAAAGCGGAACAGAACAGCCCAAAAAAACGCCGGAAGCTCTAAAACGGTATCTGAAACGGAAGAGCTCTGCACAGCTTGGCCTATATTTCTGAACGCATTTTCGGTCTCTGTATCTAGAGCAAGAAACACTCAGAAGAGGAGACCGTGTTTCCATATGCGAGACCTTCAGAGCTCATCGGAAATGCTCAAAGGTAACGACGTCCGATTAAAAAAAAGCCTAAAAATGCGGATGTTAATCTGAAATACCAAAACTTACCGCCCGAAAGCGCTCAAACCTATGTACTGACCCTTCAGATTTTCTATTTTTGCTAATCATTTGTTATTCTTTTTTCCTGTTAGTGTTTATTTCAATACACGTCCCCTCTTTGACGTATTCGCTCGTTCTGGTGGAGCACCAACCATGAGCGATATTTTTGCGCCGAAAGAGCGGGCCGCTGTGGTGATAGTGTGAGTGGGCAAGAGGTATGGAATGCTTCTGCGGCACTGGTCGCTGACGCTAAACACAGTGAGAGCGAACGCCTGTCGCATATAGGGGTCTGCAGAGTTCCAGCGACCGACGAGCGATGGCCGAGCATCAGCCCTGGCGCTGCGACAAAAATGTTTCCGATCACTATAGGGGTCTGCAGAGTTGAAGTCGCGGCGTTGCTCGCAGCGACGAATAGAGCTGGGTGATGCAATATCGATTATATTCGGCGACGGGGGCGATCGACGCGGCGTGAAAGGCAACGAGGGGCACCGCAGAGTGTTGTGATGCCGCGACGGCCCTGCGTCACTGCCAGCGAGCAACGAATGACGCCGCGACGATAATATTTGAAAACATTCTTGTCGCGGCGACAAGGCTGACGCTCGGCGACCACTAGCCCTTCGCCGCAGCTCTGCAGACCCCTTATCGACGCGGCGTCGATTGCCGCTCACTGGCAGTGACGCAGAGCAGTCGCGGCGTCAATCTATGGTGCCCCCTCGTCGCCCTCCTAGCCACTTCGGTTGCCACGTCTCTCAGTGTAACTGATACTGTAATTGATACAATTCCCGGGCTAAGTTTTGTAAAAACGGGTAGCATCTGGCAAACTTGGCGAGAAAGCGTCCGATGCATGTAACTTTGTTGAATGAAGACTTTTTTGAATTCTGAAAACTCTATCATATTCACAGATAAAAGTGCTACCTAATTACGTGACCTGTGTGCTTTAGTTCCCTAAAATCGCTTTTTTCGAAGAAAATAGTTTTTGCAACGGTTTTTCATAAACGTCGCGCGCGGCGAAGTGCGGCGGAACTTTGAGCAGTATTTGTACAAGTAATCGAAAAGCAATCGGTATGTTTTCTTCAAAAATTAGGGGCAGGTGAGAGAATCTCAGGGTTTGAATTTTCGAAATCCTTAATTAAACACGCTTGAGAACTACCTGAAAAGTCGGGGTTTTGTTGCGAAATCCCCGGACTCATAAATGAAGGATTTCGAAAATTCAACCTAAGCAAACCTTGAGATTCTCCCACTTGCACCTAATTTATGAAGAAAGCACACAGATTGCTCTTCCACTACATACTTGTACAAATACTGCTCGAAGTTTTGCCGCATTCGCCGCGCGCGACGTTTTTGAAAAACCATTGCAAAAACTATTTCCTTCAAAAAACAAAGAGCTCTTAGAGAACTTCGGCACACAAGTAACATAATTAGGTAACAATTTAACCTGTAAATATGATAGCGTTTTCAGAATTCAAAAAAGTCTTCATTCAACAAAGTTACATGCATCGGACGCTTTTTTGCCACCTTTGCCAGATGCTCCCCGTTTTTACAAAACTTAGAGCGGGTATTGTATTTCATCAGCCAGCGCTGTTGGTCGCCGCGAGCAACGCCGCGACTTGAAACCTGCAGACCCCATAAAACCCGTCCTAAACCTGTCGCTGTTGCAATACGCTGCATAGCAACAGCAACAGCGGCAGCGACAGGCACAGGCACGTCCGCAGTATGTCAGTCATCCGCAACAAGACCCTGCGATGGTTCAATTGTTTTTCAAGTGTTCCAACAATCTGGTAGAAATCGCCGCGATAGTGGGGGCCGGGATTTTGCCGTTTCGTCTCCTACAGGCACCGAGGCTTCACTAGAGCGAATTCGCAGCGGCAATGACGTAGCGGCTCTGCGATCGGTCGGCGCGCCTCTCCAAAAATAGGACCGAATGCGAGTAACTGCAACAAACTTAATCATGAATCATATTACAACAATGCGGGGCTTACGAACAAAATCACCCACCTGCCGTTGTAACGTCCTCTGTCTGATAGGGAGAGAGAGAGTACCCCAGTTACTGCGGAACAAGGAGATATGCCTCGAACTTGGGTAATTGGACCGGCAACAATCTCGTTTCACCACCTGGGACAGTGTTTTGTATTCGACGCGGGTTCGCTGATGCATCCTCGTGGGCCGGCGTGGTTCTAACACTGAATCGTTGCGGTAATATCACGGTGATATCGCGGAATTGTCGAAACTCAAAACAAAATGTCATGAGGGCCATGATTTGCGCCTCTTCATTGGGGACTCATAGCGTGCCAAAGAAAAAAAGAGGCGAAATATGTATTTGGGCAGTATAGGCGTGATTAGACACGATTGTGAATCATATCCAAATATTGCAGATATCGCAACTGTGTGGATCATCGCGATGTCAGGCGAACAGCACCTGCGTGGTTGATGGCACGGAAATCTGGTGTCCCGCTTTACAATATGATGGTACGTATGGTTACGCCCTGTTTGAAATTATCTTTAACCTAGAGAAAACTAATAAAAAAACTATTGTAAATGCAAAGAATTATTGGGACGCTGGATAATACATATAAGTCTGGGGAATGAACCCTTGCTCTTTTCTCCGATTGGTGATTGTGCTTCGAATTCCGAAAATGTTGGCGACGTGTTGTAGACCATTAGAAAGGAAAATGTTCGCTTTACAGCATCGCGTAGTTGGCTTTGAAAAGGTGACTCAACTTTATTGGCCCGCAAATTAGTGAGAATAAAATGGATGGAATAATTTTGTCGCGGCCTTATAGAGCAAAAAATTACCTACCAAATGCTCTATTGGGTTGGCGACTGAGTACATAATTGCGGATTCGTTTTAAAGAATTGACAATTTTTTTTCATGGAACGGAATACCTTTATTCTGTAATGTATTGCCCATTTTGAGCAAAGTTTTGCCATCTTTCAGGCAGCATCATAGTTCTACTTTCATAGAACTTCTGGTTTTATCGGCAAAAACATGAACCAGGTGCGATTTGACATCATCATCATTATTGAAATTTTTACCATTCAAGGAGTTTTGCAAAGATCGAAATAAAAAGTAATCAGATGGTGCAGGGTCAGGACTATATGGTAAATGTGGCAAAACATCCCAATCAAGCGATGAATTCACAAATCGAAAAGGTGTTGTATTTTATCAAGACAATGCAAGGCCACACACATCTTTAGTCACTCGGCGAAAATTATTGGAGCTTGGTTGGGATGTTTTGCCACATCCACCATGTAGTCCTGACCTTGCACCATCTGATTACTTTTTATTTCGATGCTTGCAAAACTCCTTGAATGGTAAACTTTTCAATAATGATAATGATGTCGAATCGCACCTGGTTCAGTTTTTTGCTGATAAAACCAGAAGTTTTGTGAACGTAGAATTATGATGCTGCCTGAAAGATGCCAAAACATTGCTCAAAATGGGCAATACATTACAGAATAAAGGTATTTCGTTCTTTGAAAAGATTGTATTTTATTTTCTAAAAAACCCACACTGAACTAGTTGCCAACCCAATACAACACACAATGCCAGATTCTTTGAAATAAAGTGCGCAATTCAAAGGGAAAGCACTTTTTAGTGAACTTTCGGTCGAAATTAAGTCCTTGTGTTTTTGAATATCAATATTTACTCATGAAATTAGCAGTGATGGCAACAAATTGAAGCCGTTTTTGGCACTCCACTTCATCGATACGAAAATCGATACATGAATTAAAAAAAACCAACTACGCGTTTATATGGCCCAAATAATTTTCTTTTGAATAGTCTATAACATGCTCTCAGAAATTGGGAAATTCGATGCTCAACCTTCAGTTGATACCTTCAGTTTGCTTTACACAGATTTAGTCCCACTCAGGGGTGTGCGGAAAATTCTTTTCGGTAAATTTTTTACCGAAACTTTTTACCGAATTTTTTTTTCGGTAAATACGGTAAAAACGGAAAATTTGGGTAAAATTCTGACTTCGACTTTCTGGTACCTATCCCATACGATAGCACAAATGATCGATAATATTTATGTATAATTTTAAATAGTGCATGAGGATAGTGCAAATAATGAGTGAGTTTCACATATTGAACTGAGCTCAACGGCTGAGCCTGATCACCAGCACGTTGATTTTGAGAAAAAATAACATTTCAAAATTTTCTGTCGCCACTGCCTCAAATTCAGGCCAGCTGATGAAAACATCCTTCCTGTCTCAACTGTGCCAGGAGGCGCGTAAGGTGGTAATTATACAGCGGCGGGACGCTGCGGAATCAGCAAGACAACTACCACGTACATACAATACCCGCACTAATTTTCTCAAAAAAGCCGCAAAAGTCGCGAAATCGCGACTTTCGAGACTTTTCGTCATAACTCCGCCCAAAGTGCTCCATTTGAGCAGTGAAGGGCATATTTCGAATCAGCATCGAGAGCTCTTTCTTTTGGGCTCTTGCATGTCTTACGGCCAAACAAGGCATATACGGCTAACACAATCAATCGAGTTGGCGAAGGGGAAATTCAAGTATTTTCTGGTTATTTGACGTAATTACTCGTCCATCTCAACAGTGTTAACGTGATAGACAACAGTTTAATGAACTGTCTGCCGCAGACCGACTTTTTCTGCGAAATCTCGGTTTTTTGACTTTCTAAATCCGAATATGTCACCATTTCTACAGCCAAAAGCCTCCTCTTGCATAGATTCACAGAGAGTAGCACATCAACTGTGTCTGAATCCACCCATGGTGGAGAACTTTAGGACATGAAAAGTGGTTCGCAGCCCCCTTGCAAATGCTGACTGCAGCCCTTCCAAAAAGGCCCGTACACCCTCTCAGGGGCTGGTAATATTTGCAGCTGCTTGCTGTACATGATTATTAGATTGAAAAGCCATTTCAGATTTTTTGCCATCTATTCTTTTCAAACTCAAAATCGTGTAGTAATCATCGATAACTTCTATCTGTTCTCCGATACCCACGATCAGCCGCTTCCCGAGATTTAGAATGCTGGTGGTAAGGGCTGGTGTAATGTTTGCTTGTTTAAATTCGGACAAATCCTTTTGTGTTTCTCAGATCTAAAATTGTTGTTTATCGTTAGTCCCTCGCTTTGCGTGTCTGCTTCTCTGTCTCTCCGCGCTCTGCGCACCCCCACTTTTGAAGGTGTCGAAAGCACACTGTCTTGCCTGTCTCGCTCAGTGAGCGAAGTCCACGCAATATGGATCGATTTCCATGGGGAGAGTTTCACTCGGGTGACGATGAGAGCGTGGGTTGAATCAGTAAGAAGAGAGCAGAAAGAACAGGAAGAGAAACATGAGGGGAAGGTCAAAATCAAACATGTCTTCACTACGTGGCGTTCTCTGAGGATGGCGCCTCTCAGGCGGCATCATGGGTGCGACCCTCTCCGCAGCAGAGTTCACACGGCGCGCACCACAACTGAGAGCAGATTTCACGGATGCCTGCCTTCGCGGTAGACTATGTCAACGAATATTCGGAAAACGAATTTTCGGCCGAATAAACGAATAATCGAATATTCGAATTATTCGATTATTCGGAAAAGCCAATTTTTCGAATAATTCGTTTATTCGAATATTCGAACGGCCCAATATTCGAATATTCGGCCGAATAAACGAATAATTTCAGAAAAATAAGAAGCAGAGTCTCCGGCACATGTCTATTTTTGCGGTCCAGAGGTGAAATGTCCCCGATCAAACTGGTAGAAAGTTCGAATATAATCGGAATACTCCAATATAAAACATGAGATAGTCAGAAACCCAATGGTGAAGCATCTCGCTCACCACCGAATTTGTGGGCAGACGTAGCAGATACTGTTTTTCATCTGATGGAGTATGTCCCAAACAGATTCGAGCCCTGTTCCAGAATCGGCTACCTTACGCTGCTTGAGTATTACGTAATTCTTAATTGTCATGAATTTAGGTCAATCGCTGCAGCTTTGAGCCAGTTCTTATTAAACATTCACCTTATATTTTTGCAGAGGTGAAATGTCTCCAACCAAACTGGGTGCTATCTTAGTGGTGGGGGGCCACTATGTCTGGGTGCACATGGTCCCGCCCATTTTATCGTGCCACACTACGTTTGAGCACCTACCCGGGTTTTCCCTCCTCCGCACAAATCAAGAGTGATTGCGGCACGGAAAAATGGGCGTGGTCATGTGCAATACAATAGTGCCCCCCCCCCGCTCAGATAGCACCTTAAACTGATAGGAAATTCGGATACTGTTGGTAGATATTGTTTAGAAAATCCAGAGAATTTGATCGTATCGTTTAACAACTACTCATAGACAGTGGTAAATGTTAGTTTGAATACTCTTATGATATAATGTGGAACGTCTTTTTCGTGGAAGTACATTGGCATAGAATTGATCCATGTAATACTATACAAAAAAAGGTCAAGAAAGTTGGAAGTGCCGCGAACGGTGGTTTGATTTTGCTTACTCGGTCCGCACTTCTCATTCGAATACTCGCGATTTTGGCTGAGTATTTGAATTATTCGTACTCGAATCATTCGAATAATTCGATTATTCGGAAGAGTCAAACTTTCGAATAATTGAGAAGTCTATTTTCGAATAATCCGTTTATTCGAATATTCGGAGAAATCAATTTTTCGAGTAATTCGTTTATTCGAATATTCGAAAGAGTCAATTTTCCGAGTTATTCGTTTATTCGAATATTCGAAAATTTTTATTCGTTCGATATACTCTACTTTGCGGACAAGTTGACTTGGATGTAATTGTAGACAACCTAGGACATTCTTCTCCAAAACAGAGCAGCGCTGCGTTGCACTGCAGCTCAACAGTGAATTAAGGCTTGACGGCAGCATACACGCTTGTAAACGTGGTCGAGATAACAACGCGAATCGAACCGTACGGCTTGCAACATGCTGTGCTTCTCTGGGCCAAACTTCGGTCCGCAATTGCGTCCCGACACGCTTTGCGGCCGCACGCGCTTGAGTCAGCCGAGTTTCCAGCTTCAAAGCCGACTCGATGTGGCTTTTTCATACAGTTTCCTCCAAATTTGTTTGGTTTCCAGTTTCCAAAATCCACATAGAGTCAACAGATCGGCGTCTGCGGCGCTGGAAACTCTTCCAACTCGAAAGCGCGCGGCCGCAAAGCGTGTCAAGACGCAATTGCGTTTCGGAATTTGGCCCAGAGAAGCACAGTAATGCCTACGCATTTTGAAGCTCGAAAAACTACCCATAATGCCGCTTCATGAGTAGCAAGTTTGGCCCCGCCCGTATTTTCAGGCCCCATGTATTTGGCCACCTCCTCCAACGCAAGGTTCCTGGGTCATTCTCGCCGTCAATCACGTGTGTTGTTTACTTGTCAGGCGGTTTACCAACATTACCAACGGTGATGGTGCCCCAGCAACCTTGCGTTGGGGAAGGAGGCCAAATACTTGGGCGTGAAAATACGGGCGGGGCCAAATTTGCTACTCATGTGGCTGCATCATGGGTAATTTTTGACGCTTCAAAATGCGTAGGCATAATGCTGTAAGCCGTACGGTCCTATTCACGTTGTTATCTCGACCACGTTTACGAGCGTATACGCTGCCTTTAAAGGCATGGTTCACAGTGGAAATCACTTTCGATTTTTTGTGTACAATCTAACAATGCGGGCTAGCTGACATCGCTCACGAAGCTTGAGGCTCCGAAAATGCTCCCCTTAAAAATTATGGCCATCTGAAAACTGCTGTGGGGTCGATCATCTAGCACTCCTGGGTCGCTCATCTAACACTTTAGTTGAATGTTGATTTGGCCATCGAACAACGTGGAAAACATTCATAATACAAACTCTACATTCAGGAAAACACCAAAAATGGCGGTGACCTGACCAAGTCTCTAAACGCAGAAAAACCTCAAAAAAGATTTTGGCGCAAAATTCAAATTCATATTTACAATGCGTTCCGATTGATTTTTCTTTACAAAAGAAGGTTCTTCATGAACCCCTTTAACATTAGCGTTCACTAAAGAGGACAAGCTGTAGAAAAACATGAAAAACTAATATATGGTCTTCATCGTGTACGATGCCTTTGAAGACGAAGAAAAATGGGAAAAAATGCTCCATTTGGAGCTAGAGCTTCGCGCGAGCGGTCGCGTCGTGTGTGCGGTAAGTAGCATGCGGCCACTGAAATCGAGACGTTGATATTTAGTAAGTAACCCCTTGGATTGACTTCCTTTTCAGCCTGTCTGCAGTCGCTGATGAGCTAGGGACTATCCATCTCGTTGAATCTCCTTCTAGCCTATCCCCACCCGTTGATGACTCGGGAACCTCCCGTGTGATTACTGCGCTTATCTGGGCCAAATTCCGGTCCGCAATTGCGTCTCGACACGCTTTGCAGCCGCACGCGCTCGAGTCAGTCGGGTTTCCAGCGCCAAAGCCCACTCGATTTGGCTTTTTTATACAATTTTCTCCAATTTTCCAAGTTTACAGTTTCCAAAACCCACCTAGAGTCAGCAGATCGGCGGCTGCGGCGCTGGAAGCTCTTCTGACTCGTGAGCGTGCGGTCGCAAAGCGTGTCGACACGCAATTGTGGACCGGAATTTGACCTAGATAAGCACAGTACCTTACCCTCATGTTTCTCTTCCTGTTCTTTCTGCTCTCTTCTTACTGATTCAACCCGCGCTCTTATCGTCACCCGAGTGGAAGTCTGCCCATGGAAATCGATCCATATTGCGTGGACTTCGCTCACTGAGCGAGACAGGCAAGACAGTGTGCTTTCGACACCTTTAAAAGTGGGGGTGCGCAGAGCGCGGAGAGACAGAGAAGCAGACACGCAAAGCGAGGGACTAACGATAAACAACAATTTTAGATCTGAGAAACACAGAAGGATTTGTCCGAATTTAAACAAGCAAACATTACACCAGCCCTTACCACCAGCATTCTAAATCTCGGGAAGTGGCTGATCGTGTGCATCGGAGAACAAATAGAAGTTGTCGATGATTTTGAGTTTGAAAAGAATAGATGGCAACAAATATGAGGTGGTTTTCCGAACTATTTATCATGTACAGCGAGCAGCTGCAAATATTACCAGCCCCTGAGAGGAAGTACGGGCTTTCTTGGATGGGCTGCAGTCAGATCGTTCATTTGACATCGCTGCGAACCACTTTTCACGGCCTAAATTTTCTCAAAGTTCTCCACCTTGGGTGAATTCGGACACGGTTGATGAAAAACATTGCTACTCTCTGTAAATCTAAGCAAGAGGAGACTTGTGGCTGTAGAAATGGTGACATATTCGGGTTTAGAAAGCTTAAAAAATAACGAGATTTCTCGGTCAGCAGCAGACAGTTTATTGAACTGTTGTCTATCACATCAACACTATTGAGATGGACGTGGCATTACGCCAAATAATCACAACATACTTGAATTTTCCTTTCGCCAACTCGATTGATTGTGTTAGCCCTGAATGCCTTGTTTGGCCGTAAGACATGCGAGAGCTCAAAAGAAAGAGCTCTCGATGCTGATTCGAAAGATGTCGTTTATTGCTGAAATGGAGTACTTTGGGCGGACTTATGACGAAAAGTCGCAAAAGTCGCGAAATCGCGACTTTTGCGGCTTTTTTAAGAAAATTAGTGCGGGTATTGTTTGTGCGTCCTAACCTGGGGTGTGCGTTTTCGGATTACCGATTTACCGATTTTCCGGGTTTACCGGTGTTTTCCGGCGAATTTTGATTTACCGATTTACCGAAATTTTTACCGAAATGAAAAGTTGGGTGTTTTTAACTCAATTGGCCTACTCCTTACTCGTATTTCACGGGTTTGCTACTGTCATGGCATGCCTTTGACGCGATATCCTTCTTCATCCTTCTTTTTGTTACTCTTTTCAACCCTCTGGCTTACTTTCCGAATAATCCAACGATCTCTTCACCTTCCGCGTCACGTGCTTCCTCTTATCGAGAGCATACTTCGAGAAACACATATTATCCGAGTCCTGAAGCAGATATTCCAGGAACTGGAAATTTTTGTGGAGCTCTCGGACACAACACTGAATATACTGCAGTTCTGAAACGACTCCATTGTGAAATCTTCGTACCCGCACCTTTCCTCTCTGACCAATAAGTACTTTTGCAGGCCTCCCTGGCACAGGCGGAAAGGATTTTTTTCCTCAGCTGCCCTGATTTTGAGTGATTACAGAAAGAAATTGAAGAGAATAGAAAATTTTGAAATGATACTTTTTCTCAACATCAACGTTCCACTGATTAGGTTCAGCCGTTGAGCTCAGTTTAATATCTAAAACTCGAACATTATTAACGCTATCCTCATGCACTTTGAAAATGATACGTAAATATTATTGGTAATTTGTACTATCGTATGATATATGTACCTAAGTCGAAATAAGGATTTTTACCGAATTTACCGTTTTTATCGTATTTACCGAAAACAACTCGGGAAAAAGTCTCGGTAAACAATTTACCGAAAAAAAATTTCCGCACACCCCTGGTCCTAACTGTGTTGACGCATTCCAAAAGGAAGTTCTGTCCCAGGAAAACGCGCCGGAAGGCTGCACGGAGCAGTTATACACGCTGCGACACTGTATACTATATCCTTGCGGGACCTACCCTGCTGGAGTTTTGCCAATTCCCATCAGCTGTCTATTTTTCCGATCTAAATTTGTTAAAATATCACCAAAATGACCTAATGAGCACTGCTATGACAAGAGCAATAGATTTCTAGTAACTTTCTGCAATAAACAAGTGATAGAGACGTGAAATATCGATAAAATACAATTGAAACTCCCGAGAATTTTAATTCTGCAACATTGCGTCAAAGACGCAATATTGCAGACGAGTCCCTGATCCACACAGCAAGCGGCGGCAATGTCATCGCGAGACGTTCTCATTCCGCTGGTATATAAATATGACCTAAAAGTACTTATTGGTCAGTGAGGAAGGGTGTGGGTACGATGATTTCACAATGGAGTCCTTCCAAAACTGCAGTGGATTCGGTGTTGTGTCCGGGGGGCTCCGAAAAGAAATTTTCCAGTTCCTGAAATATCTGCTTCAGGACTCTGCTGCGTTGCAAACCTGTTGACATTTTTGAATTGAACATGTATTTCTCAGAGTATAATCTCGATAAGAAGAAGCACGTGACACAAAGGGTGAAGGGGTGCTCCCGAAGAGTCACTCTGATATGGGGGACCTGAGAGCGGAAGGCGCGCGCACCTTCTCGCGGACGAGTCCGATTACATCGCTATGCGCTTTTCTTGGATATTCCTGGAATTACTAGCTACCCTCAAGCGATTTCGTTTCTTCTGTCGCCCGAATGATTAGTAGTTCTCTTATTCGTTGCTCCTATCCACGAAAAAGTGTCCACGAGAAGGTGTGCGCGCCATGCGCTCTAGGGCCCCGCCCACATCGGAGTGCCTCTTTTCCCTCCTCCAGGGTGGAGAGATCGTTTATACATTCAAAAAGTAAGACAAAGGGTTGAAAAAGAAAAACAAAAAGAAGGATGCAGAAGGATATCGCGCCAAAGGCATGCCATAACACTAGCAAACCCGTGAAATACGAGTAAGAAGTAGGCCGACTAGGCAAAAAACACCCAATTTTTTTCGGTGAAAATTTCGGTAAAATTTGAGAAAAACTCGTTAAAACGGTAAATAAAAATTTACCGAAAAACACCGGTAAATCCGGAAAATCGGTAAACCAGTAAACGGAAAATGCACACCCCTGGTCCCAATCAGGAAATAACATTCTTTATATGTAGATACGTACATATATATATATATATATATATATATATATATATATATATATATATATATATATATATATATATATATATATATATATATATATATATATATATATATATATATATATATATATATATATATATATATATATATATATATATATATATACATATATATATATATATATATATATATATATATATATATATATATATAAAAGGAAGTACATGGACCTTTAAGAGAGAAAGTACGGTATGGGGTCGCCATTCTCCGAAATTCAGAGCGAAAGGTAAGTGCTCCACGAGTTCTGTTCTGTACTTTGAAGCTGTCTCGAGAAGAGGCCCACAAAAATGGCAAGCTTCTCTCATATAACAATCAAAATTCCATAGAGTTTCTTTTTTTCGCCATTGCATTGATGTCGGATTTTCAAGAACGGCCCTTCATTGCATTCAGCATACTCATATGTAGTTAGCCCTTTTGTTCTGCTGCCGACCTCCTTTTCCATTTAGGGTGACTCCCTGTGCAATTTAAAGGCAGTGTTCACGATAAACTTCAATTTTGAGATTATGCGCTATATCGATTAATTGACCCCTGGGTAGAACCAAAACAACGGAGAAACTGAGAAAAACGGACCAGAAGGGCACCAAATCTTTTACTCTCACCACGCCACTTTACTCTCACAGGAACTGTTCGTTGTGACGATGAAAAATGTTGTGGACCCGTCCTCTGCCATTTTCTGCAATCTGTTGTTCCGTCCCTTCCTTCGGACCCTAACTAAAAGTGTTTTGCATAAAATATTTTTCCATTTTCATCTGACCCCATTTTTCACCGGTTACAACCACCGGGAACATGTTCATCCAATCGGACAACTAGTCCAGGCCAGAGAATAGTGCCACTGAAATACGGCGTTTTAATGCGTTTCTCGCCTTTTCTTCGTAATTCTGGTAACACTTGGAGGCCAACGCTTTGTTTTATGTGAAAAAATCGGAAATGAAATCGTCGTGAACACTGCCTTTAAGCCACAATGATCTTGCTCTTTATGACTGCATTCCAGATGTATTCCTGCATATGAGACATTGAGCGGTAGTAAACTACCACACTAGTCGACCCCGACAAAAAAAAAGAAACAAGCGGAGGTGGAATTAAGTTGATGTCAGGTGTATGTTAAATTGAGAGTGCCTTACCTATTCCAATCACTTGAATCACCCAGAACCGATGGCGAAACTTTTACGACAACCAAATAAATGCAAAAGGTTGTCAATTATGTTCTACTACTTTGATATAGCCTTAAAAATCAAATGGCTTGCGTAGAGCAACTCGAAAATATTCGGGAAATTCAGAGCATTGATCTATTATGTGCTGTCACTAACCCACCGCACGGTTTCGCACAATTTTGCGGGAAGTTTGCGGTAAGCCCAGCGAGGCAAAGAGCTAAACGCTGCAAAAAGAACGTTCTGGCAAGTTTAGCTTTTAGGCCATTGGTTTCTGCATTATCTTCGGAAGCTGATCGCTTTTGAGGTATTGGAGTTGTTTAAATGTGTTCAGCTGTCTTGCAATGCACCACGCTCTCTGTAGTCCCTCCTCATTGAAATCCTCTTCAATCTGATGATTTCTCGCCTAACGAAGTCACAAGTTCTGAATAAGACTCCTCCATTCAGTTATATGCATCCTTCCCTGGTCTTTTTCCCAATTGCTTGCTTATGCAGCACTTCCTGCACTTATTAAAATTTGGTTCTAACTACCACTTCGCCCAGCGAATGGATGAATTGTTCAAAAGCGCACATTGCCGGCGCTTGATCCCTGTTGTTAGTTCTCTAATTATCTTTACCTACTAAAGAGTCACTTAGTACATATGATTATTTCGTTAACTTTCATAGAGCGACATTGAAATTCCAACAATAGCTTGATATTTGAGCAGTAAAGGATCACCGTTATAGCGTAGCTCGCTAAAAGGGAGACTGACAGAATGAGAAGACGTAATAGACCACCCCTTCATAGTTGCTCAGTTGATGTTGAAGTGATCAGTATAGTATTTAAAGTTTTGGTACTTGATGGTGTTTCCTATATGGCGGTCAGAAGTCGCGACACTCGTCAAATTTGAACGTTAGCTCTAGAAACCACTAGTCGTTTCACGGGCTAATTACTTGAACCATCCCTGTGTTGTAGATGATATGACAAGTAAGGAACATCGAAAATGTGCCGTTTTGAAACAATAAAAGCCTGGAGTGAAAAGGAAAGGCGGCTACCTTACCAATCGAAAGACAACAGCGTGTCAACACAAGTATCTTTAGGTCCGTGACTTCCTCCCTTAAAGGCAGTGTTCACGATAATCTTCGATTTTGAGATTAATAGCTATATCGATTGTTTGGCCCCCGAGTAGAACTGAAATGACGAAGAAACCGAGAAAAACGCACCAGAAGGGCACGAAATCCTCAAGTATCAGCCCGCCTCTTAAGTATCAATGGAACTCTTCGTTGTGACAATGAAATCTTATGTGGACCCGTCTTTTGAAATTCTTTATTCTGTGCTGCTCCGTTCTTTCCTTTGGGCCCTAACTAATACTGTTTTGCCCAAAATATTCTTCCATTTTCGATGAGTCCCATTTTTTACCGGTGAAAACCACCGTGAACACGTTCATCCAACCAGACAACTACTCCAGGCCATAAAATAAAGTCACTGAAATAAGACGAATTAGTGCGTTTCTCGCCGTTTCTTCGTGATTTTGGTGACACTTGGTAGCCAACGCATTGTTTTGAGTGTAAAACTTGGAAACGAGAATCATCGTGAACGCTGTCTTTAAAGGCACAGGACACCCAAGAAATTAATTTTCAGATTTTATGCTTGTCTTGGAGAGAGCCACACGCTGATCACAGCGGTATCTCTGGAATCGTCCAAAACCCCTTTGAACAGAGTTATGGCTCTTCAAAAATGCGTAGTTTCTGAGGGTGAAAAATTGGTGGACCAGTTGTCTCAGGCATGTAATTCTCTCCAATCGCAATCGTTGCGTGAGAGAAAGCCATGATAAGGAGACAGTCCGGTAATGGACTGAAGAACGACTTGTTGGAATTCATCCATCCATCGAGCCGCTATAGAGTTCGAAAATCCGGGAGGGGGTCGGGCCCGTGGTAGTGAGCGAAGGGGGTCGGGCCTGTGGTAGTCGCTTATATCTCGCTTACTTGGAGGAATTGAGATCTCGCATTTGGCGCTTGTTATACAGGAGGGGTCGTCTACACAATTACCTGGAAATTTCAAAATTCATATCTGAGGGTGTACTGTGCCTTTAAGAAAAAACGGTCGCGTGTGGCGCGACGGTCGCGCGCGTTGGCCTGCTAATCGATGCAGGCCGAGAAGAGCGCAGCTGATCAGCACCGCCAGCCGCCGGTGAGATTTAAACCGCTCGCGAAAGACACGGGTGAGATTGAAATGTTTTTTTTTGACGAAGCAAGCCACGGGCTAACTAAATATACATAACACACCGCTTGTTCGCTCGTGCGACTACGTGTCCGTACAAGTAGCTCAACGAAGCTCAATTTTTTTGTCGTAATGCCAAGAAGTAAGATTTCTTGCAATTGAATTCCTCATACAGAAATCTACTTATATATGGGTAGAAACTTACCTCTTTCCATCTTTCTTGTAAAGGCTCATTCACAACAAATTTTCTTTTTTTTTGAGTCCTACTACATCGGTTAGCCGTGCAGGGCGCGGTTGTTTAAAGACAGGGTTTGCCATAAAAACGGCAGTTGTGCTATACTCATGAGAATGTAGATCCAGCCATCACAAAAGTGAAAATAAATAAAAAACAGGAGAACAAACGCTCAAGAACAAGTTACTGCTTGGTGTCCTCCCGCCAATTGTCGAGATTTCTATAAATGCCTGTCTTGCCAACTTTTGTTTTCCTTCTAAAGTGATTTCTGAGCATTTGTGGAGGCTACTGACTACTTCAAAGGCAGTGGTCACGATGAAAAACGTTGCCACAAAAACAACAAAAGTCAGCTTAGATCAAAAACAGCTGAAAACTATGAAGGTAGCGTGGTGAAAAACGGGCTAGAATTAGAGTTTCTAGGGCCCAGAATAGCCAATTCGTGCACACGTGCACAGCGCCGCCCAGAAGGATCGCATCGCAGTCTCATGCCGATCAGTCAAAAATCATCGACACTATGAGGAAGAAATAAATGCAAATTTACCTAATAAAACAGTTGAGCATTGAAAGAAAGCACTTCAGTCAATGATTTTGACTAGATGAGTAATGTTCACTGATTGAAATTAAATTTCAAGCCTGCTGATGCTCTTGATATTAGAGATCATCGATGCCGATGGTGTGTAGTTTGCTCGTCCACCATCAAAAGACAAGAAAGCTCAGGCTTCAAATTTGGCCCGAAACAGCGGTTTTTTCGCGATTTTTTCTCATAGGTCCTACTACTCTAGACCCAAAGAAGGCTTTAGAGAGGAAAAGAAGGCAAGCATATTTGATTGCGGCCACTACCTTCAACGGCATATTAAAAGGCTGATAAACAAGTATTAAGGAAAATCTCGTTAATTAGGGGGCCGGCCAACACCAGTAATTAGCCTGTATTTCTTGTTTTCGAGTGTTTTCCATGCAAATTTCCGGGTTTTTTCACTTATTTCTACTTTTGTGATGACCAAATCTACATTCTCAGGACGAGAACTCGAAAATCGCTTTTATCGCGAACCCTGCCTTTAAAGACATCAGGCGCGCGAAAACCATATTTTTTGATATTGTTGAGTTACTGTATGCTTTTAGTATAGGTCTGGTCAAAGGGCCCTTAGAAAACCGCAATTCTTGAAGAAAGCCAAGGTTGAAGTACTTCTGAAATATAAAATTACGACTGTTGAGGGACTGCGGACAAAGCGTCAAACCTAACGTAAAAAATGGTTTTGCGCTTTAGAATTCTTAGTCAAGTGATATTGCTTTCTGCTTCTTTCCCTGAGAACTCTTCAAAAATCAGATGGGCCAATCCACATGCTTGGAAGCTAGAATCTTTATCGATAAAAAATAATTAAAGTTTGGCAACTGTTCTTCTGTTGAATCGAATGCAGGACAACTGTAATAACGTGGGCGGGATGATCGGGAGACCAGCAGCTCTCCCGATAAGGGCCAAGCTCGTCGCGCCACGGCGAAATTAAACGAGTTTCCCTTATCGCGATAACTACAGTTGGAGCACGTCATCGCACTTTCTGCTTGCCGGACCGCGCAGCTAGCGTACCTTTCATTTATTTCTTATTGTTGCAAAAGCTTCTTTCAATCGAGACTTCGTTGTGAATTTTTCAAAAAGTTTTTAAACTGTCCATTCGGTCTTAGGGATAACGAACCAACTTCCGGGAATAAGTATTATATAGAAAAAGTACTTATTCCTCGTATCGATAAAGGTGGAACTGACTTCGAAAATGCTAGTAGGAATTCATAAAAAAAACAACTAGAAGAACTTTCAAAAACGACCGTTTTTTTGGAGATCAGTAGTTCTGCCGATAATGGTCTCGTGGTTGTCAAAATTTTCAGGTGAACGTCAGAATGGTCTGATCGTCACGCTCGGAGCAGCGTAGAACATTGCTTTCCGCATCCATACACCGCGCGCGACGGACTCGCCGCATTCCAGCGGGAGAACTGCAGTACACCCGGGATGATCCAAGCGGTCGGCTGATACACGAGATTTTCACCCACTTCCCGTTTTTGTTGTACTTCCATTCACACTCTTCATAGAGGGACCGAAGCTTACGGGACCTCTTTTTCATCGTGAACTATGCCTTTATTAGTTTTTTTTTTTCGGAATTCAGCCGAGCGCTTGTGATCGGATTTGAGTGCATGTAAATAATATTGTAAGATATTATGAGAGGGACACCAGTTTCTTTGAGGATAAGAATCTAAATTCGCTACATTCATAAGGCCAAGCAAACGTCACTACCCTTGCGTTTCAATTTGTTTCAAGTGTTAAGAGAGGAAATATACATGAAAAGCGAAAGATTCTTTGCGACTTTTGTGAACCTCTTCAAATATTTTTCGAAGACTACTGAAGACAAATCTAAAATTATATTGTGGTTCAATTTACATACAAATTTTAAACGAGAGAAGAGTTGTGGATGAACAGCAATTAGTTGAAATATATACCTCTTACCGGGCATACTTCCTGATTCTCTTCTCATTTTGGTTGTACTTTTTGAACACTTCTCTGCTTTAGTGTTTTCGCTGTGGTTCCCCTGATGCATTCTCGTTGACAAGTTGATGATTGGGTTCACCGCCCCCCCCCATTCTCGGTCATTACTGAATGGTTGTGTTGTTTCGGGATTGGAAAGGCGATGAGGCGAATCCCCTTGAGAAGAAAGATGGAAATAGGGTAAGGCAGACGAAGGGATGGCCCCAGTCGGCATTTCACCCGTGGTTGCTTTAGTCGGCGGCGGCAACAGGACGAATGAAAAGTGATGACGCTAGCCGCGACATGCAAAAACATGTCAGGAAGAATCGAGTATTCAAGTGAAAAGCGTAGCTTCCTTCTCCAATAACCTCTTTCACGCATCACTGACTCAAAAATTGAAGGTCGGCATGGGGGAATAGCCAAGACCATTGAATTGTCCCTTTCCCTGGACACTTTGTTCTAGACTGCGAACGAACTGACGGCTCAGCGACCTCGTTAACCGAAAAATGTCTTATCAGCCCCCACGATTTATGAGAGCAATAAAATCGTTTATTGTGGTCCTATTTATATGTCTTAACCAAAATCCGTAAATCCTTAGCTGCCCAAGACTCTTGAAGGCAGTGGTCGCGATGAAAAACATAAAAGTCGGCTCGACCCGCAAGCGGCTAAAAGGCCACGAAGGTAACGCGGTAAGTAACGAGCCAAAAATAGAGTTATTAGGATACTTAGTTCCCAATTCGTGCACACGTGCACAGCTCCGCCCAAAAAGATAGCAGTCTTATTTGTGTAAAGTCAAAAACCCTCGACATTCACAGGCAGAAATAAACGCAAATTTAGTTATAAAAACAGTTGAACAAAGTAACCAAGCACTGCATTCGATGTTTCGGTTGAATTCCAATTTCCAGCCAACTGATGTTCTTGATATTAGAGATCATCGATGCCGATGGTGTGGAGTGTGCTCGTCCACCATCAAAAGACAAGAAAGTTCAGTCTTAAAATTTAGCCCAAAACAGGTTTTTTTTCGAATTTTGCTTATACATAGGTCCTATCACTGTGGATCTAGAAAAGGGTCCGAAGAGGAAAAGAAGGCAAGTATATTTTATCGCGACCAGTGCCTTTAACTGAGTATGTGTGTGTGAACGTGGATTCGACTCAAAGTATCGAAAACCTTGTGAGAAGAGTGATGAAATCATTTTGAACTAATTGGCGCGAGACGTTGGATACGGCCTTATCGTGATACCGCTAACCTGGCTATCTGAATCTGGGCGATATTGCTTACAATTAGTGGTGGACGCCAAACGCGGCGTCTGCCACAAGTTTCGTAGTCACATTTCATATGTACGTGACGTGAGTTGGGGTTCTCTATGGGTCAGCAGTAAGGATGAGATTCAACAAAAATGAGGACATGGAGTGGGCTACTATCAGAAATTTACATAAGTTAATGCCCAAATCAGGTCATCTTTTTTCAAACTGTCTTCCTAACAATTCGAGATTAAGACTGCGCTCAGCATAGTAATTACACTCCACTCTCTCTTCAAATGTCCTGTTTCGCAAATACAAAAAATGGCTTCACAGATGGGAACGCAAGAGGATCTCGAATGCTCCCGAATCGGTCACTCATCTCAAGCCTCCATTCTTTTAGTGCACTCAAGTATAGAACCCTTGCCGTTTTTCAATTCCTACATTTATCAAATAATCTATAGCATCAAGCCAACTACAAAAACTGAGTCGGCTGATCGAGGTGTTGGAAACATGCCACCTTTGGCCCGTACTCACGAAAATTGTGTTGCAGTTAGGTTGAAATGGCTTCTTAAGTCCAAGAACTCTGACAGGGACTTAAGTCAGGCCTGGAGGAAAAAGGCCGTTTCTTCTGCGATTTTGGCGTAATTTCTAAAGAGTTCATCATTGAAGTTATGACCAACCTCACCATTAAAGGCACTGTTTGCGATAAACTTCGTTCTTGAGTATTCAATGAAAAACAAATGTGGTAGCCATCGGAAGCAGAACAGCGTTGAGAAATCGGACCCAATCGCCTTCTTAGAGACAAAAACGGTTTTGGAGTATATTCCACTTGTTAGCGTCGGCCTTCTTGGGACCAGTTGTTGCCATCTACTCTGACAAAGTTGGATCACTGCCGAGCCCCGATCCTCCGGAGCATTTTTTTACCGATAAAGGTAATCGATTCGCTGATTGGTTGTTAAAAAGATTCCGAAAGCTTCGTCTGGCAAGATACCCGCTAATCCATTCTCTTTCAATGAAAAAGCGCAGCTGATGATCGAAGGTCAAAGCGCGGCAGTAATAGAACCGTAGCGGTGTTGAAGAGAATAACTGAAACCAAGGAGGCCGACCCTTACCAGTGTAATTATCTTCGAAGCCGTTCTCGTCTCTGATATGTTTTTTTAACACTGTTCTGCTTCCGAGGGCTACACACAATTGTTTTTTATAGAAAGTTAAAGAACGAAGTTTATCGTGTACAGTGCCTCTAAAAGTTTCAGGCTACACCTGAAGGTGAGCTCAAGCTTCCACTCTGATCGACTACACTTTCTGGAGGTTTTTTTTTGATCTCTCACTACTTAGAGGTCCAGAGACATTATAGGAATCAGCATGGGACCGTTTTCAATATAAGCAATAAAACATGAAAAAGATTCTGAGGTTGGACTGTGCCTTTAAAGGCAGTGGTCGCGATCAAATATACATGTCGTCTTTTTCTCTGTAAACCCTTTTCTGAGTCTCGAGTATTAAGACCTATCAGAAAAAATCGCGAAAAAAAAACCACTGTTTTTGGCCAAATTTGAAGCCTGAACTTTCTTGTATTTTGATGGTTGACGAGCCCACTCCACATCATCGGCATCGATGATCTCTTATATCAAGAACATCAGCTGGCATTGAAATTGAATTTCAATCAATGAATTTATGTACACATCTAGTCACAAACATTGACTGGAATGCTTTCTTTCATTGCACAACTGTTTTTATTAGGTGAGTTTGCATTTATTTCTTCATCTGAATGTCGATGATTTTTGGCTGCCCGGCATGAAACTGCGATCTTTTAGGTCGGCGCTGTGCACGAGTGCACGAACTGGCTTCTTTGGGTCCTAGAAGCTCTGATTCTAGCACGTTTTTCACCGCGCTACCTTCATAGCTTTTCAGCTGTTTTTGATCTAAGCTGATTTTTGTAGTTTTTTCGATAACGTTTTTCATCGTGACCACTGCCTTTAAAGACGGTCTTCACTTTTTTGTTTTCCTGCCTATCTTGTTAGCGGTCCCATGCTAATTCCAATGATGTCTCTCAAATCGTACAAGACCTTCTGGGAACGGAGTTATGGTCTCTCAAAGATTGAGCTAGGAAAGCATGATAGACGAGTTTTCCGAATTTTGTAGCTTCCGTCTTTTGCAGCCGATGTATGCGAGCTGACCTGAGTTAAGAAAGAAGTTGAGAATGGAGAGAAGAATGGGCTCTTGGTTGGAAAGCATCGCTCATCTCACGATCTCGAGTTTTCATTTGTTCACGTCGGAGGGCGGACATTTCGCTTTTGGGGTTTACCTTGCGCTCGAAGTGGCAACTTCGAGCTCTTTTAGGGCTCTTCCTGACTCGTTTTAATGCGTTCTTTCAACGTCAACGTAACTAAGTGTCCCTCCACTACCCATTCCTAGTGGAAACTGAAACACATTTTTCCATTGTGAACACTGCCTTTAATTGCGATATCGCGTTTCACGTGTGTCTCGGGGAGATTGTTTCGTGTCTAGTTTAGCTTGTTATAAATTCTATAAAATTGCGAAATTCTAATGGTTTCTACGCGTGCTGGTGCGGAGCTGAGGTTAGAGACAGTGAGAGGGCGAAGGACAGAAGGAGGGAGCAGGATCGCGCGCGCCGCTCGCGCCATGGAGCGTGAGAATTACGACTTTTTGCTGAGGGTATCTTGCTGGAGAGCAAGCCATGTGTCATTCCAGAAGAAAGGGCACACGATGCGGATTCCGAATACTTCTGTAGATTCCCAAATGGACCATCTTGATGAGTGTTATGTTATGAAGAAGGGGCGAAACAAACGCTTTTTTTGCGTTTTTTTTCCACCGGAAAGGCAAAAACTATGACCAGTATTTTACGATTAGTGTATGGATCTACTCTAGATTCTTGTTATCAGCACAACACTTTCGCTCAAAACAAAATGCCTCACAGATTCTTTGGAAACGTTGATCTACAAAGTAGTACAGACTTGATACCCACGCAGTCCAGCTGCTTTGAACATCGCTTTAGGACCTAGTTATACAGCTAGTTCCCGCGACTGGTTTGCCTCTGGTAAATTTTGAAATCTCCCCAGCTGCAGTTGTGTCGCGAAAGCCAGCGGCAGCGGAACGCCGAAGTATAACTAGGTCCTGAATGTAGTAAGAACTAAGCAGAACAAGTGTACTTACCAGCACACATTTTCGTCCCAGAAGAATATTCGGAATCGTATTGGCTAAATATGTGCCCTCCCCTTGCCGCCGCCATCACGCTCTCTAATTCTTCTAAGGCGTCGCGCTGAAAGTGCACAGCGTCTCCGCCATATTGCTCGTTCGTCAATCCTTCGCATTCCGTGTGATTGTTTTCAAGTGAGTGTTGTGGTGGTTGACGGACGGCCACCACCACACTTGGCTGGAACGTGGCGTGGCTGCTCAGCACAGCAGACTTCGAGCTGGCCCGGCCTTATCTGTCCGGGTTGGCTCAATTTCCTCCCTCGAGAATACCTCGCCTCAATTCTTGAAGTGCAAACTCGCATCTGCATTGATAGAGACGACGTGACGCAGCTAACCGCCGACCAACCACCAACGCTCATGTTGAATTCCACTGCTTTGCTCATGACGACAACACATTTGATGGCCGCGCACACCTGAGAACGAACTGGCAATTACTAATGCATAATATAGCTCGAATGTACCTCATAAATCCTCTCGGTGAGTTAGTTACATTCATTCATCTTGACTTGTTTACTACTTTATGATTGCTGACATTGTTCATTGTTTTTACCTCAATTTTCTTTTGTTTTGGATTGAATTGTGTTTTTCTAGGCTTGATTTCTGGTGCACATTCACTGCGCGAGACACCGACTTTTAGTCTGTAGGGTTACAATGCTTCCCCAGTTTAGAAACACTGCTCGTGCAGAAAATAGCATCAAATCAAACGCACATACTGAGCCTCGAATTCAGGGCGCATTGGGAAAACTGCTTAGAATTGGCTTTAAACTTGTTATCCTTTCTTTTCCCTATCTCAAGTCACTGTACGCGCATAAAACCGCATATTACATATTTTTATGTTTTGGTATAGCTTGGAATCCTTAGTGAAAAAACAGTGTGAATATACAGTAAAAGCGAATTTCAATTTCGCGCCGAAATAATTTTTGATGTTTTTGTGCATATGGAGTTTGTGCCGTAACAGTTTTATGTTGTTTGATAGTCGCACAAACATTGTATGAAGAAGTAGTAGATGACTGGTGAGAGCTGGCGGCGAATCCTCATCTTCAACCCTTTCCAACCTTATTACCCTACGTTTTTGCCGCGCCAACGTTTACCGGTGTGGTCCACCGGGCTCATTCATGAAATTGAGCCTGGAAAATAGAATGTGGTTTCCAGTGCGAACGGTGCATTTAATCGTCGTTTACGCACTCCAAACACTTTTGAGGCAGAATTTTAATAGAGATCGCATAACGGAAGCTTTGCTGTTCTCAGATTCTGTTGATTAGGACGTCTTTGGTCTTAATGTGTGTGAGTTGACATGTCATAGGACATGAGAGGGGTACGTTCATCGCGATTCCTGTTGTTGAACCTTAGTGTATTATATCAGGATCTGATTCAACCGAGGAAAAAAATTTTCCCTCTCTTTGTTACTGAAAGTTTTTGCTTCCGATTACTTGTTCTTCATTATGTGATCCTCAACAGCAAGCCGATAGCATTTAACACCTTTGGTGAGGTTTTCAGTTTATAGCTGGTTCATATCTCACCCGAATGGTGTTGCTTGGTAGAGTGCTGACCGAGTTTTCGTTTATTCGAATATTATTTGAATATTCGAATTATCAAGGAAGTGGATTGTTTGGGTTATTCAAATTTTCGAATATTCAAAAAATTGAATTTTTCGGGTTATTTGAATATTCGAAATTTCAAAGAAGTGGATTATTCGGGTAATTTGATTATCCGAATAATCAGCATAAACTATCCGAATATTCGTCGAGGTCGCACCTTGTTTGCACTGACTTCCAAAGAGGCAAATATGAATTTCGCGTCTATTTTCCTGTACAGGGACGTATGTAGTATCCCGAGCGGATTCGCCTGACTTTCCTTGGGTCACTGCTTTCAACCTTCATTAAATTCATTCAGGTCATTTTAAAGGCAGTGTTCCCGATGAAAATCGTTTTTCTGTTTACCCGCCTATCTTGAAAACGGCCCCATGCTGATTCCAATGATGTCTCTGAAATCGTACAATACCTTCTGGAAACGGAGTTATGGGCCCTAAAAATTGAGCTAGAGAAGCATGGTGGACGAGTTGTCCGAGGCTTGTAACTTCCGTATTTTGCAGCCGATGTATGCGAGCTGACCTGAGTAAAGAGATAAGTTGAGAATGAAGGGAAGAACGGGGCTAATGATTGGAAATCATCGCTCATCTCACGATCTCGAGCATTCATTTGTTCACGTCGGTGGGCGTGTGTTGCGCTTTTGGGGTTTGCCTTGCGCTCGAAGTGGCAACTTCAGGCTCTTTTGGAGCTTTTCCTGGCTCGTTTTCATGCGTTCTTTCGACGTCACCGTTACAGTGTGCCCCTCCACTACCCATTCCTAGTGGAAACTGCAACACATTTTTTATCGTGAACACTGCCTTTAAGGTCAGTTCTTTCTCTGCTCACTCATCTTCCACCTGTTTTCATCCCTTTATTGTTTTGCATGTTTTCTAGAAACTGGATCCGAATCGGATAACGGAAGTCCGGATCACACCAAAAACCAGTTAACCTATGCATTCAGATAGATCACGAATGATAGGGAATAGTGGTGAGCAGCGCTACTACTCTGGAATATTCGAATGAATCGGATATTCAGGACCGTTGTTTTTATTATGGTTCGGATATTCGTTACCCGACTCATGTCCAATGTATGGTGTGTTCCATTGGTGCTATCATCATAGCAGGGGAGGGAGTAAATTCTTTGAGAGTTGTGATCGAGAAATAGCCGAGAAATAGCTGGTCACCTCCAACTAACTGAGAAACAGCTGCCAGATAATGCTCGCCGCGGAATAGCCTAGAGATAGTGCTCTTCAAGCAACTACACGACGCATTCTAGAGGCTTAATTCAGATCCAGCACTGAAGTCGATTTAACTGATATAAGTTTGAGGTAACTGGATCCTGCTCAGCCTCTGCAGGCTCCGTCCAATCGCTGGCGGACCCGAATGGCGGCCCGGCGAGCTGGAGACGGCTGCGTCACGTGTCGATGTGCCGGCTGCGCCTGGGTTATTTTTGGTCATTTCTCGGTCATTGTTTAGCGATTTCTCGGCAATTTCTAGTCTATTTTGCAAAGAAAAACCGAGAAATAGCCGATAAGTAACTAAGAATTAGCCCTCCAGGAGCCGCTGCGGAGCCTGGTGGGCTATTTTGGGGTTACTTCTCGGCCAAGATCCTCAGAGCTGGCCTTCGAACATGGTCACGCCCATTTTCCACTCCGTAATAACTCTTCTGATTTTGGTAGGGATGGAAAACCGCGTTGACGAGGAAAAATGGGCTCGGCCAGAAAATGTGAGTCTAGTGATTTGAATTTGAAGTAGAGGATGTGAATAAAGTAGACGGTCAGGCGGGGCTGCACTCGTCGACCATGCTTGGGTCATGCTAAAATAAGTATGATAACCACGCCACTCTTGAAGTAACAAGCATGCGGCTCGCTCCAAAACCTTGAGTGTCGTGTGTCTTGAACCGCTCGGAAAGCAGAGATTGTGGTAATGCGGAAAGGGTGTGCCAATGGTCGAGGAATTGGCAACGACAAGGAGGGTCTAAACGCACGTAAGTGAAGTTGGTCTGTAATGCGCTACCGCATGGCTTAAGCTCACACGTTGGTGAAGAAGTCCCCGAGAACGACGGCGGGATTTTTCTCGTTACAACTGGAGAACTTTACCGAAGCAGGATAGGCGAAAGGGACCACCCAACATTAGGGTAACTGGGGAAGTTCGAATGGCAGGTCCCATGTTCTCCTGAGTGCAGGCCTTCTTCGTGGTGTCGTAACAAAGCACTCATTGTTCGTTGATTAATCAAAAGTCATTTATACGAAACTTGCTGCGGTCGAGGGTTCCCCGTTAGCTAACCATCACGACGGCTGCGGGGTGAAACTCGTTCAAATGCACGACCTCATCTTAGATTCTGGGCAATGGGCTGAAGCTCACGGGTGGATGAAACCCGAAGAATGTTAGCTAGTGACACATTTTATGGTTATATATTTTTTGCTACACCTTCTATTTATTTTACTTACTCTACGTACTTATACTTATTTTACGCATGCGTGATAAACTGTATTATGATAAAAGGCTACAATTATTATATTGACATTCTGCTTTATCGCTGACATCTATTTTGAATAGTAGTCTACAAGAAGCACCTGAAAAGTACGTAGTCGTCCCCACTCGGGCGAAGAGTAAACGAGAAAGACTGAAGGCGATACAGCAATAATGTGAAGCGTCGGGGCCTCGTGCCCTTCACGCAATAATGTCCGGGCCTCGCGCCGATTATGAGCCAGAGGGCCGTTGCGGCGACCCTTAGTATCGGCCTTCAGATTAGGGCCCTTTAACTTCATCGTCATGCAAAATTATTGTATAATTAACTTAGGGGTGGTAGTAAATGGGGCGTTAAACGCGAACAAACCACCAGCTCCAATCCGCCAGCTTACCGCGACATAGATGCCACAGAGCCGCCAAATTAACGCGAGCTGCCCCACGTAAGAGAGGTCAGATTCACACGAGCCGTCAGGTTTACGCGACCTGCCTCACGTGAGAAGATGAATTGAACGCTTTCCGTATAGTAAAAATACAGTAGCTTCTAGACTTAAAATGTGGCAAGGGATAGAGCAGATAGTAAGTTGAGAAGCTTTTAAACCGGAGGTTGAGCACTAGAGCTCTTTTTCAATTATTATGGTTGGTTAAAATCGGTCGAAGACATGGCATCGCTTATTGAAAACGGCCGAAAATTACATTTCGGCAGTATTCACCAAATTCATTCATGAGGAAGAGCCTTCAAAGCGAACTTCTTAGAATTTCCATTGTTCGAAACACGATTAGAATGGAATTTTTGAATTTCCCTTCGCTTGGCGATCCAAACTCTCTCGAAAATCGTCGAGTAATGAGTAGATAAGGTGTTCTGTATTCAACTGAAACGGATAATCAAAAACCTATAAGAATGATTGAGTAAATAGTCAATTTTAGCTTTTGGAAAGATTTCAAGCGTTTTTTATTTGGAAACGTGCAACTGAAGCCTTACGTTCGAGATTGGGGCGATTGTGCGGTTTCGGCCTTTGGTGAATTTGCAGTCTTCTCAAATTGAAACTCATCACCAGCCCCTGGTTGATGTTGAAAATGCATAGAAAAGACTGTTATACGCTCATATGTGCATCATGCAAGGAAGAGATTCCGTGAAACTTTTGCAAGGTAGGAATAGAAACACTTCGAGTGGTTCCATCAATGCACCAAAGCAAGTGCGTCGCGGATCCTCAATAAAAATAAGGGACCAACGATGGCACAGATCTGGCAATAAATGATGAATTTTCCAATCTTGCAGTAAAGGAGAACAAAAATAGTTGCCTTTGAAAACCAGTTAACATTGGTTTGCCACAAATCTCGCCCGACACGCCCCGACTAATACAGAAACATTACTAGAGCACCCATATACAGATAAAACACAGAAACATTACTAAAGCAGCAAACCACTTGAAAATCAGTCGCTTTGGAAGTTTTCATTTTTTTGGTTATTGAAAAAAATATGGAAATCCTTCCGAAAAGCGAGTGAACCATTAATTCTCTCCACACCCATTGCAGGCCAGGATAAGCAATGAATTATGAAGAGGAAAATAACCTGAAAATAGCAAAGCGCAAGAATTTCAGAAGGAAAATAGAAAAAAAAAGAGAGAAGTGTCGGCGCTTGCCGAAAAATTAACAGCTGATTGGAAGGGATTGATTAGTACCACCATAGAAGACGGTCAACGTGTTTCAGAAATGATCCCTGTCTTGCTTCTGATCCCTCATCACCCGTTCCCCCGGCGGAGGCCGTTGCAAGACTATCCCTTGAAACACCTTTCAGTTTTAAAGGCACAGTCCAACCTCAGAATCGTTTTTCTGTTTTTCTGCCTAGCTAGGAAACGGTCTGACGCTGATTCCAATTATGGCTCTGGAATCGTGAGAGAACCCCTAGGAACGAAGTTATGGCCCCTGAAAAATTGTGCTACGGAAGCGTGGTGGACGAGTTGTCTGAGGCGTGTAACTTTCGCCATATGCGGCCGATGTCTGCGAGCCGACCTGAGTGGATAGAGAAGCTGAGAATGAAGGGAAGAACGGGGATACTGGTCGGAAACCATCGCTCATCGCGCCGTTGTTGAGCTCGAAAGATCGTAAAAGGAGCGTGCCAAAGTGGCTTCCTGGTGCGGGCGCCCCAGCGTGGCTTCCCCTATATATCGCTTATTCGGAGGAAGTGGGAGCTCGCACTTGACAGGAGCTATATAGGGCAGACCTACTTCACAATTATGTTAAAATCTCAGATTTCGCCCCTGAGCTTGGACTTTGCCTTTAAGGGTATGCTGAAGTCCTGAATCGAAATGGCTGACAGTGCTATCAAACTTTCTTAACCCTCCGCATTAAATAAACTCGTACTTGCCCTCAGTATAGATGGTCAAAACTGTTTCTACCGTATCTTGCTAACCGCATCCAAAAACTCCTCGGGAGGACTTTTTCGTTAGTCGCCCGTTCCTCTTGCATTTCAGCACTATCTCCGTGCTGTCTGCGAGAGGATGTTAAACGCGAACTTACCGCGAGGATACCACATGTCGAAATTTTAGGGAAAAACAGCCCTGAAAACGTTTTGAAAACGCTATTTTTCGTGAAAAAGGTCACGAATGTCGCTTTTTCGAGGCGTTTTCATTGAAAGAGTATCAAATGCCTACCATTAAGGTATGTTAGGGTGAAACCAGAGCAAATTCTCTCCTAACTATTAGGAGTCCTGCTCAGATTCTGGTTTGGTTAAACTCGCGTTTAACGCGAACTTAATGCCTGTTAATTCGCGTTTAACACCCTAATTACTACCACTCCAGAAGTTTGAGAGGTTGTGAGAAAAAGCTGTGTGCAGACTCTCACATAGTCCCATTACCTCAGAGTCTGGGCCCTTTGTGGTTCGAAATTCTATTTCTGAAGGGATGCCACCCGTTAGGTTGTGATGGCTAAAAGCCTTCCCAACATGGCTTGCCAACGTCCACAACCTTCCCTCGTCTGAATTCTTGTAACGAAACCAAATAACCAATCGGGTTGGGAAATGAAACTGTAACAGTTTGTGGGAAATTTTAAGGTCAATTCAGCTTCTATTTTTGAAGTTGACATTTTGATTTTTAATAGGGGGTCGTACTTCCTATAGTGGTTTTCTAAGATGGAGTACAGCGAATTTCCGCCTGCAAAGGGGTTAAAAACAGCTGTATGGACTTGGAACTGGTTCTTGTCGTGTCGTAAATATTGCAATTTTGTTTTTAAGTTGCAGAAGCCACTTCTACAAATTCCACATAGTTTTTTATTTTTCCCAATAAATTATATATTGGTTTTCTCTGTCATGCGGTAGTGAGCGGTCGACTTCCAGCAGCTCCTCCATCCCTACTAGCACACCGGCACTCAAGAAGAACGGACAAGAGAAGACCCGACCCAATCCGCAGTTGGCAAGTGTGGGTCTGTACGCCTATCATGTCTGCTGACTTTCCAAGAGCTCTCGATGGAAAGAATGCGCTGGTTTTGAAAAAAAAAGCAAGACGTCACCGCCAGAAAGCGAGAGAAGTTGTTTGTTGGATTCTATTGATGGAGGTCAACGCCAAGAAGAAAGCAGAAATCTTTGCAAGAATGCACTATTTTTGCGTGCCGTTGTGATTAGGAATTTCAATAAATAAATAAATTATATATTTTTTCCACCCGGATTTTCCACGTTGCCCCCTCCAACTTTTCGTTTTCCCCCCAAAATTTTCACGGGCCCCCAGCACCACCCATTGGCAAGCTATCCACACCTGCTGGACCCTGGTCATTGTCCCTTCAAAAAAGAAGAGTTATGTATTGTAAGAGAAACCCCTTTTTGCATAAGTGTATCGAATGATCCCGACTGTTTGCGTTCCTTGATTCCAAATCATTGGGTGATGAACGTCAAAAGGTCGATTTTGGTCGTGCAAGCTGCTGCCGTGTTTGAGCGATTAAGACCTGAACGAAACAAAAAGCGTCTGGCCGATGAACGTAAATGCCTGCAGAGACAGTCTGACATTCTTTGCCCAGCTGCTAGAGTTCTACGCCTTGGTCCGAACCAATTGCTCACCCACGATATACTCGTCAAAAGTCCATTTTTCGCTTTACGGTTCCGGGGGCTACTATTCCAATCTGGGCGAAGAGCTTAACTTTGTGCGATATTGGTTCTTAACACAGCACCTGCGCAATGCGAATGTGACGTGTAACCACTGTGCTCCTTTCTGACAACGCATGCAGCTACCACAATGCCGCAGTGGAGCTCCGAAACCCTATCCTTGTCATGGGCGAGTATCGTCGCATCTCGGTTCGATTTTCGTTTAGCTCGGCTTGGTTTGTAAGTGGGTTAGGTCCCCATTTGAAGAGAATTCAGAGCCATGTTTGTGCCGCATGTTTGTTGTTCTTGATTGCCATTTAAATCCAGATTACTACCGCCTCTGGTGTTCCCAGGGGAACTGTCAGACATAATATCCCATGCATTCGCGAAGAGCTTAGCATTCCAAATTTTCACAATAGCGAGCGGTCATGCTACATGCTTGCGTTGTAATGCTGTAAGGCCGGGATCATACTTCCAATGACGAGCGGCGCGACGCAATGTTCACCATCCGTATCGACCGAAAATCGATATGCCTGATATGCACTGTCGCTGTCGCTTGTCGCGGTAAGTATGATCCCGGTCTCAGGAATACGGCACTACCGCGCGCTACTTGCGATCTTGTGGATACAGAGCTCGTCAAAAATGGTTTAAACTGTATCTATTTCGATTCCTTCAGCTTCTAATTGTTTGCTCTTCTATTCAAGGGTATCATACTGAAAACCAAATCTGATTGTTGTTTCGTTGAAAATCGTGGGCCTGATTGAGACATTCCAGAAGTTTAGATCATTTGGAGAGGCTATTCTCCGAAAACTTGAGTGCTCTGTTGACTTTTTCGCTGTATTCCTCTCCTTTGAGAATCTTGCTTTTGAACTGCTGCCCTGATCCTTGAAAACTTACATATGGCTCCTACGCCTACGCTGACTTCAAGCGTGATCTAAGGAAGAAGAATATGTACGAGCTGCTGGTCGCAGCCTTCATTTTTTCTTTGAACAGGTAATCACAAAAAAAACTATGAGAAGTCTCGAACATGTCTGGTTTAAGCTAACTGTGCGGTTGGATCGCGTGCAATGTGTTATGCCGCACCTGTGTTACGGGTCACACCGATGTCTGGCTTGTCACAAAAAGTTGTTGTTTTTTTCTTTTTTTTTGTGTGCATCGTGTGTATGGTTTCCGTTTTTGATTTAGTCTGACGCATGGACCAGGCGGCTGGCCGTGGGGGTTCTGGAGAACTGGAGAATGATGTTTCGATTCGCGCGGGTTGACCTACCGTCGCAGCCTCGTCCATTCATCGGACTCAAATTATTACGTGAACTCTTTGTTTTCTCAACGATACTAGCATATAGGGGATTTTTTTTTTAAATTCTGGGGCATGTAGGCTTTGCTACGACGTGCGAGCACGATATGTGTGTATGTTTGGACCGAAAAATCTATTCTAGTTTGGTTATACAACTTGTTGCGGAGAAGTCATATTTAAAAAGAGGTGTCCCACTTGGTGACACACTTCTTTGCTGTTGATGTCTCCTACTAATAATAGATTTTCTTCTTCTTCTTCGAAAAAAAGAAAAAAAAGAAAAAATGCAGCATACATGCTCGTAAACATGATTGAGATAGCTACGGAAATAGAGTCGTATGGCTCAGAACACAACGCCTATGCTTTTTGAAGCGCCAAAAACGACCCACAATGCCGCTACACGAGTAAGAATTTTTCCCCGTCTTTGTATTTCTCCTCCCTCTTGTGTTTGCGTCCTCCACCAAAACAGAGGTGTTGGGCCATTCCCACTGTCGGCGACGTTTATGGGTGGGAGAATATGTAGAATAGGTGAACCACATAAATCGACTATTGTGGTAAAGGCCCAGCACCCCTGTTTTGGAGGAGGACGCAAATACAGGGGGCGAAGGAATACATGGCGGGGCCAGCTTCTCATTCGTGTAGCGTCATTGTGGGTCGTTTTTGCTGCTTCAGAATGCGTAGGCGTTGTGTTCTGAGCCATGCCATTCAACTTCCGTAGTTATTTATTTATTTATTTGTCAGCCGGTCAATATTCTACAATATGCGGCGTCTCACTGAAATCAGTTTTCGTTGTGCTCCTGCTGTCTCCCGCCAGTGTTTCCCTTGTTCAAGGAAACGCGTGTCGAAAAATCCTTCAGCATCATCAGAGAGCGCGTACAGATTGATCGATCAGGGTCTTCATAAATGCCGGCGTTGGTCGTGCCGACATCCTCGAGCGGAAACTCTTCTAGCTTCCGTAGTTCCAATAAAAATCAAACTACAGTGAGCGTGGAACGTACCTGGTCCTGCTGTTCCACGGCTTCCTAGACCAGGGAGTTTCTGCAGTTGACGAGGGAAGAGCGGTTAGAATGACCGACCGCTCACCGGGCTGGTGTGTTGAAGACTTCCTCCATAGTTATACAATCAAAAATTGCATACGAAAAAGGTTTGAGGAATCATCTCTTCACCCACTCTTGTGGTTAATGCCATTTTTCAAGCCTCGACGCAACCATGTTACATATCTCTATTTCGAGAGCGAAGCATTTATCTCTTTATTTTTATAGAAATCTAACAAAAAAAACCCCGGTTCTTATGATAACGATATCACAACTGCGTCGCGGCTTTCCGGAAAATTTGTCATGAACGATACTTTGTGAAGCTTTTCGAAGTTGTCAAATCTACACACATATGTATGTATGTAGCACGCGTGTTGCTTTATTCTTGCGTTTGCGCAAACTTGTTGTCGACAAAACACTGAAGCCTGCTTAAAACTCGAAAACCTTGTCATTTACAAGGATGTCCCGAAGCACGGATGCTGTAATGCGTTCAAAAACAGATTAAGAGTCGCAAATAGATGCATTCGCCAGCGGCTTAGTTGCTAACGCATTACAACCGACAAAGGCATTTGTCTGTTGAGAGAAAGACATCAGTTCTTCATTCGCTGGCTCTTGAAAAATAATTCATTACTTGTCTACCCCCTAGCCCATCATTTTTGATGTGTGTGCTAGAGTGAACAATATGAAAATCTATCAATTTATCATAACATTTTAACAGAAATTTAATTCCGTGATGAGATTAGGTTTTTCAAACAAAATACATCTTATTCTTGAGCCAAATCAATGGAAAAATATCAAACTAAAGGTATCTCAGTACCCACCCTAGTTCTTTTTCCAAAAATGTGGAAGTCTTCAAATTACAATTTTCGGTCATAACTCGTCTTAAAGGCAGTGTTCACGATGAATTTCGTTCTCGAGTTTCCGACTTAAAATAATGCGTTAATCACCGAGTGTCACAATGATCACAATGAAACGGCGGAAAACGCTTTAAAGCCTCTTAATTCAACGTGATTAATTCCTAGTCTTGACTAGTTGTCCGATCGGGTGAGCATGTTCTCGGTGGCTACCACCAGTGAAAACAGGGGTTAATCGAAAATGGAAGAATATTTCAGGCAAACAGTAACTTAGGATCCGAAGGAAAGAACTGGGCATCAGAGAGTAGAAAAAATCAAAGGACAGATTCACAAAAGATTTCATTGTCACAACAAACAGTTCCAGTCAGAGTAAAGAGGCGGGGTGGGAGTTGAGGATTTCGCATTCTTCTGGTGGGTTTTTCCCTCGTCATTACAGTTCCACTCGAGGGCCAAGCAATCGATCTAGCAGACAATCTGAAATTAAAGATTATGGTGGCAGCGCCCGCGCGAAAAACCGTATTTGATTTATTTCTCAATTCAAGGTTTGAATGAAGTGGAGATAGTTGGCAAGGTTTCAGACCTTAATGTTGCGTATCATGCTCATAATGCTATAATCTCATGAAAACTGCTCCGTGGTCTGAAAAGGCGTTTTCCCGGACGGTTATCTAGCACGAGGAGCAGAAGCGCCACGATAGGCCGTGGAAGTCCAAAAATTTATATTCCTTATTTCGAGAGACACTCGCGTTCAAACGTGTGTATTGGAAGCTTCTCGTTTTTGTAAAATTCTTGACAATTGAAAAGCCAAAAGAAATAATCAACCCAAGAAGGTAAAGGAGACGAACCATTTCAGGCGTGCAGTTTTCCGGCATTTGTGCAGTAAGCTAGACACGCCGGGCAGACGTGAAAAAACGAAGCCGAATGCTCCGGGCTTTTTGAACGAGATTTTTTTCAAAATTTGAGTGTTTATGTGGCGCCCTGTCGAAATATCACAACATGAAGGCCTACCTGCTCAAAGAAGTAAAAAATTGAACACCGTGTTTTAGGCATACGTTGTCTTTGAGCATTGGAGGTAATTTCAAAAGCACACCTTCTCATCTTCGGGTAGGAACTTTGTAGGAGAAGGCCTTACGTGTTGGGTCCGAATTAGGTGGTGTAGCGAACTGGGCCACGCGTTGCACCATAATAGATGAACTCTACAGTTTATCAGGAAAATTTGAGGACCATTTCCACTCCTTTTTAGTACGTATTCGCCTTCAATTTGTATCAGTAGGACGACGCAGGCTTAGTTTCAGGCCAATCATGCCAAGTTGCTAGAATGGCCGGGCGGTTGGAAGGACCTCAACCTATTTTGGCGTCGAATCTATGTTCCGAGCCGACAATACGAGCACGTGGCTCCATTTAAAGGCACAGTCCAAGCTCAGGGCTGAAATCTGAGATTTCCATATAATTGTGATGTAGACCCATCCCATATAACACCTGTCAAGTGCGAGCTTTCAATTCCTTCGAATAAGCGAGATATAGGAGGAAGCCATCCTGGGGCGCCCACATCGAGAAGCCACTTGGACACGCCTCTTTTACGATCTTTCGAGCTCCACAAAGGCGAGATGAGCTATTGTTTTTGATCAATTGCCCCGTTCTTCCCTTGATTCTCTACCTCTATCATTGCTCAGTTCGGCTCGCATATATCGAAGACAAATGAAAACAGTTACAAGTCTCGGACAACTCGTCCACCATGCTTCCCTAACTCAATTTTTGAGGGACCATAAGTCCGTTCTCAGAAGGTTTTGTGCGCTTCCAGAGACAACATTCGAATCAGCGTGGGACCGTCTATAAGATAGGCAGGAAAACGGAAAACCGATTTCGAGGTTGGACTGTGCCTTTAAACTAGCCGTTCTTAGCGAGTTTAGCTGATTCTGCGTCAAGACGATTCCGAAGACTATAAGCCTGATGTTTCTGATGATCCTTACCATAAACGAGCCGAAATTTTGCTACCGTCACTTCAACAAGTTCTGTCGCCGGTTTCGATATCCAGGGGTTTTCGAGGGTGCTGCATCGATTGGCATTGCCGGTTTATCCGCTCAATTCACACGAAGTTCAGAACCGCAAAAATCGAGGTATGTCGTATAATTGTGCAACGCACTGTACCACTCAGAACCACTTCAGAACCGCGAAAATCGAGGTATGTCGTATAATTGTGCAACGCACTATTCGAATAATGCAAATTTTTAATTAACCGAATATTGATTCGCTTCGAATAATACTTTTTTCATATCTCCGGATTTTGGTTTATCTGAATCTCTGATATCCGGTCGAGTATCCGAGAATGATTCATTGGGATAACAAGTATATGGTAGTTTAGTCAATGTCCAAGATTCGACTCAAAACTTTTGCGGGGGGGGGGAGGATACATCGGTTGGTGAAAACTAATTTAAAGGCAGTGGTCACGATGAAAAACGTTATCTGAAAAGCTATTAATGTAGCGCGGTGAAAAACGGGCTAGAATCAGAGTTTTTAGGGCCCAAAGAAGCTAGTTCGTGAACACGTGCACAGCGCCGACGATAAAGATCGCAGTCTCATGCTGAGCAGTCAAAAATCATCGACATTCAGAGGAAGAAATAAATGCAAAAAACAAAAAAGCAGTTGAGCAATGAAAAAAGCTCTCCAGTCAATGTTTTTGAATAGATGTGTTAATAAATTCGAAGGTTCATAGATTGAAATTCAATTTCAAGCCAGCTGATGTTCTTGATATAAGAGGTCATTGATGCCGATGGTGTGGAGTGGGCTCGTCTACCATCAAAAGACAAGAAAGTTAAGGCTTCAAATTTGGCCCAAAACAATGTTTTTTCGCGATTTTTTCTTATAGGTTCTACTACTCGAGACCCAGAAAAGGGTTTAGAGAGAAAAAGGCCTCAAGCACATTTGATCGCGACCACTGCCTTTGAGATACATTTGTCGATTTTCGCAATATTAAAGACAGTGTCCACGATAATTCTCGTTCTCGAGGTTTCAGTGTGAAACACTGAGTTGACAGATGCTGGAGGGGATGAGGTCGAAGAAATCAGCGAAAACGGGCCAGGAATCAATGAAAACGACTTTGAAAGTCATCCCGGTGCGCCTCTTCATCCCGGTCCGCCCCCATTCTGACGAGCTTGTGGCTCCGCGCACTTTTTTGATAGCCAATTGCCAAACAACTATGCCGCGTCCAGCCTGATCGATTCACGCACATTTCGCGATTAGCGCGCGCTTAGCGTTGAGCGTTTGCGAAAACTAGCAGGGCCAGTAAGCTCGTCCTCGCCCTGAACCTTATATACCGTTATTTTAGCTTATTCTGAGCGTTTCTCTTCACTATTTGTCGCCACACGACCAAACAACACCATTTTTGGGTGGAACTCGGTTGTGATATTCATCGTGAGCACTGCCTTTAAAGGCAGTGCTAACGATAATCTTCAGAATCGAGATTATTTGCCAAAACATTTACTTGGTGGATAGAGCTGAACTGAGAAAGAAACAAGCAAAAACACCAGAAGTAAACGATGCTGTAATCTCGTTCCATACAAGTACCATCAGCGGAACCTACTATTGTACAAACGATGAAATCTTCTTACCTTGAAGTTTTCAACTCTCTGTTGCTCCGTTCTTTTCAACGGGCCATAACTAATGCCCTTTTGCATTATGTATTCTTCGGCTTTCGGTTGACCCCATATGGTCACGTGAAGGAGAAGGAGGTACATACTAACAAAGCACTTTGTTTTCGCAAATGTGTTTCTTCCTCTACACACTTCCATTGCGAGTCGAGCTATGATGAAGAGTACCAAAAATCGCATTGTGGCTACTTTCGCGACTTTATTTTCCGAAAAAAAAAACTGAGACCTAATTGTTCACTTCATTCTTGGGAGTGTTCATTAGATATGGTTAATACCCTAACGATCACCATATAGGCGATAGTTTACCGATCCGCTAATTTTGAGACCATTCATTTCTCTTGATCCATACCCAAAAAATCGTGTTGAAAATTCTCTTCTATGTATGATTGGCATGGATCCTGAAGAGACTTCGCGTTATCCATTGTAGGTTGGCGCAAACTCGGCGCCATATGTTATAACATAGGTGCACCGAGCTTGCGCCAACCTTCAACAGTGAACGTGAAGTCTCTTCCGGATCCATGCCGACGTTATGTAGTGTACGTGCATATGTTATATTCTAATTTTTGATGGAAAGATCCACTAAATCGCTTCACTCAACGTTTTCAATTTTTTCTTTTGTTCGAAATATGAATGCTATTCGACTTTTTTCAAGGTTTGCTCCTCTCATCCGTTGATTCATCTGACACGATCAGCTACTCCCATTTGCACTTTCACACGCCATCAAGCGTAAGTAGATGTAGACTAGCCTTTTGCTTGAGTCATTCTCCAATTCTCTTTCTTACCGCTCAGGTATTCCCTTCAAGTGTTCCAGCCAAATAACCAATATTATGTATATCCAATCGATCCTCCTTGTTACTGGTTTATGTTTCCATCTTCCCTTGGCAAATCTTTCTAGAGGAAGTCTCATTGTCATAATCTCATGAATCAAAGATCCAATAAGGTATAAGGCATTAAGTGGTGTGAGGGAAAGTGAACTTCATTCCAAATAAATTGAGAATGCGATGAAACGAGGAATCCGCCTCTCAGTAAACACTTTAGCGAAGCCACTCTGTGTTTCACATGATAAGTTTCACGACAAACGCACTTCAAGGTAGGTATGAAGGCGTACTTACAGTTTCTTCTTAGGTTTTTGACTTATTCCTGAGCACGAACTTTATAGATTTCTTCACATCATGCGAAACAACACCATGCATGAATTCTGGTGTATGTAAAGAGGTTGATAGCAGACATCGATGTCATTGTCCAGATCCATATCACGGACAGTTCTGTCAATGTAGGACGATTTTCTTCTCTGGCCTGCTTTTTAAGAATTGGTCAATGTGGATGTCAATTTCAGTCACATCTAAGGACTGGGCGTACGACTGGACAGCTACTGAAGTTGCACTTCTGCTTATTGTCGTGTTCCTGGTAGCCTGCGCAGTTGGAATTATATGTTGCAGGTACTAACTCGTTCAAACTGTGTTCTCACGAGTTGAGTTGGCTTTTCTTACGTACCTTCCGTTCGTGTTTACTGAGTTCGCTTCTCTTTTTTTCATATATACGTAGCTTAATCGCGTGCAGATAGTACATCGCATGTGGGAGAGCTGTGGTCCGTACTACGGAAGAAATTGAAAAGGAGCAACAACCGCCTGGATACCCTGGAGGCACAATCCAACCTCAGAAATGTTCATCAGTTTTACTATGTGTTGTAAAGATAGTTTTACATTGGTCACAGCGGGGTCTCCAGAACCGTTCAAAACCGGCTATGAACGGAGCGGTGGTCCCTCAAAGATTGTGAACGTGAACGGAGAGAATTTCGTGGACGAGTTGTGTCGGGCCTGTTTATCCTCTACATTCGCAGCAATTGCTTTCGAGCAGATCACAGTGTAAAGCTAGATTCGTAACAAATAGAAGAATACAGATTTTAATTGAAATCCATCACGGTTCTCGTTCTTACTAAGATCGAAAACTTCTCGGTGGTCGTAACCCATTTTTCTTCTCAGGGGCGTTTTCTACTTTTTTTTCTGGTTCATTTGGGCGAATCGGGATTTCTTGCTTCGCTGGTTTTACTAAACACGGCGGACTAAAAATAATATCAAGAATTTTCCCTGAGGTTGGGCTGTGTCTTCGGGAAATGAGGGCGATAGGATCGGATTACAGTGGTTTTTATCTGGCCAGGTTTTTCATTTTTTTGCCTTTCTCGATGAACATCCTATGTGAAAGCAATACCACGGCTAACTCCTTCATACGTATAAGAGGAGAAAATCACCAGAAAATTAGAGAAAATGAACGGCCGATGCCACCTGAATCTGAAGTGAGGTTTTTTCCTGCCCTGTGAAACCATTCATTTACGTTGTTATATGCTGTATGAGATGTGATTTGTTTGGCGGCTCATTCCGACTTGTTCCTGTTTATCGGGAAACACTTTTTTGCCGTCAATCTTTTTGGAATTTCGCTCTTGGCGGACCTGGAGTGCTACTGTGTGCTTGGATCACTGAAATTAGAGTAATGCAACTAGGAATCTGCCTGTCCACCATTCCTTTCAAATTCCGCAGAACAATATTTCCTTAGGGCCGCACGTCGTCGTTTTGTATCTGCGAAGACTTCCTCCACACTCTACATATTCCAACATGATGTTTCAGCACTCATTAGGGACAGTTCAACCTGATAGACAAAATCAGAGATTTCCCCAAAGTTGTGAAGAGGACCCACTCAATACAAAATCTGCCGAATGCGCGCTCTAAAATTCTTCGGAAAAGTGAGATATAGGAAGCACCCATTCTAGCGCTTCCACAGTAAGAAGCCACATTTCCCCTCGGACGATCTTTCGAGCTGAACAGTGGGAGGATGGTTGCGAATGACGGAAGTTATTAGCCTCGGGCAACTCGTCTACCATGTTTTCGCCGCTCAATGCTGAGCACTTTTCGTGGGGCTGTAACTCTGTTCATAGGGGGTTTTGTCCGTTTCCAGATACACAGTTGGAAGAAAAAGCGTTTTCGAGGTTGAGCTGTGCTAGGGCGGCAATCCCAAGTGGTTTGAAAAGCGACGTTAACGAGTTAGATGGACTTTTACTGGAACGTTCACACCGTTGCAAACGTTCAAAACAAACCAAAATCAATGGGCCATATTGAGCCACCCAACATGCAGCGTCCGGTAATTTCCTTTTAGAGCAGCCCTGATATACAACACAGTCAGTAGGTTTCTGTAAGAATGCAGCGACTCTTCTCGCAACTTTGGCGCCCTTTTCAACAGCTCCTTTAAAGGCATTGTTCACGATAAAAGTCGTTTTTCTGTTTTTCCGCCTATCTTGGAAACGGTCCCATGCTGATTTCAATGATGTCCCTGAAATCGTGCAAGACCCCCTAGAAACGGAGTTATGGTCCCTCAAAATTCAGCAAGGGAAGCGTTGTGGACGAGTTGTCCCAGGCTTCTAACTCCCGTCTTTCGCAGCCGACTGTGTGCGAACTGACCTGAGTAAAGAGAGAAGTTGAGGATGAAGGAAAGAACGGGGCTTTTGATCCGAAACCATCGCTCATCTAACCACGAAGTCGAGGTGTGCGGTGTGGCCCACTGGGTTGGCGGGTCCACGAGATTTTCACCCACTTACCGGCCGTTTTTCGTCGCACTTCAGTTCTAAATCTTCTTAGAGGGACCCAAAGCTTACGTTTTAGCCAAAAAACGTGCAACTTTTTCTTCGTGAACACTGCCATTAAAGGCAGCAGACACGCTCAAAAGTGGTGTCGATTTTATGACATAAATCGAAGGTTTGGAGAGGGTAGTGAGGGAAACTATTGAAAAAACCAACGAAAACTGTATGCAAATAGAGGAATAAGGGTTTATGTTTTCGGGTGAAATTGGACGAGTTTTACCGGGAGCGGTTGAAACAGCGAGTATTAGCCTCAAAATGGTTGAGGTAGCTAAGCCAATAGACTCTCACAGCTTGTACTAGAACGCTCACCTCGTTGGGAGCCCAAAAATCCAGCGAGAGCGAGCGTATTCGAACGATCAATCTGGACGAGTTTGTATTTTTGGGCGGAGTTGACGAAGCTCAGGGGCTGGGTTGCAGAAATTTTTCGATTCGCATTGCTCAAATTTAGTAGTTTTAACTCGTTTTTGACGCTTCTAACTTCGCAAGCCTTCTACTAGAGGCCATATGACCCCATTAACGCAGTTATCCCAACAACTTTTTCGAGCGTGTCTGCTGCCTTCAAAGGCATATTTCACGAGGAATTTTGTTTCTGAGTTTTCCATATATTATGGGAGATCGAGCATCCTATGTAATACCTACGTTATCTGAGCGATGGAAAAAAGTCGCTGAAGACTGTTATTACGGACTGAAATTTCCTCAATCGACTTTTTTTGAGAAAGGGAGAGTCAATCGCTAGGAGTCGCTGTGACGAGCCGGGATCTCGCGACCAAATTCTGTTCATCAGTCTTTCAGGTGATTTCCAAGGGAGGAAAAGTCGACCGATATGTGTACAAAAGACACTCATTCTGTAATCATATAGTACATCTCATCAACATCCACTCATTTGTACTCTATGTTTTCATTTGTGAACGGACGTGATAAAGGATCGACCCAAAGGCCAACCACCATACCCAGAAAGTCGTTTCCAACTAGCAGAAAACTTGTTTTCGAGCCAATTCTAGGACTGCAGAGTTCGTGACTAACCTTATTAAGGCTCACTTGAATGGCATCACACAGAAACAGGAATTAGGTTTTCAGCAAACGATGCCTTAATAATTTATTTTCTATGGGATCTGGAAAAAATCATCCTCGTAAGAATGGCTATTCACCAGTGTTGGTGTTCGAACAAATGAGTTCGCAATACGGTCTTTTTATACAGAACACATATATGTATGTATAGTCGGCACGGATCGTACTGGCGCTTTGCATTCCCTGTTTCATTTCAAACTTTTCCGTTCAAATGTAAACTAAAAGGCAGAATACACTCCTCAGATATGAATTTTGAGATTCTCATGTAATTGTGTTGAAGACCCCTCCTGTATAACATGTGCCAAATGCGAGATTTCAATCCCTCCAAGGAAGCGAGATATTAGCGACCACCACAGGCCCGACCCCCTTCGCTCACCACCACAGGCCCGACCCCTTAACAGATTTTCGAACTCGATAGCGGCTAAATGGATGTGTGACTTCTCAATATGCTGTGTTCTTCAGTTCATTGCTGAATTGTCTCCTTATCCTGGTTCGCTTTCGCGCAACGATTGCGAATGAAGAGAAATACAGGCCTGAGACAACTCGTCCACCAATTTTTCATCCTCAAAAAATACGTACTCTTAGGGAGCCATAACTCTGCTCAAAGTGGGTCTTGGACAATTTCAGAGATATCGCTGTGATCAGTGTGTCACTCTCTCCAAGAAAAGCATGGAATCTGAGAACTAACTTCTTGGGTGTCCTGTGCCTTTGAGCAATCATTATGTCGTTGAAGGGTTCTTTTTACTGGTACTCCTAATGATCTTTCAGATCCGAAAAAAAAACATGTTTTCGAAAGTTGTCATTGAAAAGAGCGCTGAAATTGCGAGAATGCGTCACCAAATGCATTATGATCGATAAAAGTTGCATTGTGTTTCATGCTCCTTGCCATTCGGACGTTTGTCACGCACACGGTTCTACACGCTCACGGTTCGGTTCACGGTTCTATGCGCATTGCGCAGTAAGCCACTCGTCGAACAATAACTATTTTTCTTCCTCCAACGAAAACAAATGGAAGCACTAACGGTTTCAGCCTACCGAAAATATGAAAAACAGATTTGAGATTGTCGAATTTCGAGAGAACGGACCCCTACTCTAGAGAAGCTGCATATTACATTGTTTTTTTTTCTCTTTTTCGTCTACACTGAATCAGTTAAACAGTTTCAGCAGCAGTATGGGTTTCTACGTCAGCGTGCCAACAAAACGATATAGCAGGTCAGTGGATCAGTCGTTTTCAGAAAAATTCCACAGTTTAATGCAACGGAAAAATAATCCTGTTTAGGATTATTGTTAAAAAGCCAAAAAAATGTTAATGAAAAAATATGAAAAATTAATCCACAAATTCACGTGAGGTGGCCATCGCGGTCTTGTCTTCCAGTGTTCAAAAGCGAAAATCAGCTCGCTAGAATTACTGATGCATTTTAACTATACCTAGTATCCAAATCACTCCTTTTCGGATATCCAACCGGATATCCGAGATTTCGATAATCTCACTCACTCATCCCGTTAGCTGGCGGCTGGCGGAGCAGGATGACCTCTCAACCAGTACACTGCTGTAGGTGCCATAGGAGCTCTTGTGGCCTGAACGATACGCTTCCATTCAGTACGGTTCGCAGCAATTAATCTAGCATTAAGGACACTGCACCGTTGGGACTTCAGATCCGCCTCGACTTGCTTCAACCACGTCTTTTTCGGGGCTGCTCTCTCAACCTTCCACAGTGCAGGGCGCTCTCTCCATAACAATCTGCGCGGAAGTCGGTTTCTTTCCATTCTGCATACGTGTCCGAACCATCGCAGCCTTCTCGTTCGAATTTGTTCTTCGATCGTGTGCTGATGGTCGCAAGTATCTCGGATAACGTCGTTCCGTATTCGATCTCTTAAAGTTATCCCGAGGATTTGCCGCAAACACCGCGTTTGGAAGACCTCCAGCCTGCTGTGATCCGACTTCAGCAACGTCCACGACTCTGACCCGTACAGTAGGATTGGCACTATGAGCGCGCGAAACATCCGGATCTTTGTCTTGATTGACACATTACCCTTCTTCCATAAACACCAGCCCAGCGAAGCGAAAGCAGCCGACGCCTGCCCGATCCTGCACAGTATCTCCGATGTAGCCACTACCTTTCGCTCTTGCACCACCGATCCGAGGTACTTGAACTCCTTGACTTGCTGAAGCTCAGCTCCCTCGAAGAACACAGAAGCACGTGAACCGTCCGACGTCATGACTTTAGTCTTTTCCTTATTAATCCGCAGCCCATACGATTCCGCGATTTGTGCCATATCATTCAACAAAAGCGTGACTTCCATGTCAGTATCGGTGAACACTGCGCTGTCGTCCGCAAACATCAAATCCGTGACAAAATCGTTATCGCCAAATTGGACCCGTCTTCTATTTTCGAAGGTCTTTCTCACAATAGCATCGACCACGGTATTAAAGAGGAGCGGCGAAATCACATCTCCCTGCCGGACGCCTGCATCGACCCTGAATTCTTCGGATAGCTTGTTTCCGACGCGGACACAGCTAGTCGAGCCTCTATAAATTTCCTGCAGAAGCTTCACCATTTTTCCTGGCATGTGTTCGCATTCCATCGATCTCCCTAAGGCGGGCCAGTGCACGCAATCGAATGCCGACTTGAAGTCTATGAAGGTGATAACGACGCGCTTTCCACAGCGGATCCTTTCCTCCATAACTTGACGAAGGGCGAAAATTTGATCGCTGCATCCTCGACCCGTACGAAAACCTGCTTGTTCTTCGCGACAGGTACTCTCCCGATGGCGTTGAAGTCTGGACTGGATAGTTCTCGTGAAGACTTTACCAACAATCGACAACAGGCTGATCCCGCGATAGTTTTTGCAGTCTCTGGCATCGCCCTTCTTATGGATAGGCACGACAATAGCCTTTTTCCAGGTAGATGGCACGCTCTCTGTCCGCCATATGCGCGTGATTAACTGATGCAACTGACGCAGTAGAACATCTCCTCCTGCCTTGATGACCTCAGCAGTGACATTGTCAACACCGGACGCCTTTCCATTCTTTAGCGACTGGATTGCCGCTTTCACTTCTTCCGTAGTGGGTTCGGAGTCAAGCGCTGTCTCCTCTGGTACCTCAACTAGTATCGGTTAGGCCAGTGGACCTTGTGGCGCATCGTGAGTATAGAGTTCACTGAAGAACTGCCTCCATCGCAACAGACGCTCATCTGCTGATCGCACAAAAGACCCATCCGTATTCCTGATGGAATCGCTCATGGGTTTGGTTTTCTTTCTGAGACGGTTGAGTGTACTGTATAATGTGCGATAGTCGTTCCTTCCAACTGCCTCCTCCACTTCGTCTGCTACCTTATTCCAGTACGACTCCCGCTCTTCCTTCAACTTTCGACGAAGCTCCTGACACAATTGCCGATACCGTCCAAAGTCCGTTAGTTTCACTCGCTTCCGTTCGTCCACAAGACGGAGAGAATCGTCCGATATCCAAGGCTGCGTTCGCCGGCGAATAACAGGGCAGAGAGGCTCTGCGCATTCAAGAGCGACTTCAACTGTCTGCTTCTCGTGCTCGTCCACAGACAAGGCATCTTCCAGAACCGCGAACCGATTCGACAGCTCGAGTTGGAATGTTTCTTTTGTTCCTGGCGCCAGCAAGTAGTGACCAGTCTAGTTTCTTTCTAGGGGCTCCTCACGCCTAGGTCGTCGTAAGCGAAGCTGCATTACTGCACGCAAGAGATAATGGTCGGATCCACAATCAGGCCCTCTCATGGCTCGAACATCTTTCAGTGATGATCTAAAACGTGAGTTTGTCAGCACGTAGTCCAAGGTGGCCACATCTCGTCCAGTTGGATTCCTCCATGTTAACTGATGCTTCCTGGGGTGCCGGAATTGACTGTTACCGATGGCAAGCTCGTTGAACGCAGCTAACGAAAGTAGGCGTAGTCCATTGTCGTTTATTTCGCCCACGCTGAACCTGCCCAACACTCCTTCCCAGCCTGTTCTGTCACTACCGACTCTTGCGTTGAAATCACCCGCTACAATGGTGACATCGGTTTTCGGGATAGTATTCAGCACGTCCTGGAGTTGGGTGTAGAACTCGTCTTTGTCAACGTCAGAACTTGGCTCCGTTGGTGCATAGATGGACACGACATGGGTCTTGATTGTTCCGCCCAAAACAAGAACAGCGATCCTGCCAGAAATCGGCTCGAATGAAACAACGCTTCCAGCTGCGCGACTGCCTAGCATAAATCCAACACCATTGCGATGTCCGTCCTCACCGGAATAGTACAGCACCATCTTTTCGCTACTCTCCGGCACCTGAATGGTCACCGTTCCACATCCGCTCATCCTCAGCTCGGAAAGTGCAGCAATCGATATGTTGGACCTTGACAACTCTCTTGCTATTATCTCTTTCTGACCGACGCAGTGTCCCGTTCGCACATTCCATGCTCCAATCCTCAGCTCCTTCTTAGGTGTCACCAGTCGTCCTCCATTTTGGCCAGTAGTATTCTTCTCACCAACACCCTGGATCCCTAGTGTTGGCGCATCGGCTGCCCCGGATGCGGTAGCTTCTTCGTTGTTTCCTAAGAGACTTTCCATGGTTACCACCTAAGTTTTCCAGCCCGTCGGTAGTACGGGGGGCCAACCCTCCTCCTTTCTCATCCGGGCTTGGGACCGGCAATGGCGGAGATTTTCGATAATTTCGATAATCTGGTATCCGAAAATTTCGATAATCTGGTATCCGAAAATTTGAAAAAAAGCTATCTGAATCGAATCAATATCCGGGAAATTTATAATCGGCAATACCCGAATTAAACCATTATCCGAAAGGTCAATAATTGGGATAAAATCGGATAAAATTCGGATAGAAATCGGATAAAATCGGACAGTTTTTGGGTACCATCGGACGAATTAGGATTTTTGTATCGTTGCTTTGCATACTTTTTACTAGCAAGTTGTCCTGAATTAAACCTGTGTATGGATAATGCTGTGCCTCCCAACGACGATATAGTAATTGAAGATTTGTTCTCATATTTCTATTATTTATAAACCTTAACGAACTTGCAAAATGTTGAACACGGATATAACCGCAAAAAATCACAAAAACTAAAGTGCAGAATCACAAAAGTAAGAGACACCCATAATCGGATAATTCACGCGGCAACATCAGAAGAGCAGAGGTAGTACACAGAGGTGATCAATAAAATACATAGAGAATACTGATTATGAAAGAGGAGGCGGCATTCCATCTATATTTATACAACTAGAGCGAAGGACAAACGCTTTCGCAACGCATCGCACGCCACCAAATTGATGGGGCGGCGCGTGGCGAGAATGCGGCTATAACAAAGAGATATTCGATGAGCTTAATGCTTTAACGGGGTCCAGATTAGTATTATCATATACATCATAGAACCGTGATACGACAGTGAGATTGAGCTTCAGTGTATACCTGATGCCGCACACTAAGTAGTAGTAAGTGCGGTAGTTGGCACGGGTTAGATCAGCCAGAAGAGCAGGGCTGCCGCACAGGCGGTCATGAAACTCCTGGTGGACGCGTGCTTCCGTGGACAGCCATTCAGGTACATGTGGCAGGGAAGGACGTTCGAAGTCGTATCAACATCAACTAGCGCAATTGCGGCATGAAATCGAAGCAAAGAGACCAGAATGGGCGAGTCGACACGAAAAAGTCATATTGCTTCATGATAACGCTCGACCTCATGTTGCTCGAACGGTAAAGGATACGCTAAAAGAGTTCAAATGGGAAGTCTTACCGCACCCGCCGTACTCTCCAGACATCGCCCCGTCGGATTATCACCTTTTCCGGTCAATGGCGCATGGTCTAGCGGAGCAGCGCTTTCAAGATCGTCAAGATGTCAAAAAATGGCTCGATGAATGGGTGGAGGCCAAACCAGAAAAATTTTATTATGATGGAATCCATAAGTTACCCAAACTCTGGGAAATGGTTGTTATTAATGACGGAAATTATTTTGAATAAAAATTTTGTTTAAGTATGTCCAGTTTTCAATAGTGTAAAAAGCGTAAAAAAACGCGGAAATTAACTTCTAGACCTAATACTATGCTTACACAAAGCTTGAAGTTTCTATGCTAATGCAACAGCAATGAAGTACTACTGTTAGTTCAATTATAGTTGTTTTCAATGGCTTGCCTAGAATACCTGGTTGATTTTCGCACTGTTTTGCCTCAACTTTATTCCGAAAATATCCGAATTTATCCGAACGGATATCCGTATCCGAATTATTGGAAAATGGCATTATCTTAATCGATACAATATCCGAAAATTCGAAAAAAGGAATTATCTGAATCGAACCAATATCCGGGAAATTCAAAATCGGCATTGCTCGAATCGATCCATTATTCGAAGAGTTATCTTCGGATAACAAGTATAATTTTCCACAGACTGTACTTTTGAAACAGATAATGTGCTAAATGGTTTTCTCCACGTGGGCGAACTCTAATGACATACTGTGCCATAGAAAGAGCGAAGAAATACTTCATATAACCTCTGTCCGAACATTTGCTTGTCACAGGGAGTCGGCTTCCGTTTGGCGGATTCCAAACAGAGGTTATCACTGTTTGCGAAGATCGCAAACAAAACTGAAGCAGGTTTCATTATCTATCGGCAGCACAGTTGATTTTCTGAATGAGTCACGGTTTTTCCTTTTTTTCCTTGTTTGCTTCGGCATTCTTTCTGTTTCTGACTCTTATAATATTACGAATAGGGGCTTTTCTCAGCGTGCGAGAGGAATTCGCCGTTTTTTTCGATTTCAAAACAGAATTCGGAAAAAACTTTTTGAAGCCCGACCAAACGGCTAGTTTCCCTGACGCACTAAGAATAGCTCCTGTTCGCAGTATTTAAACACTTACAAGGGACCACTTCGAACGAAAAATGGAGTTTTGAAAAACGGTCTTTTGAGGGTTGTACATAGAGGAGTTAGAAAGAAACAATTTGAGATTTTAAAATTTCACTTAGTCCTCACGGGTAGATCAAAAACGATAAAAAAAAAGAAAAACCAGAACGTTGGATTGGGAGGACGTAGCGCAAATGTGAGCTACATATACAGTGGCCTTGAAACCATCTGGAAACTTCCTCCTAAAAGTTTTAAGATGAAATCTCCTTAGCTAGGTTTTGAAGTTATGAATTGTTCATTGATCCCCTGAACAATGCTCGTTGCATGCAAACCAGCGATCATTGCAATGATATAGCCGGGGTGGGCTGTCATCACATCATGGCTCAGCCGGTTAGGAGTTGGATTACGAAGCAATTGAAAGATGGCTCGAATACTGTGGGATCATTACTGCATTATGGCTGATAGTAATGTCATTTCTATGTGTTCACCTTCCTTGTTTTGAGTTTTAACAGTGTCTCTTGTTTTTATACCTCTTTTCTTATATCGCAGAGGTAACGTGATATAAACGGTTAACGGTTCCCATCAATGTCAGAAACTATGGAAATTCCGAGGTTTCGACAATTGCTAGAATATGAGGAATATCCTTACCCTTCTTCCCCACATATGCCAAAGAAAAACCGTCCTCAATTCGGAGAAACACTTTAGGGGACGTATTTTGATATGTGACGCTGGAAAAAAAAGTTCGGAGAAAATGAAATTTCGTGGACTTGTTCCTTGATCAATGACCAATGTTTTTTGCAACAGAAATAATTATTATAAACAGACGTGGGTTTACCTAAGCTACAAAATTCATTGAAGCAACCTAATACTTTAGCGCATGGCTCGAAGGCTCAAGAAAAATGTTTCGTTATCAATTACAAAATTTTAAGTAGAGCAGAACCACTCTGTCAAAAAAACGCACTTTACAAGAGAACTACTTTTAGTCAGCCTGGCCATTCTGGAATAAATGTAGTTTTCTGGAGCCATTTTGGACGTAAAATCCGAGAATGCTCTTCGCAGCTTCTCTGAAAAAAAAAAGAAACCACTCTGAAAAAAGTTACAGGCGTTTCTCCAAGCCTCGCGGCACGGCAAGGGTATCCATCAAGGAATTTTTTGGGTGGTTAAAAAAAATTTCCGGGTTCGGCTCAGAACTTGTATGTAGGGGTAATCTGGGGTGCTGAACACGAATCTAGAGATCGTTTGCCGAAATTCTGAGGTTTACTCTAGATTACGGTAGTTGTCATGACATAGAGGGCCTAAACCTACCTTCATAGTTTGAAAATTGACAAGTGAACATCAAATTTGTATTCAGCACCCCGAATAACCCCCTTCAGAAATTTTGAGTCAAATCTGAGACTTTGACCCAACTACCGTATACCCACCGTAATCTACCGTAATCTGTTGAAAATCGATAAACTGACCTCAGATTCGTTACAAGCACTTCAAATAACCTCCGAGAGCGATGTTTGTGTCATGAATTTTTTTTGGACCTTTGGAGCCCCATGAGGTAAGAAGCTCAATTCCATTTTTGAGGGTTCAGAGGTCGAATTTTTTTCGCCCAAACTCCGTCCCAGGGGTAATTTGGGGCGCTGAACACGAAGCTGAGGTCTGTTTCCTGTTTTTTAGCAGATTTCGTCAGGTTAGGGTGGGGTGCATTGACTGGCATTTTACCTACCGTAACCCATTGTTTTGATGTTTTTGATCTACCCGTGAGGACTAAGTGGAATTTTAAAATCTTAAATTGTTAATTTTTACGCCCTCTACAACTCTCAAAAGACCGTTTTTCGAAGCTCCATTTTTTGTTCAAAGTGGTCCCTTGTTAGACATAACAATAATGCCGAAACAAACAAGAAAAAAAAAGAAAAACCATAGCTCACCCAGAAAATCAGCTGTGCTGTCGACCGACAATGGAACCTGGCGTCTTCCTCAGTAGTTTTAGTGTGTGACCGCAGCCGCAAAATGTCCTTTTAACATTGCGGTAAACTGTACCTTGGCATTAAAAGTTCAAATCCGGTTGCAGAGTGAATGATTTGGCTGCATACAATACCGCCCGCGACTTTGGGAAAAACGGCGTTTTCGGCGCTTTTTTCCGCCGCAAAGCGCCGCTTTCTCATAACTTCGTTCAAAGTGGTCCGTTTGGGTTGTCAGAGGTATATTTAGAATCAGCATCGAGAGCTCTTAATTTTGAGCGCACACATGTCTTACCCGGCAAACAAGGCATATAGGGTTAACAGAATCAATCGAGTGTACGAAAACTGAAGTGTGCGAAACGAAACCCGCTCGGCGGTAAATGCTTCCAGACAGGTTTTCCTATTTCGAGAGAGTCTATAGCTGTGATGCCTCGAGCGCAGTTGTGATGCCGGACCTTCTGCGCTCGAGCCAAGGGCGTTGAATTCGTCTTTCGGGGCGTCGAACACTCGATAAAACGTAATTTTGACTTCTACGAAATTGAGGAATTGACCTTGCATAACTCGTGCATGATCTGTATGGTTGGTATGAAGCCAAATATTTGCATCAGTTTGATATCTGGCTTCACTTTTCTTACATTCGATTGATTCTGTTAGCCCTATAAGCCTTGTTTGCAGGGTAAGACATGTGTAATCTCAAAATGAAGAGCTGTCGATGCTGATTCTGAATATGCCCCTAGCAACCCAAGCGGACCACTTTGAACGAAGTTATGACAAAGCGGCGCTTTGCGGCGGAAAAAAGCGCCGAAAACGCCGTTTTTCCCAAAGTCGCGGGCGGTATTGTACCTGCTTTCTTTGAAGCACGAAATTAACTACCTTCTTGCTCCGAATTCCGTGGCAGATCTATTTTTTAGATTCAGAAGATCGTCACGGAGTTGACTTGTTTCAGGTGGGACGACGCAGACATTTCTGGCGACGAAGACGACTTGATAGCTTTAGGTGATATACGAAAGTGAGTTCAGAATTCATGTCTATGTAGTGAGTGATTCGAGAAGAGCTTCCAATTGGTGTTTTCTCAGAGGTATGCGGATGTCGCACACTGCTGAAACGATAATTGAAACTGAACCACCCTGTAGCACTTCACAAGAAGTTGATATTGTGGATTTATGAGTTCTCGGACTGGAAACCGCAATGATCTCCGATGACGCCTGCACATCTGCCGACCTCGATTTTGCTCATTCTTACATGTTTCTTGTATTTACGTTAGATTTTATGAGGTATAAGCTGTAAAGGAGCGAAATTCTCGTTGTTCCAACGCGTGCGGGTGCGATGCGGAGGTTAGATACAGTGAGAGAGCTGAGGGCAGGAGGAGGCAGAGGCATTGCGCGCGCTGCTCGCGCCATGAAACAATGAGAATTTCCTTCTTTCCAGAGGATATAATGCGTGTTTGACTTTTGATTAAATGGTTCATAATATGAGCTATATATGTTTGATGGTTTAGAGCAAATGCTCATAATAATTTCTGGGTTGCGGCTAATCGCTAAAATAAATACTCTGTTCCCGGGTAACTGTAGAACCGAAGTGATGAATAAAAGGAAAAATCGTGCCAGAAGTACATACTGGTTCAAATCAAAAAGATTTTCTGGTTCGAGGTTGCAGACAACCGCTGTTGCAGCATACAGCTCGGACATGGTCGTGCTGAAACGCAGATTGAAGGCAGCACACACGCTCAAATGTGATGTGTGACGCTCAAGGTTGTTTTTCTATTGCAGGAGAATTGGATGAGTTACACAACATCATGCTTGCTCACTTGATAGCCTATGTATGTATGTAGCTACAGTTCACTTCTGCACTGCCGTTCAGTCCGCAAAGTGCACCCTGATTGCGCAATCTTGCTGCGGCGCGGTTGCGAACATCCTCAGACAAGGATGTGGGATCACCCGGGCGCTTTTGACCATTGGTGCCCGGGTGATCCCACCGCCCGGGTGATCCCACATCCCTGTCTGAGGATACTCGCGACCGCGCCGCAGCACGATTTCGCAATCAAGTGCACTTTGCGGACTGAACGGCAAGGCGGAAGTGAAGAATAGAATGGTGAGATAGCGAAGCCAATAGACTCTTACGGCCTGTAGTAGAAACGTTCGCATCGCTTGGAATGTCAGAAACTAGCGAATTCGAATTTGAGCAAACAATTTAGACGAGTTTATATTGAGGTCCGTACGACCTCATTAGAGTCGCTATCACAACTTCTTCGCGCGTGTGTGTCGCCCGTACCCGCGCGGGGACCCAGTGGTCCTAGCAGTATTTCGCTTGCACTACATGGCATACCGGAATTTCAGTCCAATGAGAACTTAACACAAAGGCTTCTCACCAAATTCAGTCTATCGAGTGGACGAGGTGTGATCGTTACGTCAAGACGTGCGACGTTCTCAACACCAGCGGTCAACGGGATTCCTTTTGATAGCGTGCGACGATCTACAACCGCAGGCCCTTCCATTTACTAGACTATGTTCTATGAAGAGACCATACATGATTTGTTGAAACCTCACCCTACCTCTTCACAATGGAAAAACTATTCGTCAAAAGATGGCATAGTTCGTATACCATCTGACAGTCCACCTTGTTTTGGAAGAGAACTGGTGTTGTTTCAAAACACATTCGAATCTAACATGGCTTCAACCCCATTATGCTCCACTCGCAGTCACCTGAGTCCCATTCATCGTCGCAAAAAACTCTTCCACCTTTTCTTATCAAATATGCAACTAAAGGTAGGCGATTTACCACAAGCTTGGTCGTGCCTTCGTGTTCCTGGTAACTCATAGTCCCCAAAGCATTGTTTCATATGAGGAGCTCGGAAACCAATCTGGTCATTAATTGGACCTTCGCGATAAGACCCTAGTGTTTAATATGAAAGTTAAGAAATACCAAGAGTCAATAGGGAACAAAGCAATCTTTACGAAGTTCAGTCGTTAATTATCGACTAGTGCCTGAGCTTAGATTCAGAAACAGTTTACTAACTGGAATCAAAACAGCAAATTTGCAACGAAAAAGCGTGTTACGAATAAGTACCTCGCGTGAGCACATTCCTGAAACCTGATCGGATCGTGTATGCAATTTTGTTTGACGATGGGGACAGAACCAGGTAAAGACTTTGCGCGATTTCTAGTCTGGCGAAAAGGCGAAAATGAAAAAGATTGGATGGATAATTCTTGACTTGAATGTTTGAAATTTCCGAATGAATTAATTCTCCGAATATGGATTTTCCGGAACTTCCGAATGGATGAGTCTTTCAGATGTTGCTTTTTTTCAAGATTTTTGAATGATAAAAATTTTTGAATTTGGATCTTTTGGAACATCCGAATGAATAAATTTTTTGACTATTTCGTATTTCAAAGTTCTCGAAGGAATGAATACTTCAAATTTTGCGTCATAGTAGATTTCGAATGGATTAACTTTTGTAGAATATCACCTTTTCAAAAACTTTGAATGAATGATTGATAGAAAAGTGCTCTTCATATTGGAATCAAATGAATATTCCAGTATTCATCCAAAAATTTGAATATTTTTTCGAATATTCGAATATTCGACCAACCTTGATTCATTTGTATCTGAGTTACGAGGGATTAAGTAACGGATTAAAACGTGTCTATAGGTTCAAGATGCCTTGAAGCTCTTACATTTCATACCGGCGATTACTACAATAGTAGAATTCCTTAACAAAAGATCTCCTGCACGCAAAATTTCTGCATCAAAGTGCAAAGTGTAGCGAAATGAACCGCCTAGAATCGTAGAAGCTATGTACCCCAAAGTCGGTCTTATTTTCCAAAATGAACTTGTAGAAAGGATGCGTTACTCAAATCATTTCAGGGTTTTCTTCGAACCGCTGATCATGAATCATTATTTCCTGTTCTAAGAAGGCATAAGCTTCTTTAGCCACTCTAGGTCACAGTGGCTAAAAAGGGTCACGCATTCTATAATTCATCTTCTGAAATCAAGAAATAAGCGTTGAATTTGTCAGAATCAGAATTTTTCCTCCGTGTAACAATTATTGAGAAAAATGATTGAGAAATGATTGAGAAATGGAAAACTGGGCTGGGAATAATGAAAGCTAAACCGGGGGTCCCAGCAGGGTTTGGTTGGAAACGTTTGCAAACCAGCGGTTCATCATCGCTAGGTTTGATCAGGACTGGGCTACACCTGGGTCCCATGTAACCGCACCTCCGGAGTGGTGATTTGGTTCGGTTTGGTCCCAGCTGGTGCAGCTAAGCAAATCAAACCAGACTAAACGCTGCCGGGACACAATGCGTTCATGAATCCCAGCCCTGAAGTGTCTATGGAGTTCAAAGGCAGTGTTCACGATAGATTTCACTACTAATATCTCCACGGTTTACGGAAGGTCTGGTGCTCTATATTGCAAGACATGCTTTAAAAGGACGCCAAATTCATGTTTCTGAGCCAAAATAGGTTCTCCCTTGTTTACGTTGATTTTTGAGCGTGGAGGAATTGACCGCTATGAAGAATGATGCCTGTCAGTGCAATCAAGCGATCAGGTCACTTATCAGCACTTCCTTGACTTGATCATTCTCGTAATCTGAGTCTTTAATTGTTCATATCAAGGGGGCGGATCTGGAGCACTAGGCGGTTCTGGAACACCAGAACGCCTGTTTGCAGCCGTTATTTTACCACTCCTGGTTCAATTTTTTTCTTTCGGCGCTGGTAGCCAAGGATCCTTCTCGCCTATCATTTCACTATGGAAAGTCAACGAGGATGATAATCGTTAAAGGCAGCATACACGCTCAAAAATGATATCAATTTTATGGAATGAATCGAAGGTCTGAAGCTGCTAATATTCAGAAATAACGAAAAAGCCGCAAAAAAATCGACTGAAAAGAAGATATAACGCTTCGTTCTATATTGGCCGAGAAGTGGACGAGTTGTACCGCATTGGCTGAAATAGCGAAGCTAGCGACAACTTTGTTGGGATAACGACGCTAATGTACTCGTACGGTTCTTTCTGGAACGCTTACGACCTTAGAAGCGTAAAAAATGCGCCAAAATGACCGTAATCGAGCATTAAACATTTGTATTGGTGGGTGGAGCCCGTATCGATGGGTGGAGAAAGGATGATTTTGTGACTCAATACGGCTCAAATACGGTCATTTTAACTCGTTTTCAACTCTTCCAGCTTCGTGAGGGCTCTTCTAGGGCCCGTTAGACCCCACTGGTGTAGTTATCTCAACAACTTTTGCGAGCGTGTATGCTGCCTTCAACGCTGAATGTGGCCAAAACAACAATCACTAGAAGCTCGAAGTTGACTTTCATGACGCTACGGGGTTCACTGCGTTTAAAGGCAGTGTTCGTGATTGAAAGTTGCCCGTTGTTTGGCTAAAACGTAAGTTGTAGCCAACTCGAAGAAGATCAGGAACGAAAGCGCGACGAAAAACGGTCGGGAAGTGGGTGAGCATCCCGTGGGCCACCCAACCCATGGGGCCCCCGCCCACGTCCTATAACAGAATCCATTGCCCTAATTCGTGTTGCCGTAGAAACAGACACCGAATTTTCAAATATTCTTCAACGCGAAAACTTCTAATATCCCAGCATGTACATTGGCCTCTCTCTGCGCACCCACGACTGTTTTGCCCCTCGGACCGCGTGCCCTTACTACGCACCCACGCAATAGGACTTTCAATATTTTCTAAATTTCCAAGGCGTGCGGTCGTTCTTGAATATAAATAGGTTCTTTACAATGAAGCCCAATTACCTTCTTAGTAGTCAAGCATTTTGAGAATTTCTAGTCATTTTAAGAGCATCTTCCTAAATAACGCTTTTCGAAATTTCGCGTTTCTGTGGCTGGGAAGAAATTGTCCCAAACTTTCGCTATGAGAGGGTATAAACTATGCTTATCACAAACCAGATGTTCACTAGTTTATTTTCGGACTAGTAGTGCCATCTATTTGTCATAACTGTAGTATGTACGTCATGGTTTCAAATTTTGCTGTCCTGACCTAGAGGGTCAATCGAGTTGCTGCTCAATGATCTGGGGCGGCATTAAGAATCGAGTTAGCGAGCGCAAAAACCAGCGCAAACGCGCTATGGGGACGGCATATCGCAATCTGCAATCAAGAACTATGCATGCGTGCGCTTGTCTTAGCCCAAACGCGCTTGGCATAGCCCAACCGCACTTGGCATAGCCTAAACGAGCTTGGCATTGCCCAAACGCGCTTGACATAGCCTAAACGCGCCTGGCATAGCCTAAACGCGCTTGGCATGGACCAAACGCGCTATCGTGGAGATCTTAGCGCTGTTTGATATCCAGTGCTTGCAAGGCGCTGTACGGGAAGCGGGAAAGACCCTCTGAAACCGCGCTACCGGTACCACTCTACACGAAGCGCGGGACCAGTGGCGCGCGAACAACTCCACGTCGTTTTCCATTCCAAACATCCTTTCCAATCTTTCAAACGCCTAATACCCTGTTATTTGTGTGAGAAGAAAGCAATATTATTCTCTTATGTCCCCTATTCAGGTTTTTCTTTCAGTTGTTCAGCTTCAATGGCTCGTTTTGAACAGCGATTTAATAACTTGTGAACCCGAAGTGTGAGAATATCAATGAAACGATAATGGTATTTGAGTGTGCCTCACTAGGTCCTGCCCCAGATTTCCTGCTAGTAAAAAAGCTGTGCTTAGACAGTTCCAGGTGTGCAACAGTATATAAACAATCCGAGCTCAAAACTCGCTTATGCTTCGAAGGATTTAAAAACGAGATTTTTCTAAGCTTTTGGAAACATCCGTAATCAAAAGGCAACTTTCGGGGTGTTTTAAAACAATGTTCTTCGGATTTGGATTTTTAAAGATTGTTTCGGGTGCTGCTACGGGGCTTTTCTCTGACAAGGGAACTACTTTTAGTCAGCCTGGCCATTCCGGATAAAACATACGTTTCTAGAGCCGTTTTCTGCTTAGAATCCGATTTCAGTCTTCGCAGCTGCCTAAAGCCTCTCTGGAAATGATATAAGCGTTTTTCGCCAGATTTCCGTACCTACTGTACCTTCCGAGACAAGCATTAGTCTTTGGAGAATCCGGAAGGGACCTCGTAATTGTGTTCAGCGCCCAAAACTACCCCCTGAGCAAATTTCGGATGAAGGCACATGTTCCAAACTTCGCACAGACTGTTGCCTTTTTGGACTTGTACGGGTTTTCGCTTGAGCGTTTATTTAAACCAATTAGAATATGTACTTGACAGATTACGGTAGATTACGGTGGGTATACGATAGTTCAATCAGAGTCTCAGATCTTACTCAAAATTTCTGAGCCGGGTTATTTGCGGTGATGAATACGAATTCAATGACCGTTGGTCGACTTTCGAATAATTGAGGAAGGTATTGCCCCTAAATGGCTTGATACCTACCGTAACCTACAGTAAACGTCAGAATGGCGACAAACGAACTCGAGATTCGTGTTCAACACCCAAGTTTACCCCTACATACAAGTTCTGAGCCGAATCCGAGTTTTTTTTTCACAAAAACCTTAACTTTTCATGGAGGTGAAGCCCCTACCTTGCCGCCAGACTTTGAACAACGCGTATAAATTTTTAATGTGTTTTTAAGCAGCTGCGAGAACCATAATTTGACTTCACCCTAAGAACTGTTCTAGAAAAGCACATTTTATCCGGAATGGCCAGGCTGACTAAAAGTATTTCCCTTGTGAGGAAAATTTCGCTAGTCTAACACGGCTTCACGCGATGCAACGATAATATTGCCTCGAACCTCTTCAAAGGAAATTTCGAGCTACTCAACGCGAATCAGTTCGTTTATCCATTTTCCTTGGCTTAACGGTGTGTATACGAAAGCTTGGTCGAAGTCTCAGATTCGGCTCAAAAAATCTTTGTAGAAGTAGGACGCCAAACACAGATTTGAGGATAACTTGTCAATGCTCGAAATACTAAGATAGGTGCTCAACTTAGTAGGCATTATGCCTACCGCAACTTAAAGTAACCCCCAGACTAGCAACAGAAGGACCCCGATTCGTGATCGGCGCCCGAGATTACCCCAATTGGAAATTTTGAGCGGAATTCAGAAAAGTTTTTTGAACATCTCGAAAATTCCCTGATGAAATTCGAAAACACCTCGGAAAAAAGATTTACACGTGGGTGAAGCTATAAACACGCCCTTTTTAGAATCTTCCGAGGCACTAAGAAAATTATGAGGAGGGACTATTCATGTACTGTCACACTCCTACAACACTTTAAAGATGATTTTGCAGAGATTTCAAGAAAGTTATAAGCAAGGAATAGCTCGTAAAGGTGGTGCTAGTCCTCTTTTCGTCGCCGTATTCATGGTTGATTAAACGCGTATTCGTGATCAATTAAAAAACAGTCTTCCTTGAGAATTTTGTTGGTAATAACACAGTTCAAATATAAGCAAACGTTTCCCATGGCACAAGGCTGATCAATGCACCAAGGGAAAACGCGCGCTTGGCATTGGCGCGGGCTAGCCTTCCGGTTCTTGATAGTAGACAAGCAGGCGCGCGCTATGGGCCTCTTCTAGCGCCAGCACAACCGCGCTAGTTCTGGAGCGCGCTACCGGGTTTCTTAATGCCGTCCCTAAAGTTCATTTTTCAATTTCCAATGAAATTTCCGTCGGCTGCAGTGAATTGTTATCGGTCATTTTCGTTTCAGATTTCGCTAAATTCCGAGTGGAGGGTACCTTGGGGGGGGGTATGAAAACCTGCCGATAGTTCAATATTCGAGATTTTGTTGAAGCTTTCATACGGGGTTTAAATTTAAGGAAGCTAAACAATGAATTTGTGTTTTCTTTCACAATTTTCAATGCATTGTTCTCTGAGAAAACTCGCCACGAATCTCCCGCGAACCTGCCGAGTCGAAGCCTATCAGGCGCCGACTCGGCAGGTTCTAGGCGCTGATTCGGCAGGTTTAAGGCGCCGTCTTGGCAAGTCCAAGGCGCCGACTCAGCAGGTTCAAGGCGCCGACTGAATATGAAGCATGAATTTCATGCTTCCCTGCTGTCAAGCTTGTCAACTGCAAAATCTGAGAGTGGGCTAAAGCCTCTCCATCGTTTCTCCCTCACCTCACATAAAAGAGGCAAGCCGGCTCCAAGGCACGTCAATCAATGACAGGGCGCCTGTGTGAACTTGGGCTGACCAATCGTCTGTCCACCCAGCACAGAGGCGTATCGTAGGCCGCGCGGGTTCGATCAGTCGTTCAACGTGCGCGTTCCTGGTACACTATCGGAACAGTTTTGTGGTGTAGGTGACCCAATGGAAGAAAACTGCGCTACGCCGCATTGCTGTGGTAAAAATCTATCGGAGAGCTATGTTCAATAGGTTGTTCAATAAGTTTTGTCGTTCAACAAGAGAAACATAATTTTATGGTTCGAAATACACTTTATCATTTAGTATAATCTCCCTGAACATTAATACACTTAAAAAAACCCGAAAAAAAATCCAAGTCTCATCCATAAATATGAATCGACGCAAAAAATCCACTTTATCCTTTTTTAAACGCTCCAAATGTTGCTGAGAAAGTCGCATTTGAATGTGTTTTTGTTCCATTGTTAGCGAATGCGGCACCCATTGTGCACACAGCTTTCTAAAACCCAAAATATTTCACTCAAAATATGTGTAAAGTCTCTACTAAATCTCTCTCAGTCAATCGACGATCTTCCGAAACCACATCCTGTATTTTGGCTATGATTTATGGTGTTGATGCGTTTTTTGGACGTCATTCACGTGGATCGTCTTCAAGGCTTGTATGACCACGTTTAAATTCAGCAACCCATATTTCTATAGTTCCAATTGTAGGTGAACACACATTATAAATTTTTAACATTCGTTCGTGAATTTCTTTCGATGCCACACCTTCCAAAAATAAGAATCTTTGCACTGCACGATATTATCATTCGATATTGTTGTGACACGGCGACACGAAATGGCTTGTAAACAAAGAATGAATTGACAGATTGAAATGAAACTTCACATACTTTCATATGAAGGGTATACTAACAAAACAAAAAAAATTGGGCTAGTAGCAACACCCTCTCTTATCGAACGACAAAACTTATTGAACAACCTGGTACGTTGAGGTATGTTCTTTAGAAGGTGCAAAAACTATTAAAGCAGAATTTTTCCATCATCATTCATCATCATCATCAGCAGAACATCATCTTCCCGCAACATTTGTACCTTCACATATTTCACCCTATAATTTCTGATTTCATCGTTTTTTCACCTTCTAACGAACATACATACTTCAACGTAAAAAATAGCTTGCCGATAGATTTCACCTCAACAGGGCCATTGTTGTACTGTGCTTATCTGGGCCAAATTCCGGTCCGCAATTGCGTCTCGACACGCTTTGTGGCCGCGCGCGCTCGAGTCAGTCGAGTTTCCAGCGCCAAAGCAGACTCGATATGGCTTTTTTATACAGTTTTCCCAATTTTGTTTACTTTCCATTTTCTAAAACCCACCTAGAGTCAACAGAACGGCGGTTGCGGCGCTGGAAAATCTTCCGACTCAAATGCGCGCGGCCGCAAAGCGTGTCGAGGCGCAACTGCGTACCGGAATTTCGCCCAGAGAAGCACAGTACTCTGCCACAGCCCTTTCGCGGTCGCAGACCTGAGCGACGTCGCAGTCTCTGGAGGCCAGTTATGCTATGTCATACATTAATGCTGCGACGCGACCGGCGCATGCAGTGTTCCTGCGACAGCACTTTTCATAATGAAAGTGTGCGTCCCGACACGATTCGTAGATGAGCGATCCTGTCGCGGTCGCAGACTGGAGGTATAACAATGGCCCTTGCGGCAAAGCACAATTTTGAAGGTCGCCGTCATTTATGATGTGTCGTCTGCAGTGGCGCAAGCAAAACACCATAATTGACGCCGGATGTCAGGCGTATATTTAGCCGCTTGTCGAGAAGTTGAAGTGAGAAAACTACATAAACGAACACAGAGAAAGATAAAGGAGAAAACAAGCACCCTTGCAGGAAAAAAAAATGGTGAAGTGAGGCATATATTGTAGGATTTCAGCTGGTGAAGTGAGGCGGTTATCATCAATGTTATCAGTATTTCACGAAACAAGTTAAGCCACTATTGACGGGGCCTCATTGAGATCTTGAATAATAACCCAGTTCAGATGGGGTCGCGGCAGATAGGCGGCAGATTTGCGGCAGAGAGTGACATCGCGGTAGGTTGGCGGCAGATACGCGGCAGGCTCGCACCAGCTTTAAAGTTAATACTAAAAGAACATCGCGGTGCCGAGGTGTTCGCGGCAGGTTCGAGGTTCGCGGTAGGTTTTCGGCAGGTTCACGGCAGGCACGAGGTTCGCGGTAGGTTCACGGCTCCTTCGCGGCGAGTTTTCTCAAAGTTGTCGTCTGCCGTTTGTTATCCGTTGGTAAACGTTTCAGGTTTTAGTGCGACTTCTCTCAGGTGGTCATTTGGGGGGGGGTGCTATGCAGGTCAAAGTTTCTGAGTCTGCCAAAAATTTTCGATAAGGTTTATTAGGGCGTCACAGACCTGAAGTTCATCTAATTTTCAGATTTTGAACGCTTTAGATTGGCCTCGCACGGTACAGTCCCAACCATTTGCTGTAACCTACAGAAAATTCTAGAATGTGCGAGACAAACGTTCAGTTCGCTACCAGCATGACCGAAAATTTGCTAGAAATCGCGTTTCAAAGCACCTCGTTAGTACAAAGTTGAAACACCTTCCAAATTTCAAACACACCAGAACAGAAAGTGAACAATCATTGCTTTTCACCATGGCTTTTCTCCAATTCTTTGTTGAGCGACATACTCTCAGGTAGTGTGAAAAGAAAATAATGGTTGTGTATGTAAGAAAGCCTGCTCCAGTCAAAGTGGCTCTTAGCCGACCGGGTGTCCACACATGTCACCCACGGAAGCGATTACCCGTGGAGCGCACCATTCGGTTGTGGAAATTCGTCGTGGGGCAGGCCGTCTCTTGAGTGTTAAATTCTTCAGAGATTTCTTTGAATAGCTTTGCTCCTCTATTTGAGTGTTCTGTGGAAACTTTTCCCTATTGATATCTTCTCAATGGACTTACCTGACCAAAAACATCGAAAATTATATTACGGCTTTTTATCGGGAACATTGCCTTGAAGCCCCTTTCTCAGTTTGCCGGAAGACGCCGTCCGACACGTTATAGAATAGGCTTGCGTCCAGGGGACGATGTTTCCTGCAGTCCGGAGAGCACATACAGTCGGCATGAATCCCAGTAATACTTTCCGTTCTTCGCTGAAGGTGGGTGCATATTAGGTGCACCTAAAGTTTACCGCAATGTTAAAAGTCCATGGTGCGGTTGCGGCCGTCACAGTGACATTACAGTGGAAATCCAGGCGCTTTTCCAGATTTCGTCATGGATTGACAGCTCAACTGATGTTCTGGGTGAGTTACGACTTTTCTTTTCCCTTTCACGCTTGTTTCTGCTTTATTTTTATTTTTGTTATTTAGTACTGCGAACAAGCACTTTTTTACTGTGTGAAAGTAATTTGCCTTTTGTCCGAGCTTGGTAGTATTTTGTTTTTCAGAATTCTACTTCAAAATTGAAAAAAAAGAAAACTTTCTTCACGCACTAAGAATAGCCCCTGTTCCCAATAATAAAAGAGTCAGAAACAAAAACAAAGCAGAAACAAAGAAGAATAAATAATTAAACTGTAACTCACCCAAAATAACACCTGTGCTGTCGATCGATGGCAGAATGTAGCAAGCGCCAGGATTTCCTCAGTACTGTTAGTGTGTCGACCGCAACCGCACCATGGCCTTTTAAAGGCAGTGTTCACGATGAATATCGCACTCGAGTTCGACCCAAAAATGGGATTGTTTGGTCGTGGGGTAACTAATAGTGAAGAAACAGCGAAGAAAAACGTTCAGAATAAGTCAAAATAGCGGTTTCTAAATTAAGGGCGTGGACGAGAATCATGGGCGCTGCTGATTTCGGCAAGCGCGCGCTAATCGCGAAATCTGCGCGAATCGATAATACTAACTGCGGCAGAGTTGCTTGGCAATTCGCCATCGAAACGTGTGCGGCGCCACAAGCTCGTCCGATTTGGGGGCAGACCGGGATAGGTAGGCGCACCGGGATAGCTTTCGAAGCCGTTTTTATTGATTTCTGGCCATTTTTCGTTGCTCTCTTTGACCCCATCCTCTCCAGCATCTGCCAACTTAGTGTGTAACATCCAGACCTCGAGAACGAGATTTATCGTGAACACTGCCTTTAACATCGCTGCAAACTGCATGTTATAGCATACGACACCAAGTTTGCGCCAACCTTCAATAGGGAAAGCAAAGTATCACTAGGATCTATGCCGAATGTACTCTGCTGTGAGAGAATGTTGCTTCCGCTGAGACAGGTGTAATTCATCATGGGCTGTGCAGCCGGGAGTACCTCTTTCGAAGGAAGCTTGATGCACTTGACGAAAGAATTCCCTATGGAAAAAAATAAGGGCGGAAGAATAAGCAAAATAGATGCTGAGCGTGGATGAACCAATCCTTCTTGCTACAAAAATTTACTACTATACAGACCCTCCTCTAATGAAATCATAGCATGGAAGATGTTGGGATTCGGCTCCCATTTGTGTTCACTTTGGAATCGCTCATGCTGGCCTCAGTAAGTGCGTTTACGAGCTGATAACAGCCTTTCAACCCCGTCATTAGCGAATCATCTTGACAAACACGCGCCTTTTCTTAGAACTTTATTAAGTCTGTGCTAGCAATATTTTCTAGTTGTCAAGTTTTCACCAAAAACCGCACTCAGGCCAACATTCTGGCTATGGCGAAGGAAAGAAACTAGGCAAAAACTTTTTTACGCACTTATTTAGGATGGTGGCCATCAAAATACTGCGAACGCAATTGATTAATGGTCTACGGCACTATGCTGGACGTACATATAGTGCGGATTTGATCACCTGTATATTCTTAATTGCTGCACAATATCCCCCATTTTCTATCTTGATCTTTTTCGAAAAAGTGCTATAATAGGTGATCGACTGGAACCCACTAACTAGAAACTGATCTCAGCAAAATCTTAAGATTTGAAAAAAATAAGTCTGTTGAATGTTGTGAAGAAGGTCCAGAGAAAGAATTTAAGGCATGGTCAAATTCCTTGAAGGCAGTGTTTGCGAAGAAAAAGTTGCACGTTTTTCTTGGCTAAAACATAAGCTTTAGGTCCCTCTAAGAAAATTCAAAAAGGAGGTGCGACGAAAAACGGCCGGTAAGTGGACGAAAATCTCGTGAGCCGGCCAACCCATTAGGCCACTCCGCCCACGTCCTATAACACTTGCTCTGAATTCGTGGCTTGATTAGCGATGGTTTCCGATCAAAAGCCCCGTTCTTCCCTTTATTCTCAACTTCTCTCTATACTCAGATCAGCTTGCACACATCGGCTGCAAAAAAACGGGAGTTACAAGCATCGGAAAACTCATCTGCAATGCTTCCCTTGCTGAATTTCAAGAGGCCATAACTTTGTTTCTAGGGGATCTTGTACGATTCAAGGGACATAATTGATATCAGCATAGGACCGTTTTCAAGATAGGCGGAAAAACAGAAAAATGACTTTTATCGTGAACACTGCCTTTGATACACCTGGGTAGATCGAAAACGACAAAAAACAACATTTTTCGAATTTCAGCAATTGAACATTTATAGGCAAACTTTTGTGTAGGCGCTGAACAAGAATATAAGATCCATTTTCAGCTTTTCGGATGATTACTGTAAGTTACACTGGGAAAAGTGTTATTCGTCTACAGTGACCTACAGAAATCTTTTTAAAAACTTAAAGGCAGTGTTCACGATGGAATCGTTTTTCTGTTTTTCCGCCTATCTTGATAACGACCCCATACTGATTCCAATGATATCTCTGAAATCGCACAAGACCTTCAGGGAACTGATTACGGTCCCTCAAATATTGAGCTAAGGAAACATGGTGGACGAGTTTTCTGAGGCCTGTAACTTCCGTCTTTTGCAGTCGATGTATGCGAGCTGACCTGAGTAGAGAGAGAAGTTGAGAATGAAAGGAAGAACGGGGCTATTGATCGGAAACCATCGCTCATCTCACAATCTCGAGCATTCATTTGTTCACGTCGGTGGGCGTGGAAAGGGCATCTGGGGGTGACGAGCTAATGGGTGTCCAACTTTGGGGCCGTAAGAAACCGTTCCTAGCTCATTTTTCTCAGTTTTTTCAACGTTAGGGTTCCGCTAGGCCCCGCAGCTGCCGATCTCCACCGAAAAATCAGACATGGTTCCAATCGTGGACACTGCCTTTAAAGTAGACTATATGTTCGTGTTCAACACCCCAAATAACACCTCCAAACAAAGTTTGCCATGAAAACGTTCGAATTCAAATAAAAAACAGAAAAAAAAGTTTTTTCTTGTCGTTTTCAATCTACCAATGCGCATCAAAGCAAAGAAATTGAACAAACTGTAAATTGTTTCTTTTCATCTCCCCCCACAACATTCAACGAATCATTTTTTAAGACTCCAGTCTGCGCTGGGGTCAGTCCCTAGTAGGCTACGCACATGTTTTCATGAATTGTTTTAGTGATTTTCTCAGGCAGGTTAAAATTTTAATTTCAATTCTACCACAAGTAATCTCTTCTTTAGAAGACCTCTTGGACCGACCTTTTTTGAATGTAGCAACACCAGTGGCCGGCTAAAGGCACAGTCCGACCTCGGAATCGTTTTCTAGTTTAAAGGCAGCATACAAGCTCGTAAACGTGATTGAGATAACTACTGAAATAGATTGGTATGGCCCAGATTACAACGCCTACGCATTTTGAAGTGTCAAAAACGACCCACAATGCCGCTACATGAGTAAGAAGTTGGCCCCGCCCTGTATTTTCACGCCCCCTGTATTTGCCCTTTTCCTGCAACGCAACGTTGCGGGGTCGTATTCACCGTCGGTACTGTTGGTAGGTTGCCTAACAAGTGAACCACACACGTCACTGACGGCGAAGATGGCCCAGCAACCCTACGTTGGAGGAAAATGGCAAATACAGTGGGCGTGAAATACAGGGCGGGGCCAACTTCTAACTCATCTAGCGGCATTGTGGGTCATTTTTGACACTTCAAAATGCATAGGCGTTATGTCGTAAGCCATACGACTCGATCCACATTGTTATCCCAACCACGCTTACGAGCGTGTATGCTGCCTTTGAAAGCTTATCTTAGAGAGGATGTCGGACTGATCACAATGATGTCTACACTATTGTTCAAAACCCACTGTGAACGGAGTTATGACACTTCAGAGATTGTGAATTCAGACTGTGAGAATTACGTGGACGAGTTGTCACGGTCCTGTTTTTCCTTGTCCGTAGTTATCTCGCCGGGGCAAACCACATTATAAAGTTAGGCCGATAACAAAAGGAAGAAGATAGTTTTAGATTACTCATACAGTAGGTGCGGACGGATCGCTGGCTTTCGGCGGGCGGATCGACATCCCCCCCCCGCCATCCGCCCGCCAGTAGTCAGCTATCCGCCCGCCAGTAGCCAGCGATCCGCCCGCACGTAGCCAACGATTAGCCCACCAATAGCCAGCAATCCGCCCGCCACTAGCTAGCAATCCGCCCGCCATTAGCCACCGATTCGCCCTGAAAGCCACATAGGGGTTATTCCGATGGTTCCCACCACGGTCTCCGTGTGTGGGACCAACCTCCCCCTAGCCGTGGGGACTATCCCCTCAGCTGCCAAAAATCATTCTCCGGCTTCTGAGTGATCCTTCTAAGGTGACTTGAAGTCACCTTCCAGGATCGGCCTCGAAATGCCGGGTGAGCCTTCTGTGCGATGGAGCGCCTTTTCTACCTATTGTTTTTTTTTCTGAGCATGATTTTGATACCAGAGAAGAACCTGTCAGTGATTGACAAGTTTCACCGTGAAAAAATTGAGCGGGCGGATCGCTCTCTATCAAAGCCCTGGCGGGCGGATCGCTGGCAGGTTGCTGGCGATTAGCGTCTTTAGAGCTTGCCGGCGATATGCCCTTTAGCGTGATCAACTTTCCCAGGTGCCGCTATCCGCCCGCCAAAACGCAGCGATCCGCCTGCAGAGACAACGAGAGACAACGATCCGCCCGGCGAAGCCACGATTGGCAACGATCCGCCCGGCGAGGCCACAATTGGCAGCGATCCGCCCGCAACTTGCTTGCATACCGCCCGCAGAGGCATTGATTGCCAGCGGTCAGTCCGCACCTGTTGTCTGAGAAAACTACCCTTCGCTTCTCTTTTCTTCTGAGTCCGAAAGCTCCGAAGTGGGCGGAGCGAATGGGTGCCGATTTCGAGGGCGGAGAGAGTGGGTACTCAATTTTTCTCGCTTATTCTGAAGAGTTGAGATTCCGCGTTTAGCAGGGTTGCTACACAGGGCGTACGGACCATATTATCAAAGTTTACACACGAGCTTGAACTGTGTCTTTAAGGTGTCCAGTGACCATGTGGAACATCCCCGACTGACGATCCTCAATTCGCGAATGAACTGTTCTATAGTGCGTTGCATAAGTATACGAACAGCCCCAAGATGAATGAAATGGGTATTGAAAAAGTTTTCGAGTAAGGATATTGGTTCCTATATAATCTGTCACACTAAAAACGATAGATCACATCATATTACCACCACTCCTCAATTTCACTTCCAATAATGCGGCAGACTCTATTTTTTGCCTGTTGCATATCACACACAAACACTTTGAAAAAATAAAGTTATCTCGCGATTTTCACCTCAAATCTTCAGGTTTGTAATGCATTCTCGAAGCGGGATGCTATGTAGGAAAATTTATCAACATAACACGTGGTTCTCATGTTTAGTTCGGTGAAAAAGCCCAGGATGATGCTTCAAGAGCCGATGGACTCGGTGTTTGATAGATTTCCCGGCCAGCTGCGTGCATGTCGAACTTCTTGCGGTATTCTTGCTTATATGACATCAACTGTCGATCAGAATGCTCGAGGAAGCTCATTCTCCAAGATGGGCGACACACTGCTCGGCGAGCATCCAACACCATTGTGTCGTCCTCGACGACTCGTTCCGAAATGGCGATCATCGGCATGCACCACAATACGTTCCATCCACGGTTGAGGCAACATTGTGAGATTGTTAGGAAGAAATTCCGCTCCTCAGAGCATCGCCACAATATTTCCCGTCTTTCGTTCACACGGTCTCCAGGAACACAAAATGGGGAAAAGTCATTTGATTACGGCGTTCCGCTTTTGAAGTCTCTAGTTACAGATTGGCATTCTAAGTCATGTCTTCCAAGCAGAAGAAGTCATACTAGAGTGGTCCTAATGGCTCAAGACGGTACTGGAGAGATCTTAGCGAAGAGCCAGCTTAAGTCAGCCGACGTTGTTTCGCAGAAGGCAGCGTGATGGCGCAGGCAGTCTTCAGCAGTTGCGTACTGCATTTGTTTGGAAACAGAATGGACCCAGAAAAATACCAAGAAGATTCCACGTTTGGTTGTTTTGAAACCTGGGCATGTTGAACGTACCTGAATTTGCTTTGCCGTACAAGAAGCTTTGCCCTCTGGACTACTGCCGTTGGCGACTCAAGTGTGCATAGGAGAATGCACCAATCCATGTCTGCCGGTAAAAGGAAGAGTGGTTTCGGAACACTCATGTCGATCATTTACCTTGGTCAGCCATAAGCCCCGATTCAAACCCCGAGAAAAAACCTACTGCAGATTTGTTTTTGTGAATTTTTCAAGATCGAGACTAAGAACGACAAGTAAAGGCTCTGAAGCAGGTCATTCTCGACATGTGATGCGAATTCGAGGGAAATGTTCTCCAGCGGCTCAGCGAGAAAATTTCACACCCATCTCTTTAACTGGTTTCACGCAGTGTTGCTGCAAATTTATACTTATAACATTTTCGTTGATGATTTCATGACAAAGACTTGATAACTTGTAATGTTTTTGAAGTGTTCGTATACTTATTCAACAAGCAGAAATGGAGTCTGCTGCATAATCGGATGCAAAATAATCATGCAATAGTGATATGATGTGAACCATCGTTTTCGGTGTAGCAGATTACCTAGGAACCACGATTCTTGCTCAAAATCTCCGTTCAACATCCGATCCATCAACTTCGAAGGTGTTCGCATACTATTGCAACGAACTGTATGTACGAGTAGTACGCCTCAAGCGACTTCAAACGCTACGCGTTGAATTTCCTAAATGAACTGTTCACGATGAAATTCCTTTTTGTGCCTTCCGCTTATCCGTGATAGCTCTAGAAAGCAGAAAATCGTTGGAAGAACGAGTCAGAGAACTTCTCAAAGCGAGAAAGCGGCTCAGAAGAGTGCTCCAGACTCGCCGCGTGTTCAAGTTGCGGCCCCTTCGAGCCCAGTTAGGGGGTCGTGGGTCGTGCTCAATCTTAGGCGTCGTTTACACTTCCGCCACCGAGCGGCGCGGCGAAGTGCAATCCTATACTATTGATCACGCTGCACGGCACGATCAATACTATAGGATGACACTTCGCTGCTCGGCGGTGGGAGTATTAACGACCCCTTATAGGATTGCTCTCCGCCCCACCGCCCATCGGCGTGAGTATAAACGACGCCTCAATGCTACTAATAACAGCTGCATCAGGCAGCGTCCATACGTGGCTCAGGATTTTTATTCTGCATCAAGTTCCGGTAAGGCTCCGTCCATAGCACACGACCAGAGGTAAAGAAACGCTGGCGCATGAGGCTTGACAGCTTGCGCATGCAACGTGTCCGAGGACGGCACGTGGTTAACAATGATATTGATAATATTGGTAACAGCCGCTACTGCCGCTATGCCTCCACCATCAGCGACAGGCCGGCTGCAGTGGTCGCTGGGAGTCGCTGTGGAGTAGGATCAATAACAAATGCCAAAGATGCAAACCACCAGCGTCGCTTGGCAATAAGACGTTTACTATGGACGGAACCTAAACGCAGAAAGACACCGGTCAATATCTTCTGCATCTCAGACAGTCGTCTAGAGTTCGTAGGCACAATAGGTGTTGCACTCGGGTACAGAGAGATTAACATCTTCCCTGCTGTAACTACAGCTAACAGCAGGAGCTATTGCAAAATAACAGCAGCTCCCACTGCTTGTGCTCGGGTACAACCCCTTTGTTTGGTCGGCAGCCCCCAACCTAGTGTCTGCTGACATTCTCCTCCATTGATGTGTCAGATACAGATGAATAATGCAGCATCCACCTGTACGACGGCGGCCAGTCTCAATGAGGGGGCAGTTTGCCGTTTGAGGCCGGTCCGAGAAGGTGAACTTGCGTTACGTTCTGGGCGTCAATTTTGGACGCTGAGGGGATCGTCACCATGATCCTTGGCGAGGGAAGCCTCCTCGTTGCGGACCGTGGCGAGGTAGGCTTACTTGCTGGTGGAAGCGACGAGGGAAGTCATACCCAACACCGCTAGAAAAAGTGGTGGTTCAAACTGTTCCTCTTCTTGTAAAACAGGCTGTCGATAACGAGGGCTTGCATCCCAGCATACGTTGTCAGCATATGCTGCTGTTAGCAACAGCTCCTGCTGACAACGAGGGGTTGTATCAGATGCTTGCCCTGAGATACAACCCCCATTGTGCCGACGTACTACCACACGACTGTTTGAAACTATCATAGTTCATATGTGATGGGCGCACCATGTCAGAATGTTAGGACGCCGATAGCGATAGCCTCGCGTGAAACTCGGAGAAAAATTTGCCTGTCCACGTTTTGTTGGAGACGAAGTTATCAGGCAAACTGATGGCAAAAGTAGGCATTCTGCGCGCTTAGTTGGCCACCACCGCCCGGTCAGCTGGCGAATGGCCACCGGAGCGCGGTGAATTGGAGATGCGCTGGCGGTGTTCAAAATACAGTTGACCGCAATGTTAAAAGGACATGGTGCGGTTGCGGACTCGCACTAAATTACGGTACAATCTGGCACTTTGCCAGATTTCGTCATCGATCGGCGCCAAGCGTCGTCTCTCTGCTCACGAGAATATCAGCTGTGGCGCTGATCGATGACGAAATCTGGCGAAGTGCCAGATTCTACCGTAGTTTTAGTGCGAGTCCGCAACCGCACCATGTCCTTTAACATTGCGGTCAACTGTAGTTTTGGCTGCCGTCGACCAGTTTGCAATTAATAGCGCCTGGTGGCAGCGATTTGGCGATTGGTCGGCAAAATTCTTCAGCCGCCGGGCGGCGCCCGTCCTTGATAAATAACTGTAAGCTCGGCTCCGCAGACCTGCTTTTCAAAGAAGAGTTGGTGTCCAATAAAAGTTCGAGCCGGTCAGTGTAAGGTACGGAGCGGTCGGTCATACCTGCAACTCGTTATCAAGAATGATATTCCGTCATGTCCGACCTATTGCCAACTACGCCCGCCTGGAAATATCATTGCAAGGTTTCACCAAAAATTGAAATTGGAAAGAATATTGAAATATTTGGGATGTAGATGTGTAAACTTCATTCATTTTCTAGACCGCAAATCTACAATACATTGCTCCCTCAACCGCATTTTCACGACTTGTAAGGAACTGGAATCGTAAAGACTTTGAGCCGTGATTTCGTAAATCGTGAAAAATTTCCGAAAACGCCCGTAGTTCGTAATCCGTAATTCGTAATTCGTAATTCGTAATTCGTAATTCGTAATTCGTGATTCGTGATTCGTAATTTGAAATTCGTGATTCGTAATTCGTAATTCGTGAGTCGTACTAAGTCGCTATTCGTTATTCGTTATTACGCACAGCCCTGATCCCAACTGTTGCTTTCCGTTTGGCCTTCTTTAGTTCATGTTGTTCATTCGAGAATTAAAGGTTTTTTGGAACAGTTTTCTGGTGTGGCTTTTTCGGATTTCTATGCACCGATTTTTCTCTAAGGAGTTTAACCAGAATTTCGAAGCGTTTTTCAGCCATGCCAAATGATGAAGACGATTTTGCCGTTGTGAACATTCCAACGGCTTCTCACTCAACTGGCTATATCTCATCAAAAGAGATGCTGATCAACTATATAAAAAATTTGAGTAAAGCCGATGTGAGAAAATTGCTGCTACCAGTCCGAGATGGATTGCTGACAGAGAACTCCATTCTTCACATGAACACACAGTTAGTGCATGTTTTACCGAATATCTACCTGAGGGAAATTGAGGGATTTAACCGCTTCACTGGATCAATATTACATAACTTCATATCTTAAAAAGGCTGTGCTACGAAAGTGGACATTTTAGAAAACCGGTGGGGTGGCCAAACATCAATAAAACCGGGTAATTCTTGGGTGCGCTCCACCGTGCGATCCCGAAGCTTTTCATTATGAATGAAAATCTTAATCTCAGGTTACGCAATTTTCATAAATGCAGAATGCTTAACATGTCCAGTATCAAAACACTATATTTAAAGAAGTATTTAAGAATCGGATAACTCAATAAAGCTCGCTTAGAAATTTCTCAATGGACCACGTGGTTGTTCCTATATCAGTACGAGATTTGCTGGATCAATTAAGTCCTTCATGGAAAAAATGGATTCACACTCGTAAGTTTAGCATATTTAGCTAACGATTCTCATGGGAAATGCTTCTGATGGGTGGGCTGCGACTTTGGGTGTGAGCGCGCGATGATAACGCTATCAGTTCGAGCTTAATGTGTTATAATCCGCTTTCGAAAGAACGCCTCAAAATGAGCTTCTGTTTAGCGAATTGACTGCTCTATGTTTTTGATTCGCTTAGAGATTCTGAGAATTGATAGAATAGTATATGACAATTTCAGTACCCGGTGCTCCCTCATTTGATCCGGTCGGAAATGGAGATTTCGCACATCATCATCAACACGATGAAGTGAGTATGAGTTTAGTTCGTCTTCTGATTTATGTATGCTTAGCGCTCTCTTAGGATTCGCACTTTTAGCGCCGTAGATGCAAGGAGTAAGCAGCCTAAAGCTGTAAGAATGTGTATTTGACATGAGCCGAAACTTGCATTTCAGAATCTCTGATCCATTCGAGTAGATATTTTTCAGTTATTTGAGCTTCCCTTAAAGGCAGCTTCTGTGCAGAAAACCACACTTGGTTTTTTCTTCTCAATGCGATGTTTGAACCAGGTGGAGAAAGTTACAATACTCGCGCTAAGTTCTGTAAAAACGGAGAGCATTCGCCAAACTTGGCAAAAAATGTCCGATGCGTGTAACTTTTTGAACGAAGCCTTTTTTGGATTCCGAAAGCGCTATCATATTCACATCTCGAATTCCTACATAATAATATGTTTTGTGAGCCGAGCTTCCCTAAAATAGCTTTGTTTTTGAGTGAAATCGTTTTTGCGGTCGTTTCTCAAAATCGTCGCGCGCGGCGAAGTTCGGCGAAACGTCGAGGAGTAATTGCACAAGTAATAGAAGAGCAATCTTTATTTTTTCTTCGCGAATTAGATGAAAGTGGGGCTATCTCGAGATCTGTGCAGATTGAATTTCCGAAAACATCCACTAAATACGCTCGGGAGCTTCCTGAAAAGTCAGACTTTTGTTGCGAAAGCCCCAGACCGATAATTGGAAGATTTTGAAAATTCAATCTAAACAGATCTCGAGATAGCCCCGCTTTCGTCTAATTCACGAAGAAAAAATAGAGATTGCTCTTTCATTACTTGTACAATTACTACTCGAAGTTTCGCCGCACTTTGCCGCGAGCGACGTTTTTGTGAAACGACCGCGAAAACAATTTCATTCAAAAACAAAGCTATTTTAGGGAACTCCTGTCTACAATGCATATTATTATGTAGGAATTCGAGCTGTGAATATGACAGCGTTTTCACAATCCTGAATCGTCTTCGTTCAAAAACGTTACACGGACGCTTTTTTGACAAGTTTGGCAAGTGCTCCCCGTTTTCACAAAACTTAGCGCTGGTATTGTAGCAGAACTTGAGACTTTGATGCTGCGTATTCATAGTGCTATAACCCCTTGAAAACTGCTCCGTGGTCTGAAAAGGGGTTTTTCCGATCATCTAGCCCAAGGAGCAGAAGCGCCATGACAGGCTCCGACGGGTCGAGGAGATTCAAAATTCTACAATCTTTATATGGAGAGATCCTCGAGTTCACACGTGTGTATTGAAAGCTTATTGTTCTCAGAGAATTTCGACAATGGAAAGGCCACAGGAAATGATCAATTTAAGAATTACAAGGGGCTAAACCATTCCAGACGTCCGGTTTTTCGACATTTGTGTATTTTACTAGACACATCGAACAGACGTAAAAAGGGAAGATGAATGCTCCGCGACTTTTGAACGACTTTTTCTCCGGAATTTGAGTGTTTGGGGTGGCCTCTTTGCAATATATCATAACCTGGTAGACCTAACTGCGCGAAATAGTAAAAAAAAATTGAACACGGTTTTTAGCGCGCACGCTGTCTTTAACCAGTACCCGCAAGATTCTAGTGACTGTCACAAAAAGCGGTGCAGTTGGATGCTTTCAGCGCCTGCTGCTGCTAATAACGAGGAGTTGAACTCGTCTGGTCACTTGGGTGTGACCCCACAGGCACATGAGGCGGTTCAAATGAGAATCTTACACAAACACTCGATGACGATCTTCAGCAAACTCATTTGTGCCCAGATAAGGAATGCGCAATGTTTTTGCGCGGGCTGTGAACTGACTTCTAACAGTATTATGGCTTACTTATCACCACGCGATCCGGAAAAACTTACCGTAAATCGTAGTTTCTCGTAAATAAAGATACATGCAATGGAAGTAAATCACAAGACACCTCCCATTGACCTGCTCTAATCCCACTTTGCGTATACTAATGTTTTTGGTCAGGAGATGGGACCAATCCAGGCGTATGAGTACACAGCACGATCCCTTTATCATTCTTCAACGTGATTCTATCATTATAACGCGGGACACACGGCCGGAGTTGGAGGCGCTGGATAACAGATCCGCGTGGCCCGCCGCGCACGTGTGACTAGCTGTCGCCTACGACGCAATGCAATCTATAAGCACTCTTCACGAAGAACTTCGTTTTCGAGTTTTTTTATGAAGATCAACTGTCCTGTGTCCTATAACTAGATTAGTGTCATAACATCAAGCGAAGCAGTCTAATCAATCCAAAATTTGCATCAAATAGCGCTTCAGAGTGAATAACGTCTACTCAGAGTCCACAAAAAAAATCAACAAAACGAGTGTTCGGTTTTTACCATAAAAGTTTGAAGCTCAAAATGGTTTCCTCTAGTTGATTTCTCTTCGTCCGCAGCAAACGCACGCTCAGAAAAGACGTGAGCGCCCAATTAAACGGTCATCGTCATTGTTCTTCTGAAACCGTTGTTTATCACAAATGCGAGCGTTTTTTTTTGGGGGGGGGCGCTTTGGCTATACTCCTTCACTATGGAGACTAGGCTACATCATTGTGCTTACGTAGCCTTCAATAATCTACAGCATCGTCACCATAGAGCCGCGATTCTGCAAGTGATTTAGTGGATTTAGGAAAAAATACTTGTGCTGGGCGACCGATACTGTACTCTAGATGATATAGAGTTGGCACGGATCGGACTGATACTGTGCGATCTCTATTGAAGGTTGGCGCAAACTCGGTGCAACATTTTTTATGAACGTGCACTAATTCTGAGCCAACCTCCAGTAGGGAACTCGAAGCATCAGTGCGGTCCTTACCGACTGTATGTATAACACTATGTAACAAATTTTCACTTTTTTCTGCTCTCGGGTTGAAATTGTGTTTTCCTAACCCATTAGGTCTATTTTAGACAGGACATCGCTGTTATCCCAGGAAAACTTCGCTTTTGTGACTGGGACAATGAAATTCGGAAGGTCGCATGTTTGTGTAAGACATTTTTTGTTCCAGGCTTATAAGTGTTATATTTCAATTGCTTTCAGCACGAAGAAAACTCGTTTTTTTTTCTGAAAATAAAAAGTTTTTATTTATTCACTCTCGGCACTATGATCCGGTAAAAACACAAAAATGCACAAGTAATAGACAAACACAGTCGGAAACTATTTAACAAAGTTCAGAAATGTGTAGATTTTTCAGATTTACGATTGTACTGTAAATCACTCTCTCGAATTTGCACCCAACTTCAGTCCCCCTCATCGTTTCGTTATACTGTCCGTATTAACGACGTTCAAAGTCCAATATATCTTGATGAAAGGGCTCGCCTTGGTCGTTGAATTTGTCAAGCTGCGAATCAATAAGATGGACTTTCAGAGACATTCTGCATCCCATTTTGGCGTAATTCTTTATGAGAGTGTACCAACTCCACATAGCTTTCAGCTTTGTCATCACCTAGAAAGTCGTAACAACGGCAACGAAACTGCTCCAAGCCGCTCTCTCCCTCCTGTTCAATAGCTTTGCGAAATCTGCACATATTTTAGGATCCTCTCAAACTCTATTCCGACGAATATACCAGCCCTGACCTTAGCTTCGGGCAGAGTCGTTACCAACGACAGTATAACGAAACATGATGAGGGACTACATTTGGGTGCAACTTCGAGAGAGTGATTCACAGTGCAATGGTATATTTAGAAAATCTACACATTTTTGAACCCTGTTGAGTGCTTTCCGATTGTGTTCGTCTATTCCTTGTGCATATTTTGTTTTTACCAGTTCATAATGCCAAAAAAAATAAAAATCTTTCTATTTTCACAAAAACGGGGTTTCTTCGTGCTGTTGTAGTGTAAGCGAAATTTGATTTCAATGAAGTCATTTTTTCACATACTTTGGACGCAAGCAATTGAAATATAACACTTAGAAGCCCGGAACAAGAATCGTGTTACATAGTGTAATCGGTGTTGCGGTTCCGCTGGCAAATGGGAGAAGTTCTCGAATTTGGCCGTTGACAAACGCTCAAATACGGGCATTTGGCTTGTTTTAGCGCTTACAATGACGTTAGCGTTTTGGGAGAGGGATTACGAGTATAATTGTGTCCCTGTTGCCCAGCAGATACGCGGACAGCTGAATCGGACTTGCGGATTTCTCAAGATCTGGGAAGAAGTTGTGAAATGAGTGATAAGGAAAAGCGGAGCAATACCGGTAAGACGGTCCCATTAGGGGTAAGTTATACATTTACGAGACACGGCCGCGTCGCTCTGCACAGCGACAGCGACCGCCTGTCGCAGAGCTCCCGCCCCTTAAACCTGTCGCTATAGCAGTGCGCTGCACAGCGACAAACACAGTGGCAGCGACAGGTTTCGGCGTATTTGCAGTATGTCAGCCCTCCACTACACGTCGCTGCGGCAGACGCACGTTAATTGTTCCTACGACGACCAATGCCGTTGCTCCGATGCGGGCCCCGCCTCGATTTGTGCTAGATTGCATGCCAGTCGCTCACAACAGCGACAAAGTATACCGTACCTCTTAAAGGCATCGTACGCGCGAAAAAAAAACGGTGTCTTATTTCTCTGTTTTCGGGTACGCAAGCTCACAGTACACCCTCAGAAACGAATTTTGTGATTTTTATTTGATTGTGTAGTAGACACCTCCTATATAACACTTGCCAAGTGCGAGATCTAAATTCCTCCAAATAAGCGAGATATAAGCGACCACAGCGAGCCCGACTTCTTTCGCTAACCACCACGGGCCACACTCCCTACCAGACTTTCACACTCGAGCGCGGTTCGATGGATGGATTAATTCCAACGAGTCTCCGGTCTTCACCCCACTGCCAGACTGCCTCCTTATCCTGGCTCGCACTCGCACAACGATGGAGAAAGAAGAGAAATATAGGCCTGGGACATCTCGTCCACCAATTTTTCACCCTAAAAATATAGACATCCTTGAAGAGCCATAGCTCTGTTCAAAGGGGTCTTGGGCGATTTGAGAGATACAACTGTGATCAGCGTGTGACTCTCTCCAAGACCAGCATGAAATCGGAAAAATAATTTATTGAGAGTTCTGTGTTTTTAAAGGCAGTGTTCACGATAAAAAAATGTGTTTCAGTTTCCACAAGGAATGGGTAGTGGAGGGGCACACTGCACGTTGACGTCGAAAGAACGCATGAAAACAAGCCAGTAAAAGCCCAAAAAGAGCCCGAAGTTGCTACTTTGAGCGCAAGGCGAACCCCAAAAGCGCAACACACGCCCACTGGCGTGAACGACGAAAGCTTGAAATTGTGAGATGAGCGATGGTTCCCGATTATTGGCCCCGTTCTTCCTTTAACTCTCAACTTCTCTCTTTCTCAGGCAAACCATCGCTCCGAGCGGTACCGGAGAGCTACTCGAGCGGCGCTGCCTCTCCGCTCCGAGCGAAAATTAGCCATCTACTCGGGCCACAGCAGCCGCTCTCCGGGCCACAGCAGTATCGCTTGGAGCGATCTTCGGTCCCAACTGGCACTGCGGTCTCTGTTCGGGCGATTTTCAAAAATTTCCTAATTGCTACTTTTTCTTTATTTCCGCCTCTTCTGGAGAGGATTATGCCTGTTAAGAGGATAAGGTACCTGTTACAGCCTGTGGGTCAGGAGGTTAATCCTGCCACAGGCCGCAACAAGGATACCATCCCAGCATGGTCCGCAATGAGGAAGCCTTCCCCACCGCGGGCCATGAGGGATCCCCTCGGCCACCAAAAATTGTCATCCTGAGAGTGATCCAAGGTCACCTCTCAAGAGTGGCCTCGAAAGGCCAACTACCCGTCTACACGAGGCGAGCCGCCTTTTATACCCGCGGGATTGGTTGTTCTTTGAGTGATAACGTGGCTCGCACGTAATCACTCAAAGAACAACCAATCCCGCGTCTCTCTATCTCTGGCGATGGCACCGCTGTGACCCCGAGAGCGACCGTAGAGCAACCGAGTCCCCTCCTCACCCTCCGTCGAATTCGGTGTGTCCAGTGCAATACGTCCAAAGCTTTCTAAACGCCTGGAGTGGTTTTACGCTTTAAGAAAACCGCGCGCTCCACGGCCAATCTTTTCAATGAGTTTTTAAATTTTTTGTTAAAATTGCCTATATTAAAAGGAGATATTTGGCGCTTATCATCTGCATACCAGTTATAGAAGTTGTATTAAGCAGAAATATAAAAGCAGTAATTAGAAAGAATCCGGAAAAACTCTTTCAAAAAAAAAACTACAAAAATCAGCTAGGATCAAAAACAGCTCAAAAACTCTGAAGGTAGCGCGGTGAAAAACGGGCTAGAATTAGAGTTATTAAGACCCTAAACTTCCAGTTCTTGCACACGTGCACAGAAAGATCACAGTCTCATGCCAAGCAGTCGAAAATCATCGACACTCAGAGGAAGAAATAAATGCAAATTTACCTAATAAAACGGTTGAACAATGAAAGCAAGCACTTTAGTCAATGTTTTCGACTAGATGTGTACATAAATCTGAGCGTTCAATGATTGAAATTCAATTTCAAGCCAGCTGATGTTCTTGATACTAGAGATCATCGATGCCGATGATGTGGGGTGGGCTCGTCCACCATCAAAAGACAAGAAAGTTCAGGCTTCAAATTTGGCCTAGAACAGCGTTTTTTTTCGCGATTTTTTCTTATAGGTTCTACTACTCTATACCCAGAGAAGGGTTCAGAGAGGAAAAGAAGACGAGCATATTTGTGAGCGACCACTGCCTTTAAGTGTTAAACTTTCTAGGTGAGAAAATTTCTTTTGCTTTTCTTCTATCAAAATCGCTTGAAAATAAAAAGCTTTCACCGTGCAAGTTTGGATGATAGGATTTTCCGAAATAAGATTTGCAATACAGTATCTCTTGCGCCTACCATGGCGCTTCTGTTCCTTGTGCTAGATGGCTGGTCAGGCGAACTATGCCTTTAACCGTGGTTAGCTGTCAAATGCTGAATGCAACCTAATATGTACTTAACGCGTGAAACGGTGGACAGTAGGCAGTTTCTCTTGTTTCATCACAGTAATAATATTTTTGTGGTTATTGTTATTATTTGCTGTTTACGATTTACGGTGGTTTTGTCGTAATCACGTTTTACGATTTACGAAATTCGAAATTTCATTCACGCGAACCCCTGGCGCTGAGGTCGTAACGTCGACTCCGAATAAAGTTGTTATTCTGGTCTGGTTACACAGCACATTCGAAAAGATGCACGAGAAGGCTGACCGTAAAGCGAACCTGGTCTCTACAATCATGTGTTAGTTTAGCATGTTCCGGAGAGCAAATTATTAGATTATGAGCATAATATGGACAAGCACCAGAAGAGATCCTTATTGAATCTGATTCGTGAAGGAATACTTACTGATGAGTGCTTCATTAATATTACAGACGCTTCAACACCAGAACGAGTACAGGTATTTGATTGGATAATCCCTTCAGCTACTTTTTCTTTTTCTCAAACAATCGAAGCTTTGTTTAGGTCCCAACGCCACGAATAGTTGAAGCTATGAAAACGGCTGAACGAAAAATGCTAAGCATGCAGCGTAATAAACCTTTGACTTTACGGATATTCTATGCAAAGCATTACTCTTCGGCGAGTTTTGAAAATCAGCATAAGGCCGGTTAGTTGTGGTTAAAGGGCTGGCAATTAGTTCCAATATTACAATTTAATCAGCTATTGAAACGCTAGTAGTATTTCGAGATTTTAAGTGATTCTGTGGTTTCCTCATTTTCCTTCTGTCCATCTTCAATGTCTGAATTCATATCCTGTTTAGATCTCGATGTGAGATCCATTTCTGCCGGACGATTCACTATGCCTGTCTGGTATTCAGTTATGTTCTTAGTCATGACATTAGGCACGTTTGGGTCGCATATTTGGTCACAAGTTACCAATTATACCGACATGCAGGAAAGCCTTTCATTAACGCTTCCAACGATTATTCTGGTTTTGTCAAGGTGAGCTTTCCGTTATCTAGTGTACCTGACGAAGCTGAATTCCGCTCCGAGGTTGCGGACAGCCGTTGTTGCAGCACGAAGCACGGTAATAATCGCGCTGGGACCACCGAATCCCGATATGACTACCCCTTGTCACAGCACCCTAATCATTGCGATGCGTGCTGCAACAGCGGCTGTCCGCAGAATCTCACACCGATAAGACAAAGTGTTCGAACAGCGGGGGGTTGTCCACTATGCCTATGCACGGAACCTTGCGGCTCAACTACATATCAACGCACTGTCTTAACGGCGGTCCTCACTATGCTGCGTATCCAGAGAGTACACAACGTAGTGAGTGGGAAATATGGTGAACAAGACGGAGAATCCGGTCGACTTTACTTTTACTTCGCCTAGACCCCGCACGGAACTGCACACAGACCAAGATGGCTCCTTTATGCGAAATGTATTCCGTGGTTCAAAATACGGATTCAAAAGTGACTTTCTCTGGGACGAGACTACCACGAATCTATAATTATTCGTAGCAGGATCGCGTCAACCATGGGTCCTTCCTACAACTCTGCTTCATCATTTCCCAGTTAAAGGCAGTGTTCGCGTGGAAATATTATGGTTAAGTTTTTCTTAATTAAGTCTTTCTTTGGTTTGCAGTAGTGCGATCAATACGAAAAAACCACTAAAAAGCCCCATTTGAATTTGAAACAGCAATCCACAATCAGTCGATTTTTGCTGGTGCACCACTTTAATAATGTTTTGTACTATGAGGGGTTCCATGTACTCAAAAACTATCTAGACGAGAAACAGCCGTCTCGCTCACTTCGGTACACTCTCGCAAAAAGTTGGCAGAGGTAAAAAGGTTTCCACCTCTAGAAATGCAAAGGAGATTCGCCACTAAATCGATCGAAATTGCGTCGATCAACGAGGAAAATGATCAAAGATGCGAATTTTATGTCGACAAGCGTGTTGAGAATCATCGTAAAGGTGATGTCGTTTTGCTACATAAGATCGTTTGGAAGATATCAAGTGCTCTTTTCAGACAACAATCTACAAAGAGTTGAGATAGAAAGTCTTTGCGTCGTTTCACAGAAGTCTCTCTCTTCTAACTAAGGAACCTCGCATGGCCTACCCCACCATTTAAAAGTTGATGAATGTTCTCTGGTCAATTCTGGTCCGCTGTCATCGGATTTTGCAACGGACACCTCTGAACGAAATTATAAGCGTTTTTGAAGTTTTGTGAAAAGGTAAGAGTACCCATCAGCCAATTTCTGGTGTGTTTGAAAAAAAAAATTCTGGATTTGGCTCAAAACTTTTGGGTGGTGGTTATTTGGGGCGCTGAACGCGAATTTGGGATCTGTTTTCGCTGGACTGAGGGTTACTGTGGGTTACGGTGGACATAGTGCCTTTCAAATGGCGTTCCCTATCTTACCATTTCGAGAATGGGAAATGGTTCTCGAATTCGTGTTCGGCGTCCCAAATAACACCCACAGAGAAATTTTGGGCCAAATCTGAGACTTTGACCAAGCTACCGTATACCCACCGTAACCTACCGTAAACTATCAAAAATTGATAAACGGATTGCAGATTCGTGTAATAACCCCCAAGCAACAATTTGAACCATATCTAACAAAGCACTCCTGAAAACGGCAAACGTCGCGATTTGCCATCAAATTTCCCCCCCCCCCGATGGGAAGCTTTGAACGAATCAAGTCGAAAAGCTCGGAAAATCGTCAAATAGACCCCAGATTCGTGATCAGCGCCCCAAATAACCCACCTGGAAGAATTTTGAGTGAAATCTGCAACATTTTTTGTAACGCTTTCAGAGGTACATATAAATAAGCGCCCAAAAGAAAATCCGCAGAAGTCCAAAACGCTGTCAGGCTGTGCAAAGTTTGGAAAATGTGCCTCCAGCCAAAATTTGCTCAGTGGGGTAGTTTTGGGCGCTGAACACAAGCATGAGGTCTGTTTACGGATTTCGCAAACACTAATGCGAGTTTTTGATAGAAAAAAAGGCGGGAAATACGAATTTTGGCAGGCTACAACTTTTTTTGCAAGTGTCCGTGGCAAAATCCGAGTTGAGATTTGAAGAGGGCGTGCCAGAGTTGACTAGAGAACCTTTATCAGCTTTCCGATCCGGGGGTACACCATGCGAGGTTCCCTAGAAGCATCGAGGCAGCCATATAGCGAGTAAAAATCAGAGGCAGGACGGCTCATCTCACTTCTGTCATGGTTTTGGGATCGATCATAAACAACGGCAAAACCATCCTTGTTTGCATTGATTCTGGTGTCGAAATCGGCATGGACGTTCCCTAGCAAACAATACACGAGAATGTTATAAAGCCCTCAACAATCTTTAGGTTCGCCAGCAGACCCTGCTGCTTCCTACAGGACTTCCAGCAAACGCATAATGCGAAGTCGTTTAAGATTGGTGTCATCACCTGCTTCCCCACTTCATCTCGCACGAAGATTGGCCGTCTTGCTCAATGGTCTTGAATCTCCCTGACTTCCCTGCTCAACGTGATCTGTTATCGAACCGAAGGTCTGCAAATCTCGCTCCACAAAGTTGGGCTTTCTGAAAGCTGCACTCCGGAAATTCTGGGTCGATGGATGATAACTACGTGCGAGAACGCCGTCATGCCTTTCGAAGCGAACTTCTTGCCAGAATCCGAGGAGACGGCGGTCATTTTGGGATGCGGCGATTGTTTTGTGTTCACAACACTATGTATAAACTTACCCATATTTGTTATAGTTGAACTCCGATTTAGTGTTCGGAATACACTTGTACCTGCGCGCCCATAATTACGGAACACCCTGTAGACATGTTGCAATCAGGTCAATCAAGCTGCTTCTTTTGAACACTCCCATTTGACAGTGCTACCGTTCTAGATCATCACATGTTTCCTCAGGTATCAATCCTCATTCTGTTACGCGATTGTGTGGAAACATACAGACTTTCGAGACGGAAATGCTCTAAATTGTCACCCTGGATAGTTTTCAGTGCTTCAAATTTCGTAAATAACATCGCGGGGACCGTGCGGGCCTATTCATGCTTTTATTCCGACCATGTTTGTGAGCTTGTATGCTGTCTTTGAGCTCACAAGAACCATGATGTAGTAGAAGTGAACCGTAGAAGCGTTGGAAGAATCTCTGAAATGCGTAACTATTTTCTATTGAGTTCGTACTTGAGATTCCGGAAAAAGGTTCAAGAGGCAAGAAAAAAATCATTCGAACACCATCTTGGGAAATATATACAATACCAGCCTGTAGGATTTCGTCATAAGGCGCGCGGAATGCATTCTCGCTTCTTTTGCGTCATTCTACTATCTGTGTTCGGATTACTCTGTGTGTGCCTGCGTATTTGTGAGAATGAACGGAAATTCGGTCGGTTTGCCGTGAACAGTTGACACCGGCAGTAGCACCCCAAGTCCACGTATGCGGCCTGCGGACGCGCCCTTTCCTGTCAAGGGAAGCAGCCTACGGCACCGGAAATAGGCGGTTTCGCGGTTGCGTATTTCCAGTGGGCATACTAAAGATTGCGTCATAATCGACGGCAAAGTTGTAATTTTTTGCTAAGTTTTGAAGAAAAAGCACCGAAAACGTTAATAAACGTCGTTTTCCCACTTTAGACACATTATCAATAAACTTGAAGGGTTTATCTTACATAACCGCGGGAATAAACAGAAAATGAAAAAAATATTGGGTTGACCACTAAGTAATTGCGGATTTTTAAAGAATAAAAGACGATTATTTCATGGAACGAGCTACCTCTATTCTGTAATGTATTGCCCATTTAGATCAATGATCCTTTGCCATCTTTCAGGCAGCATCATAATTCTACATACGTTCACAAAACTTCTGGTTTTATCAGCAAAAAACTGAACCAGGTACGATTCGAAATCATTATCATTATTTAAACTTTTACCATTCAAAGAATTTTGCAAATATCGAAATAAAAGTAATCAGATGGAGCAAGGTCAGGACTACATGGTGGTTGTGGCAAAACATCCTAACCAAGCTCCAATAATTTTTGCCGAGTTACTAAAGATGTGTGTGGCCTTGCATTGTCATGATGAAATACAACATCTTTTCGATTTGTCAATTCGCCCCTTGATTGGGATGTTTTTTCACATCCACCATATAGTCCTGACCTTGCACAATCTGATTACTTTTATTTCCATCTTTGCAAAACTCTTTGAATGGAAAAATAATGATAATGATAATGATATCAATTCGTACCTGGTTCAGTTTTTTTTTGCTGATAAAAACCAGAAGTTTTATAGAAGTGGAATTATGATGCTGCCTGAAAGATAGAAAAAGGTCATTGCGCACCAGGATTTGGCTTTGATCTCTTCCCGCGCGGATGCCCTACAATGAGATCACCTATTCATACCGTCACCAGAGGTATGAGCTGTACACCATTCGACGCGCCGCAAGAAATTACATATGTGTGCAACTTTTCATCCTAACTGGTCCCCGCTTTCTAAAGTTATGACCTCTCAAAGCACGCAAAAACGTTCTCCACCACCGCCTCCGCCACGGCATCCGCCTTCGCCTCCACCTCCGTCCGTCGAATTCCATTTTTTTGGAAGGCGTGGACCAAATCGCTTGAAAATTTGTAACTAGAGGTAATCGGCAACGAGAATTCCGAAAATAATCGACAGAACTCACCATAATGACTTCTGGGCCCCTAACGGGCGGTTCAAACTCGAAAACCGGCCTCTCAAGATTAGTTTATGAAAATGATGGGTTTTTTCGTTATCAGTCATTGTTTTCTTAGACTCCATATAAACACCTTGCTCTCTAGGGTGGTGTATTTTAACGTCCGGCTCGGAAGAGGAGGAAGAGGACGCTGTGCGGGAGGGATGTTCTTGAGCGAGGCGCACCGTTCCATGCGCACCATCGATAAGAAGGCGTCGCAGGGTGTGCTGAAGTGTCGGTTGACTATGCGAGACCGCAGTAGGAGTATGCAGGTCGTCATGGAACTACAGCAGGACCTCAGTAGGGGTGTGCAGGACGCCACAGAATGTGTGCAGGACCTCAGTAGGTGTGTGCAGGACATCATGGAACGTGTGCAGGACCTTGGTAGGAGTGTGCAGAACATCCAGGGACCTGTGCAGGACCCCAGTTGGGGTGTGCAGGACGTCGTAGAATGTGTGCAGGACTTCAGTAGGAGTGTGCAGGACCTTAGTAGGAGTGTGCAGGACATCATGGGACCTGTGCTGAACCCCAGTAGGGGTGTGCAGGACCTCAGTGGAAGTGTGCATGACATCATGAACCTGTGCAGGACCCCAGTAGGGGTGTGCAGGACGTCGTGGAATGTATGCAGGACCTCAGTGGGAGAGTGCAGGACATCATGGGACCTGTGCACGACCCCAGTAGGGGTGTGCAGGACCTTAGTAAGAGTGTGCATGACATCATGGAACCTGTGCAGGACCCCAGTAGGGGTGTGCAGGACGTCGTGGAATGTGTGCAGGGCCTCAGTAGGAGAGTGCAGGACATCATGGGTCCTGTGCAGGACCCCAGTAAGGGTGTGCAGGACATCATGAGACCCGTGAAGGACCCCAGTAGGGTGTGAAGGACGTCGTAGAATGTGTGCAGGACCTCAGTAGGAGTGTGCAGGACCTTAATAGGAGTGTGCAGGACCACAGTAGGGGTGTGCAGGACGTTGTACAATGTGTGCAGGACCTCAGTAGGAGTGTGCAGGGCCTTAGTAGGAGTGTGCAGGACATCATGGGACCTGTACAGGACCCCAGTAGGAGTGTGCAGGACCTCAGTAGGAGTGTGCAGGGCCTTAGTAGGAGTGTGCAGGACATCATGAAACCTGTGCAGGACCCCAGTAGGGTTGTGCAGGACGTCGTGGAATGTGTGCAGAACCTCAGTAGGAGAATGAGGACATCATGGGACCTGTGCAGGACTTCAGTAGGGGTGCGCGGAATGTCGTAGAGTGTGTGCAGGACCTCAGTAGCAGTGCGGAGGACATCAAGGACCTTATGCAGGGCCCCAGTAGGGGTGTGCAGGACGTCGTGGAATGCGTGCAGGACCTCAGTAGGAGTGTGCAAGACATTATGAGACCTGTGTAGGACCCCCTTTGGGGTGTTCAGGACGTCGTAGAAGGTGTGCAGGACCTCAGTAGGAGTGTGCAGGACATTATGAGACCTGTGCAGGTCCCCATTAGGGGTTCTCAGGACATCATGGAACGTGCGCAGAACCCCACTAGGGATGAAAAGGACGTCATGGAATGTGTACAGGACCTCAGTAAAAGTGTGCAGGACATCATGAAGCTTGTGCAAGACCCCTGTAAGGATGAGCAGCACGTCATGGAATGTGTGTAGGACCTTAGTAGGAGTGTGCAGGACACCAAAGGACGTGCGCATGACTTCAGTTTAATGTCCAGGACACCATATGCAAGCCATGCCTCCGAATCAACAAGAACGAAAGATAAGTGCGCCAGAACAAGGACACCGTAATCTCACTCGAGTTGGCTCCAAAATTTTCTAAGTTCTGACTCCGAATTTGCTACATCTTCACCACCGGGGGTGCTGTTTTCCTGCTTTGTAGTCCAGACACATCCTCAACTGCTGACCTCTGGAGAAGGGCGGTGTGTGAATGAAGATACACCGCTCTTCACTTCTTTTATACTTTACCCGTGATCGATTAGGTATCACCAAATTTGTTTACGAGAGCCGAATAACATCATTCTCAAGATTACGGTAGTCCTCTTCTGGCGCACCTAAAGGCAGTGTTCACGATAAAAATCGTTTTTCTGTTCTCACGCCTATCTTGAAAACGGCCCCATGCTGATTACAATGATATCTCCGAAATAGTACAAGACTTTCTGGGAACGGAGTTATGGTCTCTCAAAAAATGAGCTAAGGAAACATGGTGGACGAGTTGTCTGAGGCTTGTAACTTCCGCCTTTTGCAGCCGATGTATGCCAGCTGACGTGAGTAAAGAGAAAAGCTGAGAGTGAAGGGAAGAACGGGGCCATGATTATAAATCATCGCTCATCTCACGATCTCGAACATTCATTTGATAACGTCGGTGGGTGTGTGTTGCGCTTTTGGGGTTTGCCTTGCGCTCGAAGTGGCAACTTCGGGCCCTTTTGGAGCTTTTCCTGGCTCGTTTTCGTGCGTTCTTTCGACGTCAACGTTACAGTGTGCCCCTCCACTACCCATTCCTAGTGGAAACTGAAACACATTTCCTATCGTGAATACTGCCTTCAACTATCGTTCTTGTTCCGAATCAGACATATGGGCCGGCGCAGACGAGCCATATCAGCATGAACCGGTGACGTTTGGCTAGAGCGGCTGACCTTGGGTCTATCCTAGACGTGGTGGGGCCACCCAAGATTTACTCATAGACTGCGCTATCAATCATTGTTTTTATAAGGGCTGTATGGAAATACTTCGACTGGTAGCCTTACCAATTGGCGGTTCATTCCATTTCTGTCTTGAGTGGTGGGTGCCCCCCCCCCGTCTAGGATAGTGCCTAGACCCTGTACAATTGAGTCATTTTAAAGCTCATTTCTTCATTTTTTCGACTTTTAAATTCGAAAAGTATCCTCCATTTCCCCGCTACTCGCAGGGTTGGGCTTCACTATCATAGGAATGGTGCGGTTTTAAGAATGATTTCATTTTGATAGTTGCTTTTTTTCGAAAAACAACCGCTTCGCATCTACGATAGTGATAATACGACTGCGAGTACCTCGGAAATGAATGCTATCTTATTTGTAGGAAGCCGCGTTTCAACTATTACATATCTTGCAGTCTTAGCAGCGGAGCGGTTGTTTCATCATTTATACCACTATGTTTTCAAAAAAAAACAACTTGACTTTCAGAGCTTGACGATATTGTAGAAGGGAAACCCTTGGAAAAAGTTGTGAAATTTCTGAAAGTTGGGCTCCGCAGAAAAGGTCAAGGATTTGGCATTGCTCTAAAATGTCGTGAAATTGTTCCATTAGATTTGGCTATCAAACTGATTTTGTAAATGTAGTGAAATTGTTGAATCGATTTGGCTGTTGTTGGTATATGCAGACAACATAATCATTAAATGTAGTGAAATTGTTGCAAACGGATTTGGCAGGAGCTCTATTAATTATCACAGTCAAATCACGCGTCAGAAGGTTCACGAATCTGGAGTTTGTTTTTCGATTTTCTGCAGATTACTGTAGATTACAGTGGGTATAAGGTGGTTTGGTCAAAATCTCAGATTTTACTTAAAATTTGTGTACGGGGGTTATTCGGGTGGAGAATACGAATTTAACGTCCGTTTGTCGATTTTCAAAACACTAGGTGGGTTTGGCCCCTATATGACATGTTACCTACCGTAACCTACAGTAAACCTCAAAATTCCGACAAACGGACTCCTGATTCGTGTTCACCAGCCTAGATTACCTCTATATACAACTTTTCAGCTAAATTCGAGAAAATTTTTGTGAAACTCCAAAAAAAATGCCTGATGGGTAGGGGTACCCTTGCATTTTCGCGAAGCTTGAAAAACGCTCATAACTTGTTCGAACCTACTTCCCTTGTTAGTTGCCAACTATAGTTGTACACGAACGAAATTTCGAAAAATAATCGAAAGATTTTTCGAATTTTTTTTCGTTCGTTCGAAAATTCGTCGAACGAATTTTTTCGAATTTCGTTCGTCCGAAATTTTTTCGAACGAAATTTTTCAATTTTCGTCCGTTCGAAGTCCGATTTTTCAATTTTTTTTTGAATTTCGCTCGTTCGGAATACTTTCGAAGAAATTTCGTAAAAAGTTCGCAATTTTCAACGAATTTCGAAAAGAATACGAAATTTTGAAAAAATATCGAGGTTTCGATTAGTTTCTAATTTCGTTCGTTCGACCTCCGAAATTTCGAAAGTTTTTCGAAGTTCGTTCGTTCGAAATTTTCTCGAACGAAATTTTTTTCAATCTTCGTCCGTTCGAAAAGATTTCAAACGAAAAATTTCATTTTTCGTTCGTTCGACATTTTTTCGAAATTGTACAACCATATTGCCAATCCAATACAAAAAATGGAAATAACAGAGAATTTTTTTTCTTGTATTTCCTGCGTGTGTCAATGGTAAAAACTTTAGGTATATTGATAAAGCTTGTGTGCGGGAAAAACTCTCCGCTTTTCAACGTTCCCGATGTTTTTTCTTCAAATTTAGGAGCAAATTACAACATTGCCGTCGAATATGGCGCAACCTACAGTATGTTTAGTAGAAATACGCAACCTCGCAATCGCCTTTTTGCGTTGCCCTAGACTGTAAGCGCCCACAAGTATGCCGCTTTGCGGCGCTCAGGAATTTTTGAACAAGTTACCTGAGACTTTTACATAAGTTGCATGATGGCTTCACGCAACTTACTTTAAAGGCACAGTCCAACCAAATAATCGTTTTTTTTGTGTTTCCGCCTATCTAGAAAGCGGTCCGACGCTGATTCCAGTAATGTCTCCGGAATTTTACAAGACCCCCTGGAAACGGAGTTATGGCCCCTCTGTCCGTGGCTCGTAACTTCCGTCATTTGCAACCGATGCATGTGAGCCGGGTGGGGCCCAGTTGTATAGTCGCAACGCGGCGGGGCGTCGCGCGCGGTGAAGGGTGCGTCGCGCGCGGTGGAAGGGCGCAGCGATACGAAATCTACAGTACCCATGGCGTATCGACTAGAGCACGTTAACCCACGCTAGTGCATTACGACAACAACAGCAGAGAAATGACGCGTCTGATTGCCTGAAGTTTGATTTTCACAGCTAGTTCTTTAGTGCGAAAAAAAAACTAAAACATACAGTTAAGTTCCAGTGATCCAAATATTCCATCGCAAAAGAAATACATAGAGTGCGCGCAATAATTCTAGTCTGATGAATGGACGAGGCTGCGGCGGTAGATCATCCCGCGCGAATCGAAACCGCATTTCCCATTGAGGCCGCCAACCCCGCACGGCCAGCCGCCTGGTCCATGCGTCAGACTAGATTGAAAACGGAAACCATAGCTCAATCTTTCGGCAATATTTGAAATTACGAGTAGTTTTTCAAATCAGAGAATGAAATTAAATAATTACCCGAGCGTTTATTCGAGTCGGATATAGATCAGTTTCTTGATTGCATTCACGCAGAGGAAAAATTTGAACCTATGAGTTCGAATAAGTATCACTTTATTCGGAAATTTCGAAAGCCATTGTTCGAATTGATGGAGGAGAGGTTCCCTAATCAAATAAAACTTGATTAAAACATCGTTGAAATGAATTTAAAAATCGAAGGGTGAAGGAAGGAGTCTCGAATCGTCGGTCAAAGTCAAAAAAATCACAGAAAAAATGAAAATGAAAAGAGGAAGTATAAATGAGTTCAAAAATGTTTTTTTTTTCAAAACAACGGTGGCACAACTAACTTTTCCTATTTTTTAATTGCCCGACTGTGGTTTTTTTTTTTTTTTTCAAAATTTAATTAGCTATTTAAGCGTTCTCTAGCTCTAAAATTTTTACGGTCCCTTTTCCGGTAAACTGTTGCAAACTAATCACTCATAAAACATCCGTAATGAGCCTCGTATTCATATTTCTCTTCCGAGAACTGAATATTGTCCACTGTTTACGGAAAAAAAAACCTACATTTTTTTATTTAATCCTTCTTTTGAGACTAATAAAAACTTAAAGTCAAATTTTTAATAATATTTCTAGGTTAGGATTAGCAATGACGAATACAATGAGTTAACAATGTCTTCAAGAAATATGAATAAAAAAAGACAAAAAAAAATCACCAACTACAACCAGAACGTTTCAGTCGAAGATGTGGTTTTCTTCTCATGGATAATAATCAATATGAAACTAATGTAAAAATGCGAGCATATGCAGACCGAAATAGTAATGCTGAGCAACACCTTAGGGACATGGCCGAAACTTGCCCGGCTACTAAAATTAGATTGTTTTCATATAGAAAAAGGACATTTTCGAAAGCATGTGTAAATAAACAAAAAGTTCTACGTTTGTTTGGCCATATCTTTACATTAAAATTTTGAACACCCCCCCCCCCTCAATCCTCAATCACGAACACTAAAATAGAGCTACGTTCCTTTCTGGTGCGTTTCGGGGTAACTCCATATTTGAGCAAAATTTGAAAAAAACTAATCTAGTTTTGGGCTAACGCTCGCAAGTTCAGACAAAATTATTAAGTGAAATATTTTGCTATAGTCCAAGGAGTCTATCTAGCTAGAGAAACGAATTTATTGCAAGAATAATTTTTCATTCACTCGACGACTACCTTCAATATTTCAGAATTTGATCAGAAAAAAATTGGGACAACAACAGAAGGAGAGGAGCGAGTGATCCGGATCACTCTAGATCTGGAATGTAAATATAATCGGGGTACACATGTAATCATTATGGTAATGGCAATATGCGTGATATACGGTCGTCCTTCCCTGAAGGAAACTTCGCACATTCGCCACGGCCTACATATGTGCGAGCCATGTGTGACTAGCGCTGCTGATACATGAGAGGCCCTGAGGTAATCTAAGGTGATAACATTTAGGGAATTTGGGTCACTTGAAAGCGCGAGAGCGCTAATTGATAACTACCTATCCTAAGTCTAGTCAGTTGTCAATGACAATCGGTTTTGGTTTCGAAAAACCCACCCAAATTGTGACAATCTTTCAAATTGGCGAAAATTTGGGCATAGTGGAGGGATGAGTTTTCGAAAAAAAACATCTAGATTGCGACACTTTTTGATTTCGTTTACAAATTTCTTTAAATCAACCCTAAATTGAACATGTTTACAATCGGAGAAAATTTGGGCATAGTGAATGTATAATTTTTCAAAAAAAAACCGACCATAGATTCAAAATATTCACCATTGGGGTAGTTGGGGCATAGTGGAGGGACGATTTTTTGAAAAAATCATTTCAATTGTGAGAATTTTTGAAATCGGGGGAAATTTTGGCATAGTGGAGTTTTTTTTCGAGAAACCCGAAAACTGTGACAATTTTTAAAAACGGGGAGAATTTGAACATAGTGGAGGGACGATTTTTGGAAAACCCACCCAAATTGTGGCTTATAATTGCAGTCGTAGTAGAGAAGTTGAGTTTTTATAATGGAAAAAAACTCCACCTTACGAAAAAAGAATCTTCCACTCTCTTCTATCAAAGTTTTTATGATTATGTATAAAATATCTTAATGTAGGTTGAATTTTCGCACAAAGTCGCATGTTTTCATCATCAACTGTTATTGAAAATGATTTATTGATTACATACATTGTTTAAAACTTCAGTGAGTTCCAACCACAAATTCATCTTAATCAACGCCCTTTTCCGCCTTTTTTAGCTTGGACAAAAAAAGAAGAAACTCAAGTTAATTACAAAATTCAATCTCGAAATAGTTGGAAAAATAGAGGCTTTGAAGCATCACTATTATCAATAATTATCCACAGATATTCACAAAACGTAAAATTTGGGATAATTAACCAATGTTCCATTTAATTCTATTTCGAAAATTCAAGAAACCTATTACGAACTCTAGCTAGTTCCTAAATTTCTGCTAAACCTAAAGGTGAAGGAGCACTAGCCTTTTTCTAACTTTCTGCGATAAAATACACGTTTCAGAGAACGGGAATTTAATCGCAAAATGTCTAGAAAAGTACAGCTTGGACGGAAATGTAGACGAAGACTAGAATAATAGTGAATATCAGTTAGAAACGTAGACGAAGACTAGAGTAATAGTGAATATCAGTTAGAAATGTAGACGAAGAACAGCGAATATCACTCAGAATAGCGTGTGAAGAATAATATTGAAGTAAACAGGGTCTGCGCGTCCTTTAAGATTCAAATCTAGTATCGCGGAGGGTAACTCGTCCGCGACCTAGTGGTCAAGCTGCGGCGATACAACCGGGCGTCCTCCATGTGAGCCGACCTGAATAAAGAGAGAGTCCGAGAATGAAGGGATGGACGAGGCTATTGATCGCTCATCTCGCCACTGTTGAGCTCGAAAGATCGTAAAAGGGGCGTGCCAAAGTGGTTTCCTTATGTGGTCGCCCCATGGTAGCTTCCCCCTATATCTCGTTTATTTGGAGGAATTGAGATCTCGCACTTGGCAAGTGCTATACAGGGTGGGTCTACTTCACAATTACGTAGAAATCTCAGATCTCGCCTTTGAGCTTGGACTGTGCCTTTAAGTTCACAAGTAACTTGAGGCGATGCTACGTGTAACTTGACCACAGTTTTGATTAAAGCATCATATAAGTTGCGCTAATAATACACAACATCGCGAGTAATTTGCACCGTTGCGGCATGTCACCTGACACCCACATATGACGCAGCCGGCAGCGACACGCCGACGCAGTCGGCACACCGACAGGCGGAACGCCGAGGGCCTCCGGCGGCTAGGCGGGGCCTCGTGCCAGTGTTCGGGGCAAAGTACCTAAAACCTACATAGGTAACTGAACCGGCGACGCTACGGACATAGGAGTCCCGCCTCATGAGTGCGTCGAATACCTTCCTAGAAAACAGCTCGCCTCGAGTTAAGTTACATGTGCGATAAGATAACACAGTCAAATTACGCGTCATTACCTTATGTCACGTGTAAGTGAACTCGCAACGTGCAACATACCAACTTTGTTGAAGGTCACGTTTAGCTTGAACCTATGCATATAAGTCGCACGTAACATGTTTAGAGTTCTCAGTTCGCATGTAATTTTATCATTGATTCCTGAGCGTGGGTGTGCACACTAGTTTATTAGTGACACCCTCCAAACCAGTTTTTTTGCGAATCTGAAAATGTCTCTTTAATATTTCTGTGTTGGCGTCTGTGTATGTGTGTGTGAATGAACGGAAATTCGGTCGGCCTGCCGGGAGCAGTTAATACCCGGCCATCACACCCAAAGTCCACGTATGGGGCCTGTGGAGAGTGAGCGCTCTCGTGTCAATGGGTAAATGTCTACAAGTACGCCGCGTATCGGCGTGGGAGTGAACCAGGAGTGTGCGTTAATGAAAATTTGTTTTTTCGTTAGACGTTTATTTTCGAAAAAAACCGCGTTAACCCGTTAATGCGTTAACACGTTAATTCCGGATTTCGTTGAAAATTTAAAAACATTACCTAAAAACAGCAAAAATCGATAAATCATCGGAGGTCTCAGAGAAAATAAAATGGGTCTTCAACTGACGTCAGATGGGCATCGTAAAAAATGGTGAGCGCTTCATGATGGCGTGCGCCGCGTCGCAGAAAGTAGCGCTTTAGGGGCTTTTTAGAGCTCCACCGCGGCGCGATTCCATGATTTATATGCCAATCGACGAGCGGCGCGTTATCGATCGATACCCACAGAAAACACCTCATCGCGCCGCGCTGCGATGGAACTCTAAATAGGCCCTATGGAGAGCATGCTACGCGTGGTAGAAACTGAGTAGCACCACATGTAGAGCGTGCGCCGCTACGTGGAATGTGAGGAGTGCAGCGTGAACCGTGTAAAGAGTGATAAGCACTTCATCAAGGAGCATGCAATGCATTGGAAAATGGTTGAACAGGATATCGTGGAAAGTGGATAAGACTCCAGAAGAGGTGCCTGGAAAGTCTTGGCAAGGGGTGTGCTAGACTGTCTGACATATGTATAATGAAATCCTTAGAACGGGCTCAAAAACTCTATAATCTACGGCATTCGCCGCACTTCGGATTGGTTTTGTATATGTGCAGACTTGACGCGGATTTTATTCTCTTTCTCGGCTTAGTCCATAGAGTGGTCCACCAAATTTTGTACATTTCCTCATCAATGAGAAGCGGTCGGCAGAAGATCAATTTGCATAAATCCTTAGGCAATACGTTCGCCACTGAGTGAACTGGAGCGGTTTTGCTGCAATGAGTTTCATGCACATTGATTTCAGACCAATCGCTCTTCGTTCATAAGTATGTAGATGTGCAACTTTTGATGGACTACACTACCTGTCTTCATGTGTCCAAAAGCGCGGCACGCAGTCTTTATATCTATGGCAGAGCTCAGAGAAAAATCTGCGTCGACCATTTGCATAAACGATTTGATAATTTCCGCAGAACTACAGTTGTATAGTGTATAATCACATGGCGTTCGATACAGTTATGATATGCTCAAGAGTATCACCAACCCGGCCTTGAATTCCCGCTCCCAACCTCCGTTTTGTACCTTACTCGACCGCAGAGAGGTAGAATACAACTCACCTTCCCTTTTGGAAACACGAATTTGAATTCTTCGAAATTGAGAAGAAATAACTAAAATAGATAAAGAATGGAATAAGAAACATTGACGTCAGCTACATATTCCACAACAAGCGAAAATTGACCGCGCCGCGAGCCGAGGCGACGTGCACGGCCCCAGTTTTGAAATTTGCTGTTGAAGCAGATCAATCAGTGCCGTAATTCCCCCCGGAATTAACGAATCCAAATTAACGTGATTTTAGGACTTTTTCGTGGAGCGTTAATCGTTTTGCAGAAAAAAACCGCGTTAACTCGTCAATGCGTAAACACGATAACGTTATAACGCACAGCCCTGGTGTGCACACTAGTTCATTAATAACTCCCTTCAAATCAGCTTTCTTGCAAATCTGAAAAATGAGCCCATATCATGGTTAGAAGTCCTATCCAACGGTATAATCAGTGCTAGATTTTAATTTAAACAGAAGTTTGGGGGTTAATTCTTAGGTGTGCTGTACAGCATAAAGTGAATTACGCTATGTTTGCTGTATAACGACCAGGAAATCACAATCCTACCTGTAGCAAGTATTATGTTGTTAAAGAACTCTCCTCATTCGGATCTCAAATAACTTTTCAGGTATAAAAAAGGAATTCTGAAGGAAGTTATTGGAAATGGGCGTCAAAGGCGCGAAAGCGCGTTCCCGCGCCTTCTGAATTAAAGGCATCGTTCGCGCTGGAAACCACTTTCAATTTTTCCAGGCTCAATTTCACGAATGAGCCCAATGGACCGCACCGCTAAATCTCGGCTCGTCAAAAAAACGTAGATTTGTGAGGTTGGAAGCAGAGTCAAGTAACAAAGTGGGGGTCGCCATCAAACTTGAAATTCTGGGGAGGGTGGTGTCCCAACGCCGGATTTTTTTATCCATTTTGTTTTCGTTTGTTTAGTCTACAGCAATGGAAGTAGGACCTGGTGAAGTTGCGGACTCTTCCTAATATACTGTAGTCTGATTGTGTTATCACTCATTTTTTCGAAATAACTGAAATTGGTCGGTGAGTTGTCGTTTCTACTCTCACATTTTCACCTGTTTTCATTGCTTCCACAGATGTAGTCATATCGGTGAAAACACAGACTCACCGATCTATCACAGCTGCACCGAAAAAATGAGTGATACCGTTGACAAACTACCGTATGTTAGGACGAGTCCGCAACCTCACCAGGTCCTACTTCCTTTGCTGTAGACTATACCTACATAAGCTCCATCACAGAATGTTTCTTACACAACCACAAGTTATTTGAATTTGTTTGTCAACCGCTCGTGATCTAAATACTCGTCAAAGTTGCCAATGTCTAAATAGCGAAAAATGGTTTCTGGGGGGCATTCCAGTTTCATATACATACTCTTACGGGCCGTATCTCAGCGATTTGGTAAAATTGATCCCGCAATAAAATAGAAAAAAAGCAAAGCCGCTCATGTAGGGGGTGAAATGTAAAAATTCGCCTGTTGGAAAAAGTGGTGTAAAAGACCATTTGTTCCAAATGGCCTTTTCGGCCTTCGTTATCACTTCTAGAAGGCGGCAGTCGAGCATAAGATGCACCCACTAAATGATTATAGAAAACTACATATTCTCGATTTTTTCTTAATTTTTTTCGTGAGTTTCTGCCTCACCATGTGAAAACAGTGAGGTGTGGAATCCTAGCAAAAAATTAAAGAAAAAATCCATCCAATGTAATTTTCGATAACCATTCAGCAGATACACCTTCTGTTTGGCTGCCGCCTTCTAAAAGTGAAAACCATGGCTGAGAAGACCATTCGGAATGGGGCCTTTTTTCAAACGGGCGATTTTCTCTTGTTCTCACTCCACATGAGCGGCTTTGTTTTTTTTTTACTTCCTTATGAGTCTATTTTACTGAGTTACGGCCGGTAAGAGTGGTGTATATGATACTGGAAGGTTCCCGAAAACCATTTTTTCACAATTCGGACATTTGAAGTTTTCACAAGCATTCAAATCTTCAACGAATTGGGCGGGTCTACCTTGAAATCATAGGGGGCCAACGCTAGCTACATAGGTAAGGGCTTGCAAAGCTTTGCCACGAATGGAGGGGTTCGTAACAACGCACGCACTTTGTCCAACGAGTGGCTTGACCCTGGCTGGAAGAGGTTATAGATGAGGATCGGCTAACAGTTCCAACCAGTCATCGACCACAAACTTCACGGTGTTGTGAGGTGTTGAGACAACTATCTCTTTTTGATGCGTATTTACTCTCGTGCCAGACGACGAGTAGAAACGTGTTCATTCACGTAAAACACAGAACTTGGCGGTTTGCGGAGGTAAACCGCATGGATGATCTATAAATGAGAGAGCGCCAGACCATCCGCCGATTTTGCGAGAGAAAGGCCCAAAAGAGAGAGTTGTCTCATAATCAAACTCCACATGCAGAAAAACTCCCAAAATAACAGTGACGAGACTAGGTCTCCGAATGCACAAAAACTTCGTAAACGATTTTGACGCGGAATTCAAATGTAATTTTACAGTGTGTTAAGACTGACTTTCCTTTGCCAATGTACGTTTTCCGTGAACCCTGCTGACATTTTCGTTCTTTAGAGATGTCAAGGTGCACAAAAACATGAAAAAACAGTATAAGGTTTTCTACGCGTACGATGCCTCTAATCCTACGAGGGGTAAAGTACGTATCCTTCTATTCCGGAGTGGAATTTACTGCGGCTGATCGCGTGCGTGTGCGCGCGTATGCTGCGCCTCCTTTTGCCCCACACTTTCTCGCTGTCTCTACCCTGCCTCCGCACAAGCACTCGACGAAACTAACTAAATTTGCCTCTGAAACAGAGAATATGTACATACAATACCCGCGCTAAGTTTTGTAAAACCGGGGAGCATCTGGCAAACTTGGCAAAAAAGCGTCCGATGCATGTAACTTTGTTGAATGAAGATTTTTTTGAATTCTAAAAACGCTATCATATTCACAGAATAAATTGCTACCTAATCATGTCACTTGAGTGCCGAAGTTCCCTAAGAGCACTTCGTTTTCGAAGGAAATAATTTTTGCAATAGTTTTTCAAAAAACGTCGCGCGCGGCGAATGCGGCGAAACTTTGAGCAGTATTTGTACAAGTAATGGAAGAGCAATCTGTATGTTTTCTTCAAAAATTAGGTGCAGATGAGAGAATCTCAAGGATTGTTCAGGTTGAATTTTCGAAATCCTTAATTAAACACGCTTGAGAACTACGTGAAAGGTCGGAGTTCTGTTGCGAAATCCCCGGACTCAAAAATAAAGGATTTCAAAAATTCAACCTAAACAAACCTTGAGATTCTCCCACCTGCACCTAATTTATGAAGAAAGCATACAGATTGCTCTTCCATTACTTGTACAAATACTGCTCAAAGTTTCGCCGCATTCGCCGCGCGCGACGTTTTTTGAAAAACGATTGCAAAAATTATTTCCTTCAAAAACGAAGTGCTCTTAGGGAACTTCGGCACACAAGTGACATGATTAGGTAGCAATTTATTCTGTGAATGTGATAGCGTTTTCAGAATTCAAAAAAGTCCTCATTAAAAAAAAAACTGCATGCAACGGACGCTTTTTTGCCAAGTTTGCCAGATGCTCCCCGTTTTTACAAAACTTAGCGCGGGTATTGTATTTTGTTCAATACGGGTGAGCGCTGTGAAGGTAGCAACTTCTTTTATTTGAAATTCCTTATCGAACTACAAGTTTCAGTCTGTTGATCGGCCTGCTACTTTACTTGACAATCTATATGGTTGGATTTCTATGTTGTTGCGAGAACAACTTCACCGACAAAGGTCTTGTGACGACCGATCTGAACTATTCAGCAATTTATGTGCATTTCTGGTCAGATAGGGCAATTCTAATTTTAGCATATTCCAACACTGTTACTGAAGGTGTCTGAAATCTTTCTTCCAAAAAGTACAGGCAGCTTTATGTTGCGAAATTTCAGTGAACTTAATCAAATTGAAAAGAGGATCTATGCGACGAAAGCGATTCAATTCATTCTCCTATGGTACACGATGATTCTTTCGATCTATGCTAATCTGTATGAGCTTAACATCTATCCTGCATTGGCTACCGTGCTCACGAATGGATTTGGTCTCATGTTGTTTGCCAGGTATTCAAGCAGATATGCGAATACTATTCAACCACAGAACAAATAATAAATAGAAATATAAAGGTAGTAAAACAACTCCTGAAAAGAATAAAAATTAATAAAAGAAATGGAGACAGTCAGTTTTCGCTTAGCTCGCTTTATATGTATTTGTAATTAGTAATCGACTAAAGTCGCGTTTGGTAAGCAAATTTCCCCCAGTGGGAAGCTTTGGATCATATCAACCGAAATCTGTAAGAAAGTCGACAAGTAGACCTCAGATGTGTAATCAGCGCCTGTAATAAGCGCCAGAAACAGCAAATAGAAAATAGTTTCGGGACAAATCCTAACCAATTTTTCTGAGCACCCTTGACAAAGCCTCTTGGAAAACTTTTTTCTCCTAGCAAGCTAAGAAATAGCCCCTTCCCGGAATCACTAGAGGCGTTCAGAGAATTTTGAGCACAGATTGTTCATGCGCTGCCACACACCAACAACTGTTAAAATTTTGTTGTTTGAAACCTCGCGCGAGTCTGAAGCATGCCCTAGTAAGCCGAAGTCAAGTCTGTGATGACGATTCTGAGGAAATGCTTGTACACACAGCGACTACGTGCTCGAAGGATGACGTCATGCTGAATGCGACGGTCGAAGCGACATAATACTTAGCACCTGAATTGATCGAAGGTCGAAATGCTTGATGTGCAGCGTCGCGGACCCGCGTCGCTAGTGTATAAACCCGACCTTTGTAATGTACATGAAATTCTTATTTCAGTTATAGCACTGTCTCAAAGTTCGGCATTTTTCCCTTAAAAAGCCATCAAAAGCAGTATTTCACAATATTCGATCATGACATATAACTGCGGTATGCGCACGAAGGAAGGACGTATTTTTTTTCAATGAAACACTAAAAATGAATCCTTGCTCCCTTAGCACCCTCTTCGGTCACCAAGAGTTGGAAAATTAGGACAACAACACTCTAAAATCATTTCTGAATCTGTTCGCTGCGAAGCAAAGCTTGCTTCGAAAGAAAGCCTTTCATTTAGATTTTATGAGAAAATAAATTCATATAACTAACTGGTCAGATTTCGCCCCAATACGCTTCAAAATCGAGTTTCTTCTTAGCAGCGACCCACACTTCTGTTAGAAGTATTTGGCCGATTTAAGGCGGCCAGATCTAGCTGGCAGACGGAATTTTGTCGCGCCCCCATCGCAACTGCGGCAGCGTGCCCCCTGTAGCGGAAGCGCGTGAGCAAATCCTTTGCTGCAGTCACGTCATCAGCGCGGCAGCACGTGTTCCGATTGCGTAGGAGCACACGCCTTAAACAGTCGGGTCGTTTTGAGCCCCAATTCATTGATAGGAGCGGGACCTCTTACAAATAGGATACGGCCCAAGCTACGGTTCGCAGCAAGAAGTCTAGCCATGGCGTAGTCCGCGACAAGGGTGGCTGACAAGGAGGAAACTTATCTTACTGTGGACCATAGAGGGGACTCGCTCAGCCGTCAAAAAATCACCCAGAGTGACTCGAGAGAGAAAATCTGAAATGTTGCAGCTTCCGCATTCATTTAGAAAACAATATGGCAACGTGCTGCTAGATGGGCATCGGGCCTTGTTGTCGAACCTCTCCGTAATGGAGTAGAAAGCGTATTAGGGATTTTTTAGAGCTCCACAGGGGTAGTGGTCATCGTGTATCAACACCCATGAGGAGGCGGGAGAAACGAGGGAGGAGCGAGGTTCCCGATTGGATGCAACACGGGCTAGCCCCGGCTGTTGCGTCCAATCAGGAACCTCGCTCCTCCCCCGTTTCTCTCGCCTCCCCAGGGGTGTTGATACACGATGGCGGCTTAATCCTCGCAGACGCCTCGGTCATCGGGACTCAAGCGTAAATATGGTGTAGGCGTATGGTGTAGGCGCCCATAACACACGCCGCTTTACGCGCAACTCGATAAAATATTCCCAACTCGCCATTTCTCGGATCTAGCACGATTAAGGATCTAAATAAGCTTTGCAGCCAATTTTGCTGCTTAAACTCGTTTTAATTACGAAGAGATGTCATCTTGTGCGTACCCTTGAGTAATACGGCTGAATTGACTAACTTTGTGATATGATACTAATTTCACTTGTCATGTCAATTCTTTATATTTATACAAATTTAGAATATTAGCAATGACAAACTTGGAAAAGATAGCCATCAACGTCTACAAAGCTGAGAATTTCCTATGATCGGGTGAATAATGACCTTGTGATATAAAAACGAGCTATATACATACTGCCGTTTGCATTACAGAGGGGTAAGAGCATGTGTCGATTCCATTACCTTCGATCCAGATGGACAGAAGCATCAAGAGAGACGTATTCTCCTTCTAAAACTATTGATGCTACCAACGATTCATTCATTAGTAACACCACGAGAGACCAGTGGTGGACGTTTAAAGGCAGTGTTCACGATGAAAAAAGTTTTCGAAATTCCTCTAGGATTGGGTAGTGGAGGGACACTCTGTAACGTTAACGTCGAAAGAACGCATGAAAACGAGCCAGGAAGAGCCCCAAAAGAGCCCGAAGTTGCAACTGCGAGCGCATTGAAAACCCCAAAGCGCATCACACGCCCACCGACGTGAACAAGTGAATGCTCGAGATCGTGACATGAGCGATGATTTCCTATCATTAGCCCCGTTCTTCCCTTCATCCTCAGCTTCTCTCTTTACTCAGGTCAGCTCGCATAGATCGGCTGCAAATGACGGAAGTTACAAGCCTCGGACAACTCGTCCACCATGTTTCCATAGCTCAATCTTTGAGGGACGATACGTGCGTTCACAGAAGGTCTTGTATGATTTCAGGGACACCATTGGAATCCGCATGGGGCCGTTTTCAAGACAGGCGGAAAAACAGAAAAACGATTTTCATCGTGAACACTGCCTTTAAATAATGGCTCTGACACTTATTCCTCCCTGCAGTAACCGACATACCTAACTTACTAGGCATCGCCCTCCTACTCCGCATTTTTACGCTGGTTTCGAATGTTCGAAAAGCAAATCAGCGGTAAAAAGGTAATGGTAAAAAGTTCTGCTCCCAATGAAAAACGAAGAACTCAAAGATCAAGGGACAAATTCATTATACCGGGCATGGCAAAGAAAACCTTTGTGCCAAAAAGAAGTTACTGAAACCGTGGCTGAGAAAGCAAGAGAAAACTACCTTGTGGAGTGGAAATAAGATTACCGGTGAAAATCGAGAATATGAGGGTTTGGTGAACGGGCGGTGACGGAGTCAGCTAAGGGAAGTGTTTATGGCGGTAAACCCATCCGCAAAAACGACTTGTATTGTTAGTATCTCGTTGGCTTCCTTAGTAAAGCTGTGCAGTATCCCGCCCCGAGCTGCAGGTGTCAAGAAGTTGCAAGCTTCAAACGGCGTTTTTTTGTGCTTTGCATACCTTCTAAGGCGCGCATTGGTCTTTGGGAAATCCGGGAACGGACCTCATAATTGTGTTCAGCGCTCAAAACTACACCCCCTAAGCGAAGTTTGGGTGAAGGCACATTTTCCAAACTTCGTACAGACTGATAGGGTTTTGGACTTGTACGGATTTTCGGTTGGATGTTTATTTAATCCAATTACAGAGCTCTGAAAGCATTTCGGAAAAATGTTCAAATTTGACTCGAAATCCTCCCACGTGGGCTATTTGGGGCGGTTATCACGAATATTGGGCCTATCTGCTGACTTTAGAGAGCTGTCGGCTAAGATAGATTCAAAGCCTTCAATCGGGGGAAGTCTGAGCGCAAAACGCGACTTCTGACGATTTGTGGAACGCTGCGATAGAAATGGTTCATAATATTTCTCTATGGGTTATTCGGAGTGCTAGACACGAATGTGGAGTCCATCTATCGATTTACGACAGATTACGCTAGATTACGGCGAGCATACGGTAGTTTAGTCAAAGTCTCAGATTTGACTCGAGATCAGTATACGGGGTTATTCAGGGTGGCGAGTACGTATTTAACTTTCGTTTGTCGATTTTTGAAAAACAGGTAGGTTTTGCACCCTAAATGATTTGGTACCTACCGTAACCTACAGTAAACCTCAGCATTCCGACAAACAGACACCAGATTCGTGTTCACCACCCTAAATTACCCCTACAAACAAGTTTTGACCAAAATCCGAGAAATTTTTTTTAACGCCGAAAAATGGCTGAAGGGGGCGCCCTTGTCTTTCGCGAAGCTTGAAAAACGCTTATAACTTCTTGGAACCTGCAGCTTAGGGCGGAATACTTTTTCTATCGAGGCACAAAAGATACAGGTTCTTATTTATATCTCTTGCTGAAAAGAGGTTAAACGCCCACTTTCGTGCTGCTGACCTATCACAGGAGATTTAGATCTTTTGCTGGGAGGAGACTATACGCCCATTTTCTCGCAGTCGGCCTATCACGCGACTGCGAGAAAATGGGCGGATAGTCTCTTCCCAGCAAAAGATCTAAATCAGTACCGAGATACTATCAATACTAGTCGCTTTCGCAGATGCGTTTACCGCTAAAAACACTTCGAAAAGCGCTTCCAATTTTTTTGTTGGAGTATGGGACCTGTGTTTATGCGCAGCATAAGCGGAACAGAGTAAGAAAAGCTTGAGTAAGAAATTCCAATCGCCCATGTATTCTGGTTTCGAAACTGTTGTCAGTCGGTGCCTTCAACAGGAATCAATGGTGTCTCGTTGCTTTTATAAGCGTTAATTTTTTAATTTGTTTTGGAAACATTGCTTCTGAATTCATCGTTTTTTTTGATTTTGTGTCTTTGACCGTTTTTTTTTTCATATCTCATGTGCCTAAGCACGTGTAATGAATTTGAATTCGAAAATCAACGGTTCTGCAGGGAAATCAGCGAATTTGCGCGTAAAAGCGCGCGTTGTGTGTGCGTCTACACCACACGCATTTTATTTTACGCGTGAGTCCCGATGACCGAGGCGTCTGCGAGGATTAAGCCCACGATGGCCACCACCCGCTCCACAGCGGCGTGGAGCGATTTCATGATTCAAATGCGAGTTGACGAGCGGCGCGTTATCGATCGATGCCCACAGAAAACGTCTCATCGCGCCGCGCTGCGATGGAACTCCGGTATAGACATTACGCCTGGATCAAACCTTCCAGGGCTGCTAATACTTCCTTGTTGAATTCCTTCATAGGGCTGAAAAAATTTTCCCCGAAAATTCCTCTCCTACCTCTAGTTTCCCAAGTTGTTTTCGAAAAGTCTCTTGATTTTCCGAATTAAGAACCTTTCGTAGTTATGCCATGATTATTTTGTCGCAGTCAGCGAACACTTGTGTGGCGCGCGATCAAGGAGACTAGAAGTGGATGAGACCTCCAGAGACCACTACCTCTCTATATGCTCTATGAAAAAAGTTACCTTAGAACCGATAATGCGATAAGCATTGTCGATATTGAGATCAGGTCTACGGAAGGTGAGACTGAACGGGTCGGTGGAGGTTTCCATTTTTCAAAATGCACATACAACTGCACAAAAACAATCCTTAATTATCAAAACTTCTTTCGTAAAAAAGGGGCGCACTGGCAAGATCGGAGTTTAATGATTGTGGGTCGTGTTTTCCGTAATGATGATAGAGTTGCTCAAAAACGCTTTCAGTGTGAGTTTTTGTGCGGGAAAAGAGTGGTTGTTCGGGAACTCAAAGGTGAGGAGGGGGTCTGTTACATGAGCGGTGCGCTCGAGAGATCGCTCACGTAGCCGCTCAAAAGCATTTAATGCACAGTTCACGATGGACTTCGTTTTCGAGAATTCCACAGAAAACGACCGGCTCTCAGAAGCAGGACAGCGTCAAAAGAATGGAATAGACAATCCTTCCAAAGACAAGAAATGGCTTAGAAAAGTATTCCAGTGGTCAGGCTGGGGGTAGCAGTTGTTGCTAACATTACCCACACGGCTCTTTCAGTGCCACGTCCTGAACTGCAGTCATCAAAAAATTGATTTGATAAAAGAGACGGGGAATTCTGCGGTAATTCGAAGTAGTGATCTCTTATCTGAGGTGGTAGTTATTTCACGAAACCTCGACGTTAAGCATGGACGGTAACCTCAAAGAGACTGTGGAATTCGGGGCCCTTGCCTATGATTTGCTCAACGTTGTGATTTGATTCGAGAGCCCCTTTCCATATTCTGCGACGGAAGAGATTTGGAAGTTCGAAAAGGCTCAGGCTTCCTTGTATTCCATCATTAAAGTGGAACTCCAACGTTAGAGGCCGTCAACCTCCATGTTTTCACAAAGACAATCCACTATTGCGAACATAGATACTAACATCTAGACTAGCTCATCGGTTGAGTTTATGGCGAAACATTGCACTTTATGAGAAAAGTACAGACGTCGACTGCGAGTTGGGGAGAAAATTCCACCTGGGAACTTTTTTAAACGTTATTTCATAGTTCCGTCGGTAGTTTTCGGTCGGTAGTTTGTGAAGAGGCGGATATGTAGATATTGGCAGACTCGTACTAGAGTGAAGGGAGCATGGTGTCGGTCGGTCGGTCGGTCGGTCGGTCGGTCGGTCGGTCGGTCGGTCGGTCGGTCGGTCGGTCGGTCGGTCGGTCGGTCGGTCGGTCGGTCGGTCGGTCGGTCGGTCGGTCGGTCGGTCGGTCCGGTCCGGTCGGTCGGTCGGTCGGTCGGTCGGTCGGTCGGTCGGTCGGTCGGTCGGTCGGTCGGTCGGTCGGTCGGTCGGTCGGTCGGTCGGTCGGTCGGTCGGTCGGTCGGTCGGTCGGTTGGTCGGTCGGTCGGTCGGTCCGGTCGGTCGGTCGGTCGGTCGGTCGGTCGGTCGGTCGGTCGGTCGGTCGGTCGGTCGGTCGGTCGGTCGGTCGGTCGGTCGGTCGGTCCGGTCGGTCAGTCGGTCGGTCGGTCGGTCGGTCGGTCGGTCGGTCGGTCGGTCGGTCGGTCGGTCGGTCGGTCGGTCGGTCGGTCGGTCGGTCGGTCGGTCGGTCGGTCGGTCGGTCGGTCGGTCGGTCGGTCGGTCGGTCGGTCGGTCGGTCGGTCGGTCGGTCGGTCGGTCGGTCGGTCGGTCGGTCGGTCGGTCGGTCGGTCGGTCGGTCGGTCGGTCGGTCGGTCGGTCGGTCGGTCGGTCGGTCGGTCGGTCGGTCGGTCGGTCGGTCGGTCGGTCGGTCGGTCGGTCGGTCGGTCGGTCGGTCGGTCGGTCGGTCGGTCGGTCGGTCGGTCGGTCGGTCGGTCGGTCGGTCGGTCGGTCGGTCGGTCGGTCGGTCGGTCGGTCGGTCGGTCGGTCGGTCGGTTCCCGTTCTTGAACTGTATTATAAACAAAAAATAGCCGACAAACACTATTCTCCTTTCAATTGAAAATTGGATGATGTTTCCGTCTTTTGCAGAAACAGATTCCGGTAGGCTACAATTGCTTGTGTATATGAGCACGAATTGGGGAGGTTGATGACTGGGACTGAATGAACGGCCAAGGTGAGCGTTCGAACGAGTGAAGGGGAGCTGGAAGGGTGAAAGGTTCTGGACATGCGAATTAATCCAGCAGTTATGTGCAGGTTAGGCACGTGATTACAATTTGATTACCGCCAGCTGATCATGGTTCTTGACTGCGAGTTGAAGCCAATTTACTAGAACTTTCTGGTCAAAGCGTGCCACTGATAGAGTCGTGTAGGTGTTGATGACAATTCTGCCGTTTTTTGTCTTTGGGAGGGCTTCTAGCTCCACTTTTTTGACGCTGTCCTGCTCGCGGAAACCATCACAACTGTTCTTCTTAGAAAACTCGATACCTAAGGTTATGGTGAACAGTGCCTTTGAATTAATTTTTTTTGAAATCGTGGAATGGGCATGAGATTTCGTAGTGCGGAACTAAAACCATGTGTTTGAGCCACATTTTTGTGTGGAGCTGCCCTCAGCAATCTTATCATGCCTCTCTTCAGATGTTGAAATTTTCATTCATAATAGTATTAACTTTTTAATGACTGGTTTAGAATAGCAGAATTCTTCCGCCGATGTCGAAGGACGAGGAATGGGACAGCGATCGCTGCTCGATGAGTTTCTAAGCAGAAGCGGCAACCTTCTAAATTTATCAACTTATCAATAAAGCATTAGTTTCCTGCATAGTACCATCACCGTCAGCTTCGATGATTTCAAATAAACACCATGCGGACTGCGTTTTGGACTATTGGTACCAGGGATATGCTGAATTTTCTGTTTTCCGTTTGCTGTTCTCTGCCCGTTTTCCACCGTTTTTTTTTCGTTTTCTGTTTTTTATGAGCAAAGCGAAGTTTGGCAGAGAACGTCATGAGCTGCGATTTTTTAGCAGGACAGCCCGAGAGATAAGGGGCGGATTCTATCAAACGGTAAGCCAATAGGTTAAGGACGAATTTAGCGCAGGCTCTCTGCAGTTCCCCCCACGCTTACCACTTTCATCTCGCCATGGTGGTTATCCATCCGGGCGCGTGTGATGTGGGGGGCAGGAGGCGCTGCTTGTAGGATTGGATCCTCGCCCAAGGTCAATCAAACCTACTATCTCTCCGAGGTCCTGGAATTGGCACCAGATTTATGTGTGGAGATGAAGGCGCTGACAGGAAAATCGGTTAGCCTCGCAGCCCACTAAATAGGGCCAAAAACCATCGAAGCCTCCACGAATACGACGTCGGAGGCGTTGCGTATCCCAATAGGAATTCAGGAAGCTGAGTCCTTATCTTCGTCCCATAATGGGCACCCCTAATCATTGAATCATTTCGGTCCACATATGAAGATAAAAGTTGCAGGAAGGAACTGAAACGTAGGAGACCGACGCAACTAGCCTCATGAGAACTGGGGCTGTGGAACTCGAATTAGAAGGGCAACACTACAAGCTCAGAGGGATGGTTTATGAGCTCCGGATACCATCTAATTTGGTCCGCCAACATCTCGAGACCCATAGATGAGGGTAGTCACCCATAATTATGAACCTGAGAAGCTATAGAAGTTAGTAATGAGAACAGAAAAAGGCACTTAAAGGCACAGTCCAACCTCGGAATCGTTTGTCCGTTTTTCTGAAAATCTTCAAAACGGTCCCACAATGATTTCAATGATGTCTCTGGAATCGTACAAGACTACTATAAACGAAGTTACGGCCCCTCAAAAATTGAGCTTCGGAAACATCGTGCACGAGTTGTAGAAGGCGTAACTCTCGTCATTCGCAACCCGTGTGTGCGAGCTGACCCGAATAAAGAGAGAAGCTGAGAATGAAGAGAAAAACGGGGCTATTCACCAAAAACCTTCGCTCGTCACGCCACTGTTGAGCTCAAAAGATCACAGAAGGGCGTGTCAAAGTGGGTTCCTGATGTGAGCCCCCAGGGTGGCTTTCTCCTAAATCTCGCTTATTCGGAAGAGTTGAGAACCGGCAGTTGGCAGGTGTTATATAGGGTGGGTGGTTCTACTTCACAATTATGTGGAAATCTCAAATTTCGTCCCTGAGCTTGGACTGTGCCTTTACAACTGGCGTAAGTAACACGTAAACTCAATCTATCATATCATAGCGAATCGCCGGCTCTTGTGCTAAACGCGATCCAGGAATAGATTCTGGGAATAGTAGACTACGTATGCCTGGAAAGAAGAGGATCGCTTCCACCTGAATGCACTGTTTTTTGAACCTTTTCCACTGTCGAATTGTTCTAGCTAGGAAAGAGCTTGCATATGATGCTGCTTTGACATTTCCCGATCTTTTCCCCTAGGAATGCCCTCTGGCCATGCCAATCGTAGGTGGTCTCTCAAAAATGCCAAAAAGCTTAAAAGCACTGGTCACGATGAAAAACGTTATCGAAAAAACTACATAAACCAGGTTAGATTGAAAACAGCTGAAAAACTATGAAGGTAGCGCGTTAAAAACGGGCTAGAATTAGAGTTTCTAGGGCCCAAAGAAGCCAGTTCGTGCACACGTGCACAGCGATGACGAAACAGATCGCAGTCTCATGCCGAGCAGTCTAAAATCATCGACATTCAGGGGAAGAAATAAATCAAATTTACCTAATAAAACAGTTGAGCAATCAAAGAAAGCACTCCAGTCAATGTTTTTAACTAGATGTGTGCATAAACCCGAAGGTTCATTGATTGAAATTTAATTTCAAGCCAGCTTATGTTCTTGATACTAGAGATCATCTATGCCGATGATGTGGAGTGGGCTCGCCCACCATCAAAAAAGACAAGAAAGTTCAGGCTTCAAATGTGGCCCAAAACAGCGGTTTTTTCGCTATTTTTTCTTATAGGTCCTACTACTTGAGACCCAGAAAAGGGTTTATAGATTTAAAGGAGACAAGCATACTTGATCGCGAGCGCTGTCAGATTTGTTGATAGTCAACTTGTACATGATTACAAGGTCAGCAATTTCTCTTCGCAAAGCTGAGATTTGAGCTCCTAGTTTCTTCAAACGTTTCTTGTATGATATTCTATAATAGATAGACTTTCCTGGAAAAGCAGCGCTGTGTGAAGCATTTGTGTACCTGTTCAATGCTTTCAACAAGACTCCTCCTGCTTGGAGACCATAGAGGGCCGCAGTATTCCATTTAAGGCCACACATGAATTGTGAAAAAACTTGAAAAGTGGGTCTGGGTCTTTTGATCTGAATGCTCGTAGGATGAAATTTGCTGGTTTTTTGACCTTGACGAAGGTCAAGGCTTGGCTGTTATGTCGTCGATGTGATTCTCGAAGCTGAAACTATAATTATGAACGACTCCAGGATCTCAAATACCACAAGGTGCCCGTTAGTATGAAATTGATCAGCGAGGTGATTTTTCCCAAAGCACATCAACGTCGTCTTATCCGCTGAAATGCCGTGATCCCAGATTTCGGACTATTACCACTAGTATCGAAAGCCTGTTTCAGTTTCTCGCAGTTGTTGGTAGAATAAGATTTAGAGCCATCGGCATCAGTCCTCAAAGGTTTACCATTGATGAATCTCTCAGAAAGCGTACGTTGCAGCCAAACGACACTGAAACTACAATGTTTCTGCCTACTAACACTAATTAGCAATTAATACTGCTTAAAGCCGCTACCCATACGAGCACTTGCGCGGCGTCTGAGTATGAATACTTCCCACACGTGGGCAAAGGCTAAGAACACAGCGTCATCGCATCGATGAAGCGAAGCGAAATTGGGCTCCAACTGACCGTGCACGAAAACTCTAAATAAAAGTTTCAGCTCGTTGGAACACAGAATGATGCAGAATGCAAATGAGATGAAGCGCAATGAAATTAATGGTCAGGCTATGAGGCCAAGGGTAGAATTGCAACATAGGTTCGAGCGGCCTTCTAAAAGATGTAGCGAGTGGCACGCCAGGTCATTTATACTCAAACGCCGCGCGGTAAGCGCGTGGCTTTCGGTCACTGGGGAGTACTGCAGTGTTCGAACCAGCAGTTATCTGGGAATCAATGACAAAATATGTGAACTAGAGAAGGGCAGGTTTACTCCGACTGTATCTATCTACTCCTTGCACGTACGTATGTTCAGCTTCTGATCAAGTAATCGAGCTTTATTATCACGGAAACACAAGGTGAGAGTAACATCTGTCATCTCTTCGAAATTATAATCTTCACTTCTTGGGCGTCTCTACTTCTTGCTCTGGCCAACTCTTAGGTTTCGGGTGTCGTGCAAAGAAAGCAAATCACTTTTAAAGAATCAAAAAAAGTTCATTCTTTCATAGTGTACACTGAACACCTATCATTGATTTTTGAAAGTTTTCTGTGTTTCATCTTCTACTCATTTTTAGAGATATTTCCCTGTTTTCTGTTCTCTGTCAGACTCTATTTTCCCGTTCTCTTATTCCGAGAAAAATTGCACATCCCTGATTGATACTCCACTTTTTTTGAGGCTGCCACTCCATGAGTTCTTTCCGATTTAGAAATAAGGTTGCAACCAATATGATTGTGTGGCGCTGCTTTCCATAGAGGGAGTGAAGTTTGTCAATTCATAAGGAGAAACATGTGAATCGCGCTTACAAGGGAAGTATAAGAAGCGTAGGTCTGAACGGTAAATCTAATGTCATGTGGGAATGTTCACGCATTACATGGTGAAATAGTGTTGGGTACCCGCCGCGAAAGATAGCTCTGAAGGAATTATAAGCTCTGAAAGTTTGCCTACCATCGACCTCCTTGTAGTCTATGAATTGTTAAACAGTCGAGTCAACAGCATTGACGGCGCAAAGGGAGGAAGGGGCAATGGTGGGCATGTGACCAGGGTTCGAGTCTCCCCCAGAGCTGCTGTTTTGCAAATTCAGGGAACTTCCATATTTTGATCAAAAATTATATCAAAAATGTCATCTTATTCTTTTGCTGCGCGATATAGCCATATCGACAGTCAAATAGACCCCGGTACAAGGGATTCAAGGTTTTGTATTCCATTAAAGCTTCCCAATTGCTTCGGGAAACTTATATGATTGGGAAGTATTACCGGACATGTTTTGAACAAGTTACGGGAACCAATTAGTAACAGAAGACGGTGCGCTTGGTGCAGTCGGCTTCTGCGACCACTCGTAGTCTGACCGTCATGCCCCTGATTTTCCCATCAGGCAAGGTCGGAGAAAAGCTTTGTCCAATTACCAGAGCCGGGTGGACGCTTCCCATTGAAGGGATCATGACGACGTCAACAACACTTGCATTTTTCGAGAATGTTTTCATCCAGCAAATGCCGGAGAATTGTGTTCTCTTTCTCGACTCAAGGAGTGATTTTTCCAATCAAAGCTCGATACAGGTTCTTGTGCCGGCGGGGAAAAACTTGCCGATTTTGACGAAACCGCCTGGCGTAACAAGCTTGGTTCAGCTGGCCGACATCGGGTTTTTCAGCTATCCGGAAGCACTGCTCAAGCGATTCCCCTCTACTATTGCTCTTCAAAATTTTGAATTTTTAGGTCGTTTAAAATAATATACGGTTTTCGGCGTGGACGATGCCTTTAAGGCCGGCTACGTTCTTATCCGTCCGGGTCCTTTCGAAACTCCAACTGATCTCGAATTCCCAGTAGCGCTCGGCCCTTGTGAAGATATAGGTTGCCAGGGGCCTATCGCGTTCATTCGCTGTCCCTATTGCGGAATTTGCTGATGTTTGATGCACTATGTGCCTATTTACCATTGGTGAAAGAAATGGTTATGTATTTTGCGTCCCATAAAGCGATAAGGTTGTTAAAAATATGTGATGTTAATACTTCCAAATCATATAAGTTCGCCAAAACAATGGAACTTCTTGATGAGGAGCAAAACCCTAAATCCTTTGTACCCGAGCCTATTTCACTTTCGATATGGCTATATCGCGCAGCAAAAGGATAAAATGACATTTGTGATATAATTTTTTATCAAACTGAAAGTTCCGTGAATTTGCAAAAAAGCGGCTCTGGGGGAGATTCGAACCCTGGTCACATGCCCACCACTGCCCCTTCCTCCCCTTGCGCCGTCGATGCTGATGGTTTGACACCTTAACAATTCATAGACTATGAGAAGGTCGATGGCTGGCAATCTTTCGGAGCTTATAACTCCTTCAGATCTATCTTTCGCGGCGGGTACCCAACACTATTTCACCATGTAATGCGTGAGCATTCCCTTATGACATTAGATTTCTACCGTTCAGACCTACGCTTCTTATACTTCCCTGTTAGTCTGTACGTTTCTGTGATTTTTCCTCTTCTTGTCCGTTTGTGCGTGTCACTGTTGTTGTTCAAGGCTATTGAGGTGTTCCCTACTCGAAACACCATTCAGAAGTGCACTCCACTGCTTTTTTCAAAGACAAACACTCGTGAAAAGGGAAACTGAGATGCACTGTCATTTCTCCCTTGTATACCGCACGCGCCTATTTCTGGTGCGAAATTTTGTTTTGACTAAAACGGTGCAGTACCACGGTACAACATTTAGACGGAGAGGTGGAAGCACCGGATACCAGGCAGCTTATAAACATACCTCTAAGACTAAGCATCCGATTTTTGTAAAACTCTCCAAATAGGCCATTGATACATCTGCAGTTTTTGAGTGGGTTGTTATCATTCACAGATTACATCAAAAGAAGTGCTATATACGATCGTTGCCGACCGGACGCCGATAGTATCGAAAACAAAAAGTGTTGTTAGCTGGTCAAGCATCCCACACCAAGTGTATGACTGAAGAAGTGAGTCAGACAGCCGTGGAGTAGTACGTCGGCACAATAGTGGTTGCACTAGGGTACAGAAAGATTAGCAGCGCTCCTGCTGTAGCTGCTGCTAACAGCTTGAGGCGATCGTCCCTATGGCCCACCGAGAGGGATCCTCCTCTTTGTGGACTGTGGCGAAGATGATATACTTGTTGGGAACCGTGGCGGGGCTGGCCTCCTTGCTGTGAGCCGTGACACTAAATAAAATCGTGCTGGGACCATGTGATTCCAGCACCATAATAAGTGGTCCCGACACAACAACCTTCTAGCTACGTGCTGCAGCAGCGGTTGCGCCCAACTGCGAATCGGATTTCCGCTCCGATAATGACAGTATAATGGGTCCATTCTGATGTTGTAACGTGTAAGACATCAAGCTTCTATATTGATTTTGATACAAGCGAGTTATTTGTGAATGAACCTCTACTGACGCCACCGCTCCTAAGACGTCTGGATATAAGGTTACTTCGCCGGTAGGGGAACTGATCACTATGTACGGGGCGAAAATATCACCATTCGGTGACGTCGGCAGGACCGTGTATTTTGCACAGGACTAACTTATAATTTCGAAGGCATTTCGCAAAAAACTGGAAAATCGCCTTTTTTGTCTGGGTGTCGCTGAGTGAGGTATTTCTCGCTATAGCCAGTCAGTCGTATCATGTAACATTAAATACGTGTCACTGTGTTGATTAGGTAAGAACGCGTTGGGGGCGCGTTCTTTGACGTTCTTTTTTGATTACTTCATTCAAATTCAATTTTCTTTGGATCTGAAAAGTTATGCAAGATCCTGTAAAGAAGGGATATGCGATGAAGTAATGATTGCTGCGGATATGAGGAGCAATGCTTTTTGGCCGCTGGCCTTTTGCCGACTTTATTCGGGCTAAAGGGTTTCAATATACCATAGAAAGTAGCGCTCTCAGGACATTTCAAAGTGAGTGCTGGCGCGCATTACTCACTACTTAACAACATAAAATGTTGTGCGAGCGCGTTGGCGATGTTTGATAGAGAACGGGGTGGATGAGGGAAGAGCAAGGCTTGTCAAACAATCTAATCGCCCCGCTCTCAGATCGTCCAACCCTCTTCACTTACCATGCACTACTTTCTTCTTCATCTCTTTTTGTTCGACACCCATACAATAAAAGATCACTTCTGTGATCAGGCGTCAATCAATACGCAGCTTTGGAATGAATAAAGATCATCATTTAGTTTATAGGTACATAACCGCCGTTCGCTGTCATAAGGGTTTTACGACACCATTGAGTATGGATTACGTGATACATTCATGGTGAGTGCGCGTTATTATCGCAACAGTTGCAGTTCCATACTCCGTGTGTGTGTTAAAAAGCGCGAGTTAAAAGTTGCTGCGGATCGTTTTCTAGATTGTGACATTTAACCTTAACCAGCCTCTAGTTAGCATATGGCTTATCTCGCTTACAAGGGAAGTATAAAAAGCGCAGGTCGGATCTGCCAAAACGACTAGTCTGGTTGGTATTCTTTCTGGCTCAATAGAAAAAATGCGCAGTATCCCGCCCCAGCCACAGGTTCAAAAAAGTTATGAACATTTTTTAAGCCTGGCGAAAAGGCAAGCCATTCTTCTGAAGTTTCAAAAAATTCTCTCGGATTTGGCTCAAAAGTTGTATGTAGGGGTAATCTAGGGTGGTGAAGACGAATCTGGGGTCCATTTGCCGAAATGTTGAGGGTTACTGTATGTTACGGTAGGTAACATGTCATTTAGGAGTCAAAACCCATCTTATTATTTTGAAAATCGACAAACGGACGTCAAATTCGTATTCTCCACCCCGAATAACCCCCGTTTACAAATTTTGACCAAAATATGAGATTTTACCCAACTACCGTATACCCACCGTAATCTATCGTAATCTGCAAAAATCGATAAACGGACTCCAGATTCTTGTTAAGCACTCCAAATAACCCTCAGCAAATGATTCTGAGACATATCTATCGTAGAAAACCGGAAATCTCAGAAGTGACGTTTCTCCCTCGAAATTTTCCCCGGTTGGGAAGCTTCAAACGAAATTAGCCGAAAACTTTGAAAAATCGACTAATAAACCAGAGAATCGTGATCAGCGCCCCAAGAAACCCACCTGGGAGAATTTTAAGTCAAATCTGGAACATTTTTCTAAAACGCTTCCAGAGCCCTCAACTGGTAGAAATAACCACCCAACTGAAAATCGGTACAAGTCCAAACCGCTGTCAGTCTGGACATAGTAAGGAAGATGTCCCTTCATAGAAACTTTGCTTAGGGGGGTAGTTTTGGGCGCTGAAAACATTTATGAGGTCCGTTTCCGGATTGTCCAAAGACTAACCCGCTTTTTGGAAGATACAAAAAGCACAAAAAATGAGCTTTCCAAGGTTGTAACTTCTTGAAACCTGCAGCTCGGGGCGGGATACTGCGAAGTTTTACTATTGAGCCACAAGAGATACTAGCGACACTAGTCGTTTTGGCAGATCCGACCTACGCTTTGTATGCTTCCCTTTTTAGAGAAATTTGGTAAATAGTCAGGGTTCGCTGCCATAAAAAAACTCATAAAGACAGCATACACTCGTGCGAAAGTGATTGAGATAGGGTCCTCGACTGGGCCGTCTGGCTCCCAATAGAACACTTACATCGTTAAAGGGTCAAAAACAAGTCTGAATGACCGTATTTGAGCCTCATTGAGGCGGCGAATCATGAGGTCACCCTCTTTACAGTTTCCGCCCCTCAATGCAAACTCGTCCGAAATGATTGTTCGAATACGGTCACTTCGGCTAGATTTCGATGCTTTCGTTGACGTAGGCATCCCAGTACAGGTTGTAAGAGTCTGATGTCTTGAATAGCTCAACCATTTTGTCGATATCTTCGCTAATTCAATCGAACATGTTTGCTGCGGTGTAACTCGTCCTTTTCCATTCCAGTACAAAAGGAACACCCCATTCCTTGATTTTTTTTAGCGTCTCCGTCGGATTTGTTGTAAGTTTCCAATACTACCAGTTTCAAATCTAAGATTTACGACATGAAATGGTTCAATGTTGAGCGTGTACCCTATGTTTAAAAACATCGTACACGCAGAAAACAGCTCTTTACTTCCGCATGCTTTTGAAGGCACCGTGCGTGCTGGAAATCATTTCCAGGTATTTGCGTACAAGCAAACGATTCGGGATATCTAGTATCACCTACGAAACCTGAGGCTGTGAAAATGAGCACCTTAAAAAGTATGGTTTCCTGAAAACTGTTGTGGGGTCGATCATCTAGCACTTCCGGATCGATCAACTAGCCATTTTTTGGAGAGTGCTGATGCGACCGTCAACGACGGTTCAAATCATGGAATGCAGTGGCGAAAATCACAGAATAGAATATCGACGCGACAGAATCCCGGCACTGACGCATTTTCACTTATTCGAATCAGCGGGATCTTTGCGGTGTGCGGAAAATTCTTTTCGGTAAATTTTTTACCGAAACTTTTTCCCGAACTTTTTTTTTCGGTAAATACGGTAGAAACGGAAAATTCGGTAAAAATTCTGACTTCGACTTTGATATATATTCCATTGTTATATGTAAGGATACGGTAGCACAAATAACCAATACTATTTATGTATAATTTTCAATAGTGCATGAGGATAGCGCAAATAATGAGTGAGTTTTACATATTAACCTGAGCTCAACGGCCGAAGCTGATCAGCGAGACGTTGATTTTGAGAAAAAGTTACATTTCTAAAATTTTCTGTCGTCAAGGTCTTTCTGTAATTACTCAAAATCAGGGCAGCTGAGGAAAACATCCATTCCGCCTCAGCTGTGCCAGGAGGCGCGCAAAAGTACCTATTGGTCAGTGGGGAAAGGTGCTGGTACGATGATTTCACAATGGAGTCGTTCCAGAATTGCAGTGGATTCAGTGTGGTGTCCGGGGGCTCCAAAAAAAAATTTCAGTTCCTGAATAATCTGCTTCAGGACTCTGCTGATATGCATTTCTCGGAGTAGTATTTCGATAAGGGGAGGCACGTGACATAAAAGGTGAAAAGATCGTTGGATTATTCAGAAAGTAAGCCGAAAGGGTTAGAAAGAGTAACAAAAAGAAGGATGAAGAAGGATATCGTGTCAAAGGCATGCCATAACAGTAGCGAACCCGTAAAATACGAGTAAGAAATACATAGGCCGATTGAGCTAAAAACACCCAACTTTTCTTTTCGGTAAAAATTTCGGTAAATTTTGAGAAAAAATCGGTAAATCAAAATTTACCGAAAAACACCGGTAAATCCGGAAAATCGGTAAACGAAAAATGCACACCCCTGAGCGGGATCATGCCGGAATCTAGGCAAAGCCTTGACTCTACTGCGAATCTGCCCTTAGTCTCTGGTCCGGCCTCTAAGCGACAGGTTCTCGGTAGATTCCAATTCCTTCCACGGAAAACGACGGAAATTAGAATAAATCATGTTAGGCAGGCAGAATGAGGACAGCTGCCGCTTAGACTTTGAATGTAAAGTGGGCTATACCGTATGCCAGTGCAAACTTCTCAGTGTTCATTGCGGGTTAAGGTAAGAATAATTGAGTAGGCTGCGAGTAATTATGTTGAAAAACGGAGACAGCAGCGTGTGCGCACACGCGCGCAGTTTTACTCATGGGAATTTCGCTCCCAAATGTAGGGTACACATGATACAGTCGAACGTTCAAACATTTTACGTAGAATATGCGAATATCGATTAGTATTCGAAATAATTATGATTGAGTATTCGAATAACCCGAATAATCCACTTTTTGAATAATCGAAGCATTTAAATTGTAGAATATTTGAATAATATTCGAATAAACGAATATTCGGTGAACACTCTAATACCTACCCATGACCAAATGCTAGTAGGTGATTTATGATGTGGAAATCTCCGACTAGAAGCAAATCATGATATGCAAATGTTGTTCCAGTTCAAAATTCAGAATATGTGCATTAAAGGCAGTGGTCACGATGAAAAACGTTATCGAAAAAACTACTAAAATCAGCTTAGATCGAAAACAGCTGAAAATCTATGAAGATAGCGCCGTGAAAAACGAGCAAGAATGAGAGTTTCTAGGGCTCAAAAATGCCAGTTCGTGCACACGTGAACGGCGCCGACAAGAAAGATCCCAGTCTCGTGCCGAACAGTCAAAAATCATAGACATTCAGAGAAAAAAAGTGAATGCAAATTTACCAAATAAAAACAGTTGAAAAATGAAAGCAAGCATTTCAGTCAATGTTTTTGACTAGATGAGTCAATGTTCATTGATTGAAATTCAATTTCAATGTAGCTGATGTTTTTAGTATAAGAGATCATCGATGCCGATGATGTGGAGCGGGCTTGCCCGCCATCAAAAGACAAGAAAGTTCAGGCTTCAAATTTGGTCCGAAACAACGGGTTTTTCGCGATTTTTTCTCATAAGTTCTACTACTCTAAATCCAGAAAAGGGTTTAAAGAGGAAAAAAAGACAAGTATATTCTATCGCGACCACTGTCTTATTAAAAAGACTAGCTCGTACGTATCATGAGGTTCACTCCAAGGCTCTTTAAGCGTACGTAATTTTGTTATTGGGGTTCTTGCGGAAAATCGAAGATTTCGCGCACAAGTTCAAGTTCATAAAAACCCCAGGTTACAATCTCTAGCCAAAAAACAGTGTACAATGCATTCAGTAGCTCAGACTGTGTCACAAATCTAAACGCGCGCACTTTGTGTAAGGGGCTGAGCAGAGTGCCACAGCGACGCGGCGCGGCCTGATGATGGTGTTCACGATAAAAATCGTTGTTCTGTTTTCCCGCCTATCTTGAAAACGGACCCATGCTGATTTCAATGATTCCCTGGAATCGTACAAGACCCCCTGGAAACGGAGTTATGGCCCCTCTAAATTCAGCAAGGGAAGCATTGTGGACGTGTTGTCCGAGGCTTGTAACTCTCGTTTTTTTGCAGCCGATGTGTGCGAGCTGACCTGAGTAAAGAGAGACCTTGAGAATGAAGGGTAGAACGGGGCTTTCGATCGGAAACCATCTCTCATCTAACCACGAATTCAGGGCAACTGTTATAGGACGTGGGCGGAGTGGCACAATGGGTTGGCTGGCCCTTGAGATTTTCACCCACTTACCGGCCGTTTTTCGTCGGACTTCCGTTGTTGATCTTCTTAGATAACCCAAAGCTTACGTTTTAACTGAAAAAACGTGCAACTGTGTCTTCGTGAACACTGCCTTTGAACAAATTCCTTGCAATTGTGTACAGAACATACCCCACCATTTTACTGTTTTATGCGGCTCCTATTATTCGATGGGTGCAACAAGTCGGCAAAGTTCTGATGCATAGGAGAATGCAGTTATCGAAACAGTCTTGGTACCTTTCTCGAAGGTTATTCGAACGTTGGTAATCTAGACGTTCCTGAGACTTTTACCCACTCAACCAAAGTGAAAATCTTTTTTGTCTGCATTTGCCAGTTCCACTCATGACTAAACTATTCGGCAGGCACACTTGAGTGTGTTTTGATGTTTCCCGTTCAATATTGTTAGAGCCGATTTCATCAAAGCTGTGCGGAAATTATTGTTTATTATTGATCTGTTTATTCCAAAGCTTTTGGGCTGGATAGAGGTGAGTGGACGGTCGTTGACCAGTGAGTTCGCATTCAGTGTGTGATTGTGGTGAGAACCTCCCCATCGAGCGAGAGCCGATTCCCTCCTGAGTCATGATGAGTGGCATCAGGGAGGAGTTCGGACTTCGTGCTAAACAAACTCGTGCTCTCGACAAGCCGTTTCCATCCTTAAATCACACGCCGAATATTTGTCTAATCTCAGTAATCACAAGGTAAAAAATTGTTCATCCTGTAAAACATCTGTGTGCTTATCTTTTATTTTGCCTAATTCTCAAAAATGACCAGTTACGAAATGAAAATGACTTCCGACATTACGGTGCAATTTTCAGCTGGGTACGTATTGCAGCCGAATATGTGAACCTGAATAACGAGAATCACTCAAACTTACCGTAGCTCTCCAATTGATTTCTCTGTTTTTTCTTGTTAGTATAGCTTTTGCTGTTGCCCACAGTACCGCGCAGATTTCCAGCAAAAACAGCGTGCCATGCCTGTTTTTTTGCGTGCTGGGAGAGTCGCGTCGCCATAACTCGTCTCAAAATAGCCCCATTTCCATTTTGAGGCCATCTTTAGATTTCGTTTAACGAGGTCGATGCAAAGCTGCGACAAACTAGTAGATTTAACTCCAGCAAAATTTCGAAAAATGCATCTTTCCACCTCGAAATCCCTGTATTAGGAAGTGATCATACGGCCTAAAACACTCCTTCCGCATTCCATAACAACAACACGAAAATCCGTTGAAAAACCAGTTCGTCAGTTTTGAAGTGATTTAATGCAGTGTTTGATGCGAACCTCCAGGACAGAAGCACCAAAGCGTCATGGCTGCAACGCTGTATTGTATCGTCTAAGATTTTTAGAAAGCTGTTTGCGCTCCTTGCACAAGATGAGTCATGTACGAACGCTCCAAAATCGTCGCTCGGGTAATGCCTTAAAGGTAGCAGACACGCTCGAAAAAATTGTTGAGATAACTACCTTACTCGTTTGGCCCCTATTAGAATGCTCACGCCATTAGAAGCGTCGAAAACAAGTCAAAGCTACTAAATTTGAGAGATGCAGGTCGAAAAATTTAGTCAACTTCGCCCATGAGCTTTGAAAACCCCGCCCCAAATGCAAACTCGTCCAGTTTCTCGTTTGAATACGGTCACTTTGGCTATTTTTTAATGCTTCCATCAAGGTGGGCGTTCTAGTAGAGGCGGTATGAGTCTATCGGCTTTGCTTACTAACCATTTTGTTGCTAATGTGCGCTGTTTCAACCGCGCGCGATGTAACTCGTCCGCTTTCACATGTTAGCAAAAACAACCGTTATTCCTCTATCTGCATACAATTTTCGTTGGTTTTTTTGTTAGTTTCACGTACCACAAGCTCCGAACCTTCGATTTATGTCAAAAAATAAGTATCATTTTTGAGCGCGTCTGCTGCGTTTAGAGGCAGTGTTCACGATAGCCTTTGATTTCGGGACAATTAGCTCAAACGATTACTTGGTCGCCGGGTCTAGCTGAAATGATGGAGAAATCGGGGAAAACGCGCCAGAAGTACGTGAAATGCTGTACTCTCACTCCATCTCTTTACTCTCAGAGGAACTGTTTGCTGCGACAGTATAATCTTCTGTGAGCCCGTCCTTTGATATTCTCTATTCTCTGCTGCTCCTTTCTTTCTTTGGATCCTAGCTAACACTGTTTTGCATATTATATACATCCATTTTCGAATTACCCCATTATTAACCGTTTCCAACCACCGAGGACTCATTCATCCTCCGGGCCAACTTTCAGGTCACAAATTTATTTACCTGAGAGCGTTTCTCGTCGTTTCTTTGTGAATTTATTGACACGTGACAGCCAGCGCATTGTTTTTGTTGGGAAACTCGGAAGCAGAATTTTCGTGAATGATGCCTTCAGATCCAGTATTCACGATGAATATCGTATTCTAATTCCACTCAAAAATGGGGTTGTCTGGTCGTGAGCTACAGTTCATCTCCGCACTGCCGTGCAGTCCGCAAAGTGCACCCTGATTGCGAAATCTTGCTGCGGCGCGGTTGCGAACATCCCAGACAAGGATGTGGGATCACCCGGGCGCTTTTGGCCTTTGGTGCCCGGGTGATCCCACCGCCCGGGTGATCCCACATCCCTGTCTGAGGATACTCGCAACCGCGCCGCAGCACGATTTCGCAATCAAGCGCACTTTGCGGACTGAACGGCAGTGCGGAAGTGAAGAATATCTAACTGTGCAGAAAGAGCAAAGGAAGGCCCTCAGAACAAGCTAAAGTAGCGATTTCTAACGTACGTACAGGTTCGGGGCACGGACGAGCTTACGTGCCCAGCTAGTTTCCGCAAGCGCGCTAATGGCGAAATGTGCGCGAATCGATTAGACTGGAAGTAGCGAAGTTGCTTGGCAACTGGCCATCGAAAACGTCCGAGGCGCCACGAGCGGAGCGATGCGGAAATGTTTTTCATGATTTTCGGAAACGGAAGCAAAATGGCTAAAAAACGCCGGAAACGGAAAAGAGCACGTTTGGTTTGTGGTTGTTTCATTCTCACGTTTCGTCGCCGCAATGCCGGCAGCTCTCATTCGACAACTACTGATTTCAGTCAATAAACTATTAAATATTCGAAATAAAATCACCATGAGGCGCTCCACGATTTCGAATTCTCGGTTCTGGAATTCCGGAAAGACAATCTCGAAAATCACTAATCAAATGTAGCCGCCCTTCGAAACAGGGTTCACCAGGAGGGCACGGTAATTGTCGCTTGCCGATTGCTGAAATATCATTTTATTAAATTCTGATCGGTCTTGAAGAACGCCTGGTACCACTGGGACTATTTTGTGGGGGTCAAGCTGTACACCACCCCTGATGTACAGCTTGTCCCCTACAAAATAGTCCCAGTGGTACCAGGCGTTCTTCAAGGCCGATCAGAATTAATTTCGGAATATCAGCGACGATTTTTTATTTTTTCTTTCGAACTTTGAAGGCATAATATATACACCCTCAGAGAACAATTTTGAGATTTTTATGTAATTGTGTAGAAGACCCCTCCTGTATAACAAGTGTCAAATGTGAGATCTCAATTCCCCCCGAATAAGCGATATATCAGCGACCACCACAGGCCCGACCCCTAACAGATTTTCGAACTCGATAGCGGCTAGATGGATGGATGAATTCCAACAAGTCGTCGTTCTTCAGTCCACTGCCGGGTTGTCTCCTTATCCTGGCTCGCTCTCGCGCAACGATTGCGAATGAAGAGAAATACAGGCCTGAGACAACTCGTCCACCAAATTTTTACTCTCAGAGTTTAGGCATTTTTGAAGAGCCATAACTCTGTTTAAAGGGAGTCTTGGGCGATTTCAGAGATACCACTGTGATCAGTGTGGGACTCTCTCCAAGATAAGCATGAAATCTGACAATTTATTTCATTAGGTGTCCTAGGCAGTGTCCACGAACAAAAAGTTGCACGTTTTTTCGGCTGAAACGTAAGCTATGGGTCCCTCTAGGAAGATTAAGAGCGGAAAAGCGACGAAAACGGCCGGTAGGTCGGTGAAAATCTCGTGGGCCAGTCAATCCATTGGGCAACTGCGGTCGCGCCCTATACGTGATTAGATGAGAGACGGTTTCCGATCAAAGGCCCCGTTCTTCCCTTTATTCTCAACGTCTCTATTTACTCAAGTCAGCTCGCACACATCGGCTTGCAAAAAAACGAGAGTTACAAGCCTCGGACAACTCGTCCACAATGCTTTCCTTGCTGAATTTTGAGAGCCATAATTCCGTTTCCAGGGGGTCTTGTACGATTCTAGGGACATCATTGAAATCAGCATGGGTTCGATTTCAAGATAGGCGGAAAAACAGAAAAACGACTTTTATCGTGAACACTGCCTTTAATTTCCTATTGTAGTCCGTATTAAACGATTGAATTATGGAAAAAACACCTCTGCGGGACAGGCTACGGTGCGAGGTGTGATACAACCCAACATTGGTCCGACCCCCACCGAAGTCAAGCGACTTGCTCAGCCCCCCCCCATGAGAACAAGTGATGGCGACGACCGGGGGAAGGGGGAGGTCCTCACTTCGTAATTTTGATACTGAACGAGCTTTTAGATCAAGACTACATTGATGCATCGATTATATCTAAAAATCCTAATAATGCAACAAATATTTTCCACGAAATCAGACAAAATCAACCCTCCAGCGACAATGACACCAAATGTTTGTTCAATGGCTCAACATTCATTAGTGCCCTGAGGGCACATAGGTGCGGTTTCGGGCATGAAAACCACATTTAGTAATTGACTATCTATATGTGAGAATGCACACGGAATTTCATGGACGAAGCTTTAAGCCGAACAGCTAGCTCTACATAGGGTGGGCGGAGCCTATTTTCATGCCCTGAGGACACATAGGTGCGGTTCCGGGCATGAAAACCACATTTAGTAATTGACTATCTATATGCGAGAACGCACACGGAATTTCATGGACGAAGCTCTAAGCCGAACAGCGTTACATAGGAAGGGCGGAGCAAGTTTTCATGCCCTGAGGGCACATAGGTTCTGTTTCGGGCATGAAAAGACGTATAATAATTGGCTATCCGGATGTAAAAACGCACCCTAAATTTCATGGACGCAGCTTCAGGCCGAATAGCGCTACGTAGGGTGGGGTCCATGAAAGAATCTATAGCTGAAATATTTAAGTATTTAACGAAATCTGAATTAGGGAGTTTCGCGTTGCTACAACGCGCGAAAAACCCAGCCACGGACAAAGTAATTGATTTCATTCTTTTAACCGATTGAAACGGTCTTTTGAGACCCGTTTTCAGGTGTGATACAATCGATTGTATCACACCTAAAAATGGGTCTTCAAAGACCGTTTTCAACCGGTTAAAAGAATGAAATTGATTAGTTGAGTCCGCGAGTAGGTTTTTCGCACGTTGTAGCAACGCGAAAATCCCTAATTCAAATTTCGTTAAATAGTAAATATTTCACAGCTATCGATTTTTTCATGGACCTAGCCTATGTAGCGATGTTCGGCTTAAAGCTGTGCCCACGAAATTCGGGTGCGTTTTCACATCCGGATAGCCAATTATTAGACGTGATTTTTATGCCCGAAGCCGCACATATGCGCCCTCAGGGCATGAAAACAGGCTCCGCCCTTCCTATGTAGCGCTGTTCGGCATAGAGCTTCGTCCATGAAATTTTGTGTGCGTTTTCACATCTAAACAGCCAATTGTGAAATGTGGTATTCATGCCCGAAACCGCACCTATGTGCCCTCAGGGCATGAAAATAGGCTCCGCCCACCCTATGTAGAGCTAGCTGTTCGGCTTAAAGCTTCGTCCATGAAATTCGGGGTGCGTTTTCACATCTGAACAGCCAAATATTAAATGTGGCCTTCATGCCCTCAGATCATATGTGCCCTCACAACATAAAAACAGGCTCCAACCCAACTTATGCAGCGCTCCTGGGCTCGAAGCTGCGTTCATGAAATTTCGGGTGCGTTTTCACATGCGGACATTCGTATTCAAAATGTGGGTTCCGCGCCCGCAACCCGTGGGCACCTATGTCCCCTCAGGGCATGAAAATCCTGCTTCAGGCGATATCGCATCTTGGACACGAGTCAATTTCGTGGAGTAAATTGCAAGAGACTCAACGGTAAACAATGCTCTTCTCGAACAGCCAACTTTCTATTTTTTCCCAGCCTTGCGAAAACTTTTACTTTTGGCGGCAACGAGCCTGTGAATCCTGAATAGCTTGAGAATGCATCTTAGATCACGAAATTCCAGAACATTTGTGTCATTTCGCTTACAGGCAAGTCCGCTTGTAATGACCTGGATGACAGCGAGTACTCAACACCACTGCTGCTTACATATCCTGGGGCCGGATTCATCAACGTGCTAACCCACGGTTAGCGCCCCTAACCTACCAACTCAATGCGATTTGCGCGATTCATCAACTTACCAACCCACGCGCCGCTGGGTTGGTAAGTGGGTCAGCGCTACCAAGCGCAGGAGGCTGGTAGCTCGCTAAACAACCCAGCAGATTCGGTCAGACTTACCGTACGCCAACCCAACCCAATCGAACGTTGATGAATCCGGCCCCTGGAGCGCTTTGGTGACACACTTTACCTGGCCAAGACTCTTGCATGTTAGAGTCATTAACCATGGCCATGCTACTGTCGCCCATTGTTTTGCATGCTTTATCACCAGTGAATTGTATGCTCTTTTTGTGTGTTCCTGCCTTATTTTTACATCTCCATTTCATATCTTGCCTCATTTGTTTTTTCGCAGTTGTTTCTCACTATTAACTTTCTTTTTTGATCTCCTGACTCGTTTGCTCTCTCAGTATGATCTCCAGTTTTATTTTGACCTCTTATTGTGATCTTTTTCTGCCGTCTCTGTTTGCCGTCATTTTTTAATACTAACGGTGTGGCTCTCAACCCCCCCCCGCCCTGATAGAAGTTCATCTTGGTTCTCAGTTGACCGAAGGTCCCCCCCCCCTCCCACCGGATGTCGACGGGTCCGACTCTCCCCTCCGTGATACATCACACCTTACGCCAAACCCTGCTGCGAGATGGGAATTTTTTTATGATGTGCCTCAAACGCGCTGCACTGGTGCCCATCACCTCCATCTGTCTCCGTCGAGACTCGTTTTTGAGAAACAGACTGCAAGCGCAAAGAAACTCGTTTTTTATTGCTGTTGTTCCGCTAAGTAAACGAAGGAGTTTATAGAAGAGGGAAAGCTTCACAAAATCATTCATTTTCAGAGGAAAAGCTTCATATTTTCAAAAAGGATCCCCATAAGGCATTCCGGGTCTAACCTAGACGGAGAAGGCACCCAAGATCTACTCATAGAGATGAAGCAAATCTCTGATGAAAGATGCTTGATACTTCTATCGATGGTTGTTGTTGATATGAAAACAGTCTATCCTTGATTTCCGAGCTACTCGCAGTCCTATTATCACATTAGATTCGAAGCGGTTGTTTTTCGAAAAAAGCGACAATGAAAATGAAGAAATTATTACAAAAACCGCACCACTCCTATGATAGTGATGCCCAACCATGTGAGTAGCGGGAAATGGAGCGTAGAAATACATTAATTGATAACTTTTCAGAAGGTGGTTTACTTGTTTTCTCCCTTGAATCCTGAGTCCCCCCCCCCCCTTCGTGATTCCTGCCCCGCTCATGTCACCTTTTTTCCTGGGGGTCGCAATATCAGGACCCCAAACTTCGTTAAAGGCAGCATACACGCTCGTAAACGTGGTTGGGATAACAATGTGGATCGAGCCGTATGGCTTACAACATAATGCCTACGCATTTTGAAGTGTCAAAAATGATCCGAAATGCCGCTACATGAGTTAGAAGTTGGCCCCGCCCTGTATTTTCATGCCAACTGTATTTGCCATTTTTCTCCAACGCAGGGTTGCTGGGTTATCTTCGCCGTCAGTGACATGTGTGGTTCACTTGTTAGGCAATTTACCAACAGTACCGACGGTGAATATGACCCAGCAACCTTGCGTTGCAGGAAAAGGGCAAATGCAGGGGGCGTGAAAATACAGGGCGGGGCCGACTTCTAACCCATGTAGCGGCATTGTGGATCGTTTTCGACGGGGATAGGTAAAGAGGCACTCCCGGGTGGGCGTGTCTCAGTTGGGCGGGGCGACTCCGCCCTCGGCGCGGACGAGATTGCCTCCTGAGTGCCTCTTTCACGAGCTCTCCGATTTGCTTTTGTCCTCACTGTATTCCCTATACTATCCACGTCTATTCCACTGGACTGTAAGGGAATAGAAGCTGATCAACTGCTCTATTCAACCCCAATGGCAATCCTTCCGACAAACGCTGAACCCAAATGCATTGATTTGCTAGCTCACGAGAGTTTTCATGTTCCCATGTTAGCATGAGACTTTTCTTGACCAGCAATATCATGCTAATATCCGTTTACCCTACTTCTACAACCATCTACTGGATTCCAAAGTGGGTCGTCTGGCTTCCACTCATTTTTTTTCTAAATTTTTTATTATATTCAAAGAAACTATCCAAAGAAGCCTTGGCTAATTCACACAAGATGTTCGAGTTCAAAATTATGTTAAGACGGTAAGGCTATCTATTCTTCAATGTAGAATTTCAATTTTCAAGCTAACTCTTCTTGCTCACGAAACAAAGAGCCGATGTTGAGAATAAATTCTTAATTTTTTTCTTGCTTCGTTCACTCACTTCGTTTTCGCAGCGAAATTATATGAAAGTGGGTTGTTTATAGCCTCTGCATTGTTTCCTTCGTGTGTATCGTATGCGAAATAATTTAATGTACGGATGAGATGATATGACCGAGTACGTGCTGAACTGGAGCTTCATTTTATTTATTTTTTTCTTCTGAGGATCAGTTCACAAACTAGGGAAAACAAATTCTGAACTAAATTTACTAAACAAAAATTATGCGTATTAAAATTTTATTAGGGTTTGGAATGATGTCAAAAAGTGGTAATGAAATTTCAACTTTATTGTTCAATACATTTTTCACATGATCAGATAGGATTTTTTAAACATTACACAGCATGATTTCAGCCCCAAAAGGAAAACAAACACAAACAAAAATGACGAAAATTCACTTCGGCAATGAAATTCTTGAATTTTAGTGATGTTGGTGTGATTTTTCATGTTTTTTTTATTCATTGATGTCTTATGCTATTAAGTTTTCCTCCAGCAACAAAACACCTATTTTCCCTCGTTGACTTTTGTTTTGTTATTCACTTAAAGGCAGCGTCCGCGCTGAAAACCACATCTGGGTTTTTCTTCTCAATCCAAGGTTTGAACCAAGTGGAGTTAGTTGGCGAAGCTTGAGACCTCAATGTAGCGTAAAAATAATGCTATAGGCTCTTGGAAACTGCTCCGTGGTCTGAAAAGGCGTTTCCCCGGTCGATCATCTAACACGAGGAACAGAAGCGCCACGACGGGCTCCGGCAGGCAACGGAAATCCAAAATTCTATTTTCTTCTATTCGAAGGATCCTCGAGTTCGGACGTGTGTATTTGAAGCTTCTTATTTTTGAAGACCTTTTGACAGCAGAAAGACGAAAAGAATTGTGGAACTTAAAAAGTTAATGAGGATAAACCATATCAGCCGTCCAAATTTTCAAAATTTGTGCATTGCACAAGCCACACCGGACAGACGTGAAAAAAGGGAGCTGAATGCTCAAGGATTTCCGAACGAGTTTTTCTCAGGAATTTGAGTGTTTTGGGTGGTCCCTTTGCGATATATCACAACCTTGCAGGCCTACCTGCGCGAAAATGTGAAAAAAATGAACACGGTTTTTTGCGCGTACGCTGCCTTTAAGGAAACAATGTCTTTTTTCCATAATTGTGTTCTCAGCCTACGTATTCAATCTAATAAACCCTCGTTGATATCAACCGATACCTCTACTCTGTCGACCCTGCTGCTTACATTGCCACTGGGACTGGTTTACGATCCTGGGTCGCTTGTCTTCGAATCTGTTAAGTCCATTGGCTATGCTGGGTCATTAGCGATCGAATGGAGGAAATGTCGACCGATATGAGCCAAAATCATTATTGTGAATGCAAAGGCTGAGAATATATGTGTGCAAATCAAAACAGGCACTATTTCCCTGGCTAAATGACTACAAAAACGATTAGATTTTGAGGTAGAAACTCAATACAAATTAAGGCTGAAAAAAAGCGAAGCGCGCTTCTTTGTTGAAAAAAAAATACAATTGAAAAAATATTTTTAAAAAATTGGTAAAAAAAATTGACACTTTGTTCCTCTTGTGCACTTTTTTATGCGTTCGTCGGACTATCATTTTTATTGCGAGAATAAACACAAAACGATATGAATTGATGCAAGAATTTTTTTTAACCAAAAAAGTCATTTTAGTCCTCGTTAGAAACGGATACCTTCTTCAAGGTATACATAGTGAAAATGTAAAAAAAAAACCTGGAAGAAATATGGGATGGCGAAACTAGTACGAACTCTGTATCATGTGAATGTTCACCTACGTTTTTGTTCGATTGTTTTGTTTTTGTGAATTTTGTATTTGAGTCGTGAATCATAGACAGTTTTATAGTTTTTATAGCAGCTTTTTGAGACACTTCAGGAACTGATCCGATCAAGCAGAGGTTCGAAAAATAGATCCGAGTTCTCATTTTCTTCATTTCACTAAATTTCTTCAAATTAATCATAGGTATATGATCCGTAGAAATGTTACAGCACTTACCCGACTTTTCAAAATCTATTCCTAGTCTTATTTTTTATTTGTGACTAAAAATGCTAACGACGGATTAGTAAACACTCGAATAATCTAGGAAATTCCCTGAGAAGGTATCAACAATATAGGATATACCTAAGACCTTTTTGGTTAGGGTCATAATACTTGGTGATTAAAAAGTCTTCTATAGACGACACGAAAGCGGAACATCTGGATTTTTTTTTCCGATTGAAGGCATGAAAATCAGATGAATTGAAGAGATTAAGAAACACTATCTTGTTTCGAGAAAGCCTTGGATGTTTATAAACATATAGGAAATCTAGGTGACAAATTGGGAAGCTAGGGCGATGCCTGTCTTTTTTAATTTATTCTGGAACCTCCGCCATTTTTTTAAATTATAATGTTAATATTCGACAAAAGAAATTTATGGCTAAGTGCTAGGCGGCGTAATCGAAAATGAAAAGATTTAAAGCATTGAACAACATTAAAGGTCACTATATTGCGCGAACAGGGATTATATCTTGATTCATAAACTATTTCCATGTTTAGGTGAGATGAGAAGAGAAGGAAACCAGATAAAAAGATTCACCTTTTCGTAAATCACCACCGCGGAATTGAAAATGCAATGTATAATAGCATCATATTGCTGGTCAAGAAAGGTTTCATGTCAGCATGGGAACATGAAAACTCTCGTGAGTTAGCAAATCAATGCATTTGGGATCAAGAATTGTTATTGTGTTGAATAGATCAATTCCTCAGCTTCTAGAACCTTACAGTTCAGTGGAATACAGGCGAATAGTGTAGAAATACAGTGAGGAAGTAAACAAATCGAAGCACCGCGGAAGAGGCACTCTGGAGACAATCTCGTCCACGCCAAGGGCGGAGTCGCCCCGCCCAACCGGGTCACGCCCTCCCGAGAAAACCTCTTTGTGCGCACCCGTTTTCGACGCCTCAAAATGCGTAGGCGCTGTAATCTGGGCCATACCATTCTCTTTCCGTAGTTATCTCAATCACGTTTACGAGCGTGTATGCTGCCTTTAAAGGCAGTGTTCACGATGAAAAATGTGTTTCAGTTTCCACTAGGAATGGGTAGTGGAGGGGCACACTGTAACGTTGACGTCGAGAGAACGCATGAAAACGAGCCAGGAAAAGCTACGAAAGAGCCCGAAGTTTCCACTTCGAGCGCAAGGCAAACCCCAAAAGCGCCGCACACGCCCACCGACGTGAACAAATGAATGCTCGAGATCGTGAGATGAGCGATGATTTCCAATACTTAGCCCCGTTCCTCCCTTTATTTTCAACATCTTTCTTTACTCAGGTCAGCTCGCATACATCGGCTGCAAAAGACGGGTGTTAGAAGCCTCTGACAACTCGTCCACCATGTTTCTTTATCGTAATTTTTGAGGGACCATAACTCCGTTCCCTGAAGGTCTTGTGCGATTTCAGAGACATCGTTGGAATCAGCGTGGGGCCGTTCTTAAAATAAGCAGGGAATCCGAAAAACGATTTTATTCGTGAACACTGCCTTTAATGATCTCAGCCAGGCTCAGATGTTTTGCTGAACACGAAGGGTCGTAATTTTCAGTGTCTCATGGTACCTTCAAAAACCCTTGCCTAGACCCACTACGATTACCCATGTAGCAACGGGACAGTTCCGAAGCTCGTCAGACAGAGGGGGGGGGCGTTCTAAGCAGGCGTAGTGGGCTAACAAAGTCTTCACTTTGCCGCCGTTTTTGGCGATTTCTGGCCTATTTTCGATTTCTCCAACCCTATCCCCTCCAGCGTCTGCCAGAGTAGTGTATCACACTGATAGCTCGAAAACGAGATTTATCGTGAACGCTGCCTTTAAAGAAATCGTGCGCGCTTGGGATAAGTTTCCGTTTCTCTTGTTCAGTAAAAGAATCCTGGATTACGGACATTGTCCAGTCTCTCCGGCATTAAGTGTTATGGTCATCTGGAAATTTCTGTTGGATCGTCTGGCACCCTTATATCAACCATCATGCAGTTTTTTCATAGAATATCATTGCGAATATTAAAAAAAAATTCAAAGTGGTTGTGGTGTGGCAAGAACTCCATATGCAGAAGAATTTTAAAAAAATGGCTGTTGTGTACTCCTACTGCAGAAAGGCTCGAAAAACGAGCTTTAAGGGCAGTGTTCGCGATAATTTATGATTTCGGGATTAATTGCTGATTCGATTGTTTGGCCCCTTGCTAGAACTGAAATGACGAAGAAATCGAGAAAAACGCACCAGAAGGCCACGAAATCCCCAAATATCACCCCACCTCTTGAGTCTCACGGGAACTGTTCGTTGTGACAATGAGATCTTTGTGGAACCGTCTTTAGCAATTTTGTGCTCTCTGTTGCTTCGTACTTTCTTTCAAACCCAAAATAATATTGCTTTGCCTTAAATACACTTCCATTTTGATTAGCGCCATTTTTTACCGGTGACAACCACCGTGAACATGTTCATCCAATCGGACAACTAGTCCAGACCAGAGAATAATGTCACTGAAATAAGAAGTTTTTGTGTGTTTCTAGCCGTTTCTTCGTAATTTTGGTAACACTTGGTTGCCAACGTATTGTTCTGATTGTGAGTGGAAAACTCGGAAACAAAAATTATTGTGAACACTGCCTTTAAATGTATTTCTCCATCGTATTCAAACTTGTTCCCTAATTGTAAGAGTAAAAATTTTTCGGGGAGGCCTAATACAATGACATAGTTGAATAGTATGCATTTCCTGCTCACGATGCCTTCAAGCCCAGAAATGTGTTTTGCTATCCGAAACCCTTCTTGAAGGCGCGGTAGGCACTGATAACCAGTAACCGTTCGTCGTGTTCGATCGTTCTATTGGGGCCGTCTGAAAACGCAGGCAGAGGTTGTTGGGTCACAAAAGGACTACTGTCTCAGACAGCGGTGGGGTATTACGTCGGCGTAATAGTGGTTGCGATCCTGGGCAAACATAGTATACAACCCCTGGTTGTGAGCAGAAGTCACTTGTTGCACTGCCGTTATCGGCAGCCTATTCTGCAGACGAAGGAAGGATTTGAACTATCACCCTCTCCAAGGGGTTGGGTATGAAACCTCTCACGGCCTGCAGCAAGGACATCATCTTTGCCACGGTCCATATCGAGGAGGCTTCCTTCGCGGTGGGCCATGGAGACGATACCCTCAGTGTCCTGAATTGACGTCCCGAATATAATGCAAGGTCACCATATTGGACCGGCCTCAAGCGGACAAGTGACCCCACAGTGAGGGTGGCCACCTCATGTACCCGCCATCGTCGAAGACGAGGATGCTGCCGTGTTCTCTCGTGTCAGACAAATCAATGGAGAGGAGTGTCAGCATACATTAGGAGGGAGAGCCGCCGAACTCACGGGTGCCAACAAACAGCAGGAGCTGCTGCTAATGGTAAGTAGCCCCTGCTGTTAGCAATAGCAAGGGTGTCTGAGGTGGAGACATCTTCTTACTTGTCTTAATCAGTTGGTTTTCGCCTGACGCGGTCATTCCGCATCTTCACCGAGGTCTGCCCTCCTAGTAGTCAGCCGTGTCCATTTTTCACTGTCTTCAGCCACAATTTGAACACATTCCATCCAACTGTCACTAATCCATTTCCTGCGAAACGAAAAATCGCGCCTGAACTGTCTTTCGATGCCGAGTGACTTCAAATCCTCTTTAACCACATCCGTCCAGAAGCTTCGCCTACGTCCAGGTGGCGGTTTCCAGACAGGATTTGGAAGCAAGTTTGAGGCGTGCTGTACGAGACGGTCCGGCGTTCTTCTTAGTATATGCCCGAGCAGTCGAAGTCGACTTTCCATTGCTGCTTGAGATGGCGTTGGGAGATGCTGGCACCTCCCTCGTGTCAAGCGTTGATGTACTGCATCGATTTCCTTGTAAAGACCTCCGTTATGGCATACACGCGGCCAGAAATATCCGAGCAAACGTCTAAACAGCTTCCTCTCCGTGCAATCCAACCTTTCCATCTGCGTCTTCGGTGCTGCCCACGTCTCCGATACGTACATCATGATAGGGCGAATAGCCGATAAGTAGACGCGCAACTTGACTTCCTTCGCGATGGGGGTAGACCACAAACACTTGGTTAGAGAATTGAATGCAGACGTAGCTTTCGCACACCGTTTTTGAATATTCGCTGCATAACTACCATCGTTCTTTAGCAAACAGCCCAAATAACAGCATTCATTAACCAGTTCGATACGTTGTCGGTTTACACAAACTCCCGTTGAACGCCTCTGAGAGACCCACATCTGCTTGAATTTGTCGGGACGAAGACAAAGTCCATAGACTGCTGCATTCTTCGAAACGAGGTTCGCAATCCTTTGCAGTTGTGTGTTGTTTTCAGCGCATAGCACGATGTCATCGGCGTACTACAAGTCAACGAGGGAGCGTTCTGATAGTGCAGGAAACCGTTCAGCAACTCTACGCATGATGTCATCAACGGCGAAGTTGAAAATAAAAGGTCCTGCTACGGCTCCTTGCCTTACTCCTGTTTTCACCTTGAAAGCTGACGTAAATCCGACTAGTGTACGAACTGCTGCAGTTGTTCCTCTGTTCATGTCCTTGATTAGCCGAACATTCTTTTCCGGGACTCCATCTGCTCGCGGAGCGTTGAGCAATCGATCACGATGAGGAGAGTCGAATGCGGCTTCATAGTCCAAAAAAGCAAGCTGTAATGGCTTCAAATACCGCTGCCACGATTCAATTACTCTTCTCACGACGAACACTTGGTCGATGGTCGATCTTCCAGGTCGAAAACCGGCTTGCTAATATCTGGTCGTTCTTTCACGATGTTTGATAAGTCGCTCAAGAATGATACGTTTCAAACATTGTACATGACACGAAGTAGAGAGATTCCTCTGTTGTTCTTAGGATCCGTGACGGATAGCTTCTTGTGAAGAGGTACGATGATCGCATGTCTCCACGAATCGGGTATCCTTTCGCTCATCCATATGGCATGGATGGTGTTGGTCATTTCACGAAACCCAGGCGGAGAAGAGCTTTCAGCATTTCAGCAGTGATGTTGTCATCTCCACCTACTTCTCCATTCTTCATTTTCAGGACACAATCTTAAATTTCAGACTCAGTCGGCGGCTCCTCGCTAACATCATAATGTGCTCTCTGAACATGCGGGAGCTCAGGTACTAATGGCGCTGAACGATTCAGTTGTTAACTGAAGTAATCCTTCCATATTGGCAGCGTCGCATAACTAACTGCAACTCCATTGGTAATGTTCAAGACTGGAGAACATCTCTTCGTCTTCCCACTACATGTCGCAGCAACGTGTAGGCTTTCCTTGGATTCTTCTCCTCCCAAGCCTTCTGGAACTCCATAGCTTTACATGTACACTGTCGTTCGCGGTCACTTTGAAGCTGCCGACGCAACTTCCTCCTCAGACGCTTCTCCTCCACGAAGTTTTCTGCAGTTCGGAGAGCACATACTCTGTTGTAGGTAGATGTTGTTTCTTCTGAGACCAGCTTCCTCCTTCATGAAGAGGAGGTGAAGAAATACGAGGTCGAATGTCCTAAATTTCTTCAGGAAAGCCGGCCCTCCTTCATTCATCTGGCACAACAATCGTATAATGAGGGAATCCCTTGCGATTCAGCGCAAGTGGTAAAAAACAATATTGCGCGAATTCAAACGGTTGTTATTACTATGACATTTTGCTTTATTGATGACGTCATTTCAAAGTATAATCTTTTAGAAGAATCCAAAAAAGGCGGATTCGCCTCCACTCAAGCGAAGAATACTCGAGAATGACTAAAGGTGGTACTGCAATAATGTGAAGCGCCGTGGCCCCCTCGCCCTTCCCGCAATAGTATCCGGGTCTCGCGCCGTTCATGAGCCAGAGGGCCGGTGCGGCGACCCTGAGTATGTGTTGGGCCCTCCGAAGTTCTAAGAGAGAGAGAGAGAGAGAGAGAGAGAGAGAGAGAGACATGATGAGGAGGGGTGGGGGGGTTGAAGATTTGAATTAATGTTGCGTTGTTTCATCGCCTGCGGCGCGGCATTTAGATTAGGGCGCCTTAATTACATTGTCATACAAACTTAATGTATAATTAATTCAGAAGTTTGAGAGGCTGCGAGAAAGAGCTGTGTAAACTTTTACACACCCCAACAACCTCAAAGTCTACACGAAGGGATCCCACCCGTTGGATAGTTATGGCAAAAATCCTGCGATTTGCCAACGCGGCTTGCCGAAGTACACCATCATATCTCGCCTGAATGCTTAACTGTGACATTTTGGGGGGAATCCTATGAGGAAATCAGCTTCTTTTTTGAAGTTGAAATTTCGATTTTTGAGTGGGGGTGGGGGTTGTACGTCTTACAGTGGTTTCTCAAGATGAAGTGCAGGGAATTTCCGCTTACAGGGGGATCAAAAACAGTTGATTGGGCTTGGAACTATTTCTTTTCAGGTTGTAAACAGTTGCATTATTGTTTTTAATTCACAGAAACCACCTTTCTACAAATTCAATAACATTTTTGTATAGTTCTTTCAATAAATTATATATTTTTTAGACCCGAAAATTTCAGGATCCCTTTCCAACTTTTCGTTTTTCCGCGAAAATTTTTACGACCACCCACCACCACCCGTTGGCAAGCTATCCACACCTGGACCCTGCTCTAGAAGCGCTCTAGAAAATGTTCCAAGTTTGACTCAAAATCCTCTCGGGTGGGTCGTTTGGGGCGCTGATCACGAGTCTGGTGGTTACCTGTCGAGCTTCTAAAGTTTTCGACTAAATTAGTTTAGAGCCCGTAATCGGGGGAAGATTTGAGGGCAAAATGTTTTGAGGGGGAGTTTTGACGATTTCGGAACCTTACGATAGAAATGGCTCGAAATGTTTTTGTTTGGGTTATTGGGGATGCTTAAAGGCACAGTCCAACCTCAGAATCCTTTTTCTGTTTTTCTGCCTATTTTGAGAACAGTCACACACTGATCCCAATGATGTCTTTGAAATCGTACAAGACCCCTTAAGAACGAAGTTATGGCCCCTCAAAAATTGTGCTACGGAAGCATGGTGGACGAGTTTTCCGAGGCTCGTAACTTCCGTAATTTGCAACCGATGTATGCGAACCGACCTGAATAAAGAAAAAGGCTGGGAATGAAGGGAAGAACGGGGCTACTGGTCGGAAACCATCGCCCATCTCGCCGCTGTTGAGCTCGAAAGATCGTAAAAGGGGCGTGCCAAAGTGGCTTCCTGGTATGGGCGCCCCAGGGTGGCTTCCCCCTATATCTCGCTTATTCGGAGGAATTGAGTGCTCGCATTTGGCAGCGGCTCTATAGGGTGGGTGAGCTTCACAATTATGTGGAAATCTCAGATTTGGTCCCTGAGCTTGGACTGTGCCTTTAAGGCCTCTTTCAGAGTGCGATCGCTGTGCGACGCGATGACATGTTTTGGATACAGATCGACGTGCGACGCGACCTCGATCGATGCTCATGATTAGCATCCCATCGCGTCGCAAGGCGATCGAACTCTGAAAGAGGTCTAACACGAATCTGGAGTCCGTTTATCGATTTGTGACAGATTACGGTAGATTAATGTGTTTATGCGGTAGTTTGGTCAAAGTCTCAGATTTAACACAAATTTTTTTACGGGGTTACTCGGGGTGGTGAATACGAATTTAAGGTTCGTTTGTCTATTTTCAGACCACCTTCTAAATGACATGGTACCTGCCGCAACCTACAGTAAACCTCACACTTTCGAAAAATGGACTCCAGATTCGTGTTCACCACCCTAGATTACCCCTACATACAAGTTTAAACGAAATCCGAGAAAAAATTTTGGAACACCCAAAAGAATGTGTGATGTCTTTTCGCGAAGCCTGATTAACTTCTTGGAGCCTGCAGCTCGGGACTAGGAGAGAAAGATGTTAACAATACAAGTCGTATTCGGAGATGCGTTTACCAGAAGAAACACTTCCCTCAAATCGGATTTCATTGGGAAGAGACATACACCCTGAATGCAGTAATTCCTGAACTGCGTAATTATAACAATGCGGGACTCTATACACAGAATAACATTCGTAAATATTTTCGTTTTGAGAGCTTCTTACGACAATACATAAATCCCATGTAAGTAATAGGTGTGAATTAGAAATCGATAAATGAATGCGCGAATGCTATATGACTTACAAGTGTGACTCATGAGAACTGCTCAACTAATGACATACGTTTCTGTTGGTCCTTTGCTTTTGTTAATCAACATAAACATACACGTAGCTTGCTAAAGGCATACCAACTGATGACAACTGACATTTCTGCAAAAATGGCAACAATCCGAATGTTAAACTGCTAGATTTTATGACGATGATTTTCGTCACAAAAACTAGCAGTTTAACATTCGGATTGTTGCCAACTTCCGTGAAGGTGTTTTCTATTCTCTCAAAACTTGTTGTTGCAAATATCCAGAACACTATCATTATACCTGACTTCAAGTCTACCTGGTTCCATTGAAGTAGTATTTATGTTATAAACAGAAAGGATAAAGTTTTTAGCATATTGCAGCAACAGGTTATGACTGATTATATGTCGTCACCTCATAACTCTGTTCCCGAGACAATAGCGCATTCGCGGCAATGCTTTGCCGGTGGCATCAACTGTCCGGACGACTGCAACATCACAAAGGGCGGTGGAGACCGTTCGCGCTCAGTTCATCGACTAGACTAGAAATCGTGAGGCGGCATTCAAGGCAAGGCTCTCAATAAAATCGGTTGTTGTGCTATCCTCATGGAAAGGTAGATTTGGTCATCACAAAACTGAAATAAGTGAAAAATTGGAGAAGTAACGCTCAGGAACAAGTCATTGCTTGGTGTACTCCCGCCCCCAATCATCGAGATTTCTATAAAAGCTCCTTTTGCCGTCTTCTATTTTCTTCTGAAGTAACTGCTGAGCACTTTTAGAGACTATTGGCTACTCTAAGAGCAAAATAAAATACAGATGAGCAAGCATTTATAATTAGCCATCCTAGCTTGTTTTTAGGCATTTTGCATGCAAATTTTAACTTTTACACTCTTCTTCTTCTTCTTCTTCTTCTTCTTCTTCTTCTTCTTCTTCTTCTTCTTCTTCTTCTTCTTCTTCTTCTTCTTCTTCTTCTTCTTCTTCTTCTTCTTCTTCTTCTTCTTCTTCTTCTTCTTTCTTCTTCTTCTTCTTCTTCTTCTTCTTCTTCTTCTTCTTCTTCCTTCTTCTTCTTCTTCCTTCTTCTTCTTCTTCCTTCTTCTTCTTCTTCTTCTTCTTCCTTCTTCTTCTTCTTCTTCTTCTTCTTCTTCTTCTTCTTCTTCTTCTTCTTCTTCTTCTTCTTCTTCTTCTTCTTCTTTCTTCTTCTTCTTCTTCTTCTTCTTCTTCTTCTTCTTCTTCTTCTTCTTCTTCTTCTTCTTCTTCTTCTTCTTCTTCTTCTTCTTCTTCTTCTTCCTAGCGTCTGTCCCACGAGTTCGCGGGGTCCGCTTGTTTGCACTTTGCTCGCCATTTGTTCCTGTCAGCGGTGTCCCTCATAGTGAGTTGCGCTTCAGCCATGTCCGTTTTCACTCGATCAAGCCATCGGGTTTTCGGTCTTCCGCGAGGTCTAGTCCCTGCAACTTCCACCTTGAGTGCGGTTTTAGCTACTGAGTCTTCGTCCTTCCTTTGAACATGGCCAAACCACCTGGAGTGATACTCTTTCATCTTCGCAGTAATGGGGGCCACTCCAAAGGTGGAACGCACCAGGTCATTCGTTAACCTGTCTTTCAAGGTAACTCCCATTGACCACCTGAGCATCCGCATCTCCATCACATGCAGAGATTGCTCAACAGTCTTTGTGGCCGGCCAGCATTCGGTGGCGTAAAGGGCGACTGGCTTCACTACCGCTTTGTAGAGTTTGGACTTGAGGCGGATTGGTATCTTCCTGTCACACATTACGCCAGTTGTCGCTCTCTACTTCGTCCACGCGGCATTGACGGGCCCATGGGCATCCAGTAGCTCGTCGACGGCAGATGTGATCCTTGATCCAAAGTACTTGAAACTGTCCACCTTCTTGAGGTCGGCACCATTTATGCTGATCGATCCTTCCTCGATTCTCGGTCCACACTCCATGTACTCAATTTCGGCGACATTGGGACGTAGTCCATAGCGCTGCAGGCGATCTTTCCATAGTTGTACTTCAACTTGCAACTTCTCACGTGACTCGGCAGCTAGCATCAAGTCGCCAGCGTACAATATAGTCCATGGATGAAGTTTCTGCAGGTCGTGAGTAATTGCATCCATGCATAGGATGAACAGCAGATGGCGAAAAGGCTGATCCTTGGTGGACCCCGACTTGAATGGGAAAAGGGTTACTAGTTACTGCTGAGCACCTGACAACACTGCTCGGATTCGCGTACAGCAACCTCACTCAGCGCACATACTCTCCTGGCACTCCATGTGACTTCAACGACAAGTATATAAGATCGTGAGGGACGCGATCAGTCGGGAAACGCGCTATGAGTGTTACGGTGCTTCTCCCGCTGTTTCTCTATCAAGAGCCTGACTGCGTGTATGGCGTCGACGGTCCCACAGTCCATGACAAACCCACATTGATTTGCCGTCATTTTCACGATATTCCTGAGTCGATTGTCCAAGATGCGCTCGAAGATCTTCATGGTGTGGCATAGCAAGCGAATCGGCCTGTACGAAGAGCAATCGGCAACATCTTCTTTACCCTTCCAAATCGGCACCGTTTTAATGTTTTCGCCATCTTTCCAGTACATCACTCGGGCGTCGAAGATCTATGAGGAGAAGGTGATGCTGCGTAGCAATGTGAACGGTAAGTATGACCTCGGAGTCGATTAGAATTTTGCGATCTGTCTGGCGTAGCATCCAGTAATCAATCTGGGTTTCTCGGCCACCGCTACAATAAGTGATGAGGAGTGAACTTCGTTTGCGGAGCTGTGTGTTTGCAATAATCAAATCGGCTGCCGCTGGGCACTCCAAGATTCTCAGGCCCTCTTCGTTGCAAACACCGAATCCGTGCCCTCCATGATTTTCTTCGAATTCGTCTCGCTCAGAGCCCACATGTCCATGCAGGCCACCTCCAATCAACAGCGTTTCGTCGTCTCCGATTAATTGTACGAATTGCTCGAGGTCCTGCCAGAAAACAGCCTTTTCTTCATCTGAGCATCCCGATCGCGGCGCATAAACTGAAACCACTCGCATCAAAGCCGTTCCTGTGTCTATTTTGACAGATCCGCATGGACATTATGATGAACCGGCTCATGAGCGTCTTCTCCTCATGAATGCCGATCGCTATCTGCCGATCTGCCGATGCTGAGGTACAGATCCGTGAAATTAACTTTTTTAGCCAACTTTTGCATTTGTAATTACCAGGCCTACATTAACATGAAGAGAGCTCAGAAATTGTTGTTATCGCGAACCCTGTCTTTAAGCTTTATGAAACCAGCTAGATCATTCTTTCATGCTTGTACTTTTGCATTGCAATCTCTCCTCCCTAACTCCCTAACAATTTCCTTTTCATTTCATTTTCAATGTATACAGCTTGCTCCCTGCTTAATGATTTGAGCATTGTAAATTGCTTGTATAAGCACTTGGCTCTGGGGCAAAAAGGACACCAGCCGTACAGGCTAACTTGATATAATAGAGCATCATTGTGAGCACACTCTATCGCACTCATGGGTTTGCACTTCAAGGGCGACATAGAATGGAACCCCTCGTTGTCAGCGGAAGCTCCTAACACACAGAAGCAAGTACTGGCGCGGTAAGCATGAGGCGAAACAAAGGATGCATTAGCAGCACATGCTACCGCAAACAGCACCTGTTGCTGACAACGTATCTCTGGAGCTCGATCCTCCGTTACTAACAGTTTATTCTGCAATAGAAAAGGAACTCGGCACTCTACCGGAACCGGAAAAATACCAAGTATATATATCCAGTATTTACACCAAGCCATTGAAAATCGGTTTAGAAAATCAAGTTTGCTTTCACTGATGGGAGCAGCTGCAAGACTTTAGAGAATCTAGTTTCTGCTCAATGGATAGAGTAATATACTAGAGTAATATACTAGATCAGCTTGGCCCATAATCTTGCGCGTTTTCCTTTTGCGCGCAGCTCACACAGGTGGGGTTCGCTGTCGAGCACAGTCAGCCAAGAAAACAACTACTGCACTACACACCAAAATGGGCCTAGATCCTTAGTTCTAACTGTCCTTTTCAGAGCGACGATGGGCAAAACTAGTCTGATATGGATGCGCACTACACGATTGGAGGTCGGAGGCTTTTGGATGGTGACTAAAGTGCAGAGCACTCTACCGCGCTAAAAAAAACATAACGCGTTAAAAAGAGTGCGAACAGTGCACAAATAACATTACAGGTATATTCTTATTGTAGCGCTAGCTACTTTCTTGACACTGAGCAGTTCCTCTTATATATCCATTTCGAAAGAATCGAAAACGTCAATGCGGAGGGGTTGATCTGCTGAGCGCGCCCTTTAGACACACGGTAGCTTGCAACAGTATTGCAACACCCACTTTCAAGCAAATCAATTTACTGAATACGAGTCGGTTAGGAGCGAATGTCGATCATGCATTTTCAAGGCTTCATAAAGCATCGGATTCTGCGTAAACTTAGGTTCTGAAGTAGACTATTGAATTCATGAGTTACGAATTTTAGAAAAAAAGTTTCAAGGATATTGGTAAACAGATATCAAGTTTTCAATGCAATCCCGTTAGATCTGTTCACTTTGAATATCCATAGCTACTGGTTTAGCTTCGAAAATGAGATGTGGAAACTAAGGTGGCACGCTCCCATGAGTGCAGAAAGGGGCGATTTTCGTCTTTATCAAGGAATACATTTCTTGAAATGAACCAATACGAAAGCATTCCAGCATGGGCATTGTAGAAGGAACTTTGAGCTCCTCTGAGAGTATAAACTAAGCTTCTCGTTCGGGGTTAGTCGTAGAGCTTCTCAGGTGCGAAATACCAAACTGCCGCATAGGAGATGCTCACTTCCAAACAAGAACACATCCTTCCTCCACAATAACTCTACAACTCTCCACAGAGCTCATCCAGTGGGTAATCAACACTAGAAGCTTGCAAAATAGCGGAAGCCGCTCCGAGAAATTGAATACATTTCGACAAAATATCTTCAATGTCCTACAAATATTCCTCACTGTAAACTACATATATTAGACCAAGATTCAACCTCAAAACTACGTTGGACTTCTAATGTACTGCTGATAAATACATATTAGTTTCTCAGACAAATCACCGCTCGTAGCGGACCCGGAAAAGAACGCGAGCAACGCCGTCTCTCCGCTCCGAGTGGAAATCGACTACCTATTCGGGCGACCGCGTTTGCTGTCCGGGCGACTTCAACAATTTTTTCCCTATCGCTGATCTTTCTTTATTGCCTATTACAGCCCCTGGGCAGAGAGGTTGATCCTGCCACAGAACGCAACAAGGATACCATCCCGGCACGGTCCGCAATGAGGAAGCATTCCTCACCGCGGGCCATGGGAGATCGCCTTGGCGGCCGAAAATTGTCTTTCAGAGAGAGACCCGAAGTCACCCCTCAGGAGATGCTTTAAAAAGCCAACTGTTCATCTATAGAAGACGCGCCTCTTCCAGCGGCCGGTCACGTGACCCACACGTTGACCACTTCAAAGAACAAGCAATCCCACATCTCACAACCTCTGGGGCCGGCGCCTCAGTCGCCCTGAGAGCAACCGAATGGGAGCCGAGGGTGCCGTTGCAACCGAACGAGGGTTGCGGTTGCGATTCGACCCTCGGCTGCTGTCCAGGCGGTGACATCGTAATCAGGTGGAGCCGTTTCCGCTCGGAGCGATGGTATGAGTGAGTCGGTGCTTTATCGTTCACGATGCAGGATTGAATCCCACGCAATAGCGTGTTCCGATACTTATATCCTCTACTGCAGATAACGTTCATTTCCGCCACCTAAACTTCCATGTCTCAAGATCCTAAGACCTCTGCCAAAGGAATGCGCCACCTCAAGTACATGTCCATGCATGTATACGTAGTAGCACGGGCTCACGCCCTCGAGGAGTTGCGCTTGGAAAGAGCATCAAGCGAGCTGTGTAGCACCAGCACATCCTTCTACTGTGCTGTTAATCGGTTTAATGGAGCAGCTTGTTCCCATATGTAGTGCTGATCACTTCGATGTCAATTTGGTGGCATTGGAACTCAAAGCGCTCACTCACTGAGAAGGCCATTCGTGGACGCTCCCTGTCGATGACCTCGAGTATTTTTCTGGACTTTGATCATAAACTCCGACTGAGACAGTCGTGAGGTACTACGCTCTAATAGGAGTTGAACCCGCCTACAAAGAGACAAGCAGCACCCTCGCTGTAGCTACTGCTAACAGCGGGGGCTGCTGCCAATTAGCAGCAGCTCCTGCTTTTTGTTATCGTAATCAACCCTTTGTTTGCTCTGACAAGCGTGAAGCCCGTCGGCAGAGAGGGCCAACCCTCCTCCTTTCATATCCGGGCTAGGGACCGGCAATTCCGCCGTTGCCGGTCCTAAACACGGATGTGAAAGGAGTGGTTTGGCACTTCTAGCGACGGGCTGGAAAACCTCCAGGTAGAACCATGGAGAGTTTATCAGGACATCACGATAAAGCTTCGCATCCAGGGCAGCCGATGCGCCAGCGCCTGGTTACCAGGGTGCTGGTGGGAAGAATGCTACTGGTCAGAAGAGAAGACGATTTGTTGCACCCAAGAAGGAGGTACGAGTCGGAGCATGGAACGTACGAACGGCGCACCACGTAGGGCAAAAGTAGATCATCGCGAGAGATTTGTCCAAAGGCGAGATATCGGTTGCTGCACTGTCAAACTGGCATTGCGGAACAATGACCGTCCAAATGCCGGACAGTGACGAGAAGATGAAGTTGTACTACTCCGGTAGCGACGGACACCACCAAGGCGTTGGATTTATGCTGAGCACTCGTGAAGCTGGAAGTGTTGTTGCGTTTGAGCACATTTCTAGCAGTGTCGCTGTTCTCACATTGAGCGGAACTGTCAAGACACACCTCGTGGCTGTCTATGCGCCTACGGAACCTAGCTGTGCTTCGCTCAACATCAAGATGCGCTGAATTTTATGCCAAGGACTGATCTCATCATGGTTGCACGAGATTTGAACGCACGTGTCGGCAGGGACAGATCAGGTCATTCAATTCTCTACATTCAGTTCTCTAACACAAAATCTTCCCATACCTTCTTCCACTCGGAGCGGAGAGACGGCGTTGCTCGCGTTCCTTTCCGGATCCGCTACGAGCGGTGATTTGTCTGAGAAACTAATATGTATTTATCAGCAGTACATTAGAAGTCCAACGTAGTTTTGAGGTTGAATCTTGGTCTAATATATGTAGTTTACAGTGAGGAATATTTGTAGGGCATTGAAGATATTTTGTCGAAATGTATTCAATTTCTCGGAGCGGCTTCCGCTATTTTGCAAGCTTCTAGTGTTGATTACCCACTGGATGAGCTCTGTGGAGAGTTGTAGAGTTATTAAGGAGGAAGGATGTGTTCTTGTTTGGAAGTGGGCATCTCCTATGCGGCAGTTTGGTATTTCGCACCTGAGAAGCTCTACGACTAACCCCGAACGAGAAGCTTAGTTTATACTCTCAGAGGAGCTCTAAGTTCCTTCTACAATGCCCATGCTGGAATGCTTTCGTATTGGCTCATTTCAAGAAATGTATTTCTTGATAAAGACGAAAATCGCCCCTTTCTGCACTCATGGGAGCGTGCCACCTTAGTTTCCACATCTCATTTTCGAAGCTAAACCAGTAGCTATGGATATTCAAAGTGAACAGATCTAACGGGATTGCATTGAAAACTTGATATCTGTTTACCAATATCCTTGAAACTTTTTTTCTAAAATTCGTAACTCATGAATTCAATAGTCTACTTCAGAACCTAAGTTTACGCAGAATCCGATGCTTTATGAAGCCTTGAAAATGCATGATCGACATTCGCTCCTAGCCGACTCGTATTCAGTAAATTGATTTGCTTGAAAGTGGGTGTTCCAATACTGTTGCAAGCTACCGTGTGTCTAAAGAGCGCGCTCAGCAGATCAACCCCTCCGCATTAACGTTTTCGATTCTTTCGAAATGGATATATAAGAGGAACTGCTCAGTGTCAAGAAAGTAGCTAGTGCTACAATAAGAATATACCTGTAATGTTATTTGTGCACTGTTCGCACTCTTTTTAACGCGTTATGTTTTTTTTAGCGCGGTAGAGTGCTCTGCACTTTAGTCACCATCCAAAAGCCAAAATTAAACAGATGCAACAGCGATTCCGATAGACAACTATTGTAAGTGCAGGATATCAGGCGATGAGCATGAATACGGCAATCATCGACCACGCCAAAATGCCAGACCACACCAGCCAGAATACGGAAGGCGGAATGCAGGAAAATTATGAGTGGCTGGAACACCAACACTCACGGACGATCACGAAGTCAGAGAAAGACAATGAACAGCCTCGACCGATTCGAAATCTTCAATTGGGGTGGCCGTGTAAGTCAATCTTAGCCTTAGTGCGCGGCAGCCTCACGTATGAACTCCGAGGTTTACCCAACCGCGAAATTTTTAGTGTTTAATGCCACTACGTAAGAGAGATTTTATTCAACGAGAGCATGGGTAGTGGGTAATCTGTGCCTCAGAGGTGCGACCTACACCGTTATGCCCAATCGTGAATCGCGATATTGGATACACTGCGAAAACCACTGCTCCGTGGAAGCCGAACCGTTAAGGATTGCGCTTCATATTTGAAGAATTGCGACACCAATGAGAAGATGCGTGTCTCAGGTTGAAACCACAACTAACCGCAGCAAACAACGCGATCTAATGTTTTTATCCCATAACGATTTTCGTCCGATATGTAGCGCAAATGCTGTATTGTGTCGCCCGTATACGGCCTGCGATCTGCCGCCGGGGTCCCATCCATTCGCCGGACTGTATTCTGCGAAAGGCCTTTACATACTCCGACCTCCAATCGTGCAGTGCGTATCCATATCAGACTAGTTTTGCCCATCATCGCTCTGAAAAGGACAGTTAGAACTAAGGATCTAGGCCCATTTTGGTGTGTAGTGCAGTAGTTGTTTTCTTGGCTTACTGTGCTCGACAGCAAACCCCACCTGTGTGAGCTGCGCGCAAAAGAAAAACGCGCAAGATCATGGGCCAAGCTGATCTAGTATATTACTCTAGTATATTACTCTATCCATTGAGCAGAAACTAGATTCTCTCAAGTCTCGCAGCTGCTCCCATCAGTGAAAGCAAACTTGATTTTCTAAACCGATTTTCAATGGCTTGGTGTAAATACTTGATATATATACTGGGTATTTTTACAGCTGATCTGACTCAGAACTGTACGCAGTTAATGTCGCTACTCGTAAGGTGCGTCCGAATGAGAATGCCGGCCCATGCGGCCGGCGTGCTTGGCAGACGGCCGTCGCGTTCGCCGCTCTCGGACGAGCATGCGAAAAGTCCCCACTGCCATCGACTACTCTGCCAGCATGTAGCTAGATGCCACACATGGAAACCGGAGACGCTCAGGGTTTCGGAGGCATCTAGTCTAATTTTGACCCGAGATTTCACGTAAATTACGGAAAGTTTAGCCTCAGTTGGTGAAATTTTAGCTACAGCGCCCGCAAATTCTACGTAAATTCTTGCTACGGCACTAACATATTCTACGCAAATTCTTGTTACTGCACTCGGTCGATCGACCCACCCAGTCCTGATCTGTACTAGAAAGACGATCCCCGCTGCGATCGAGCGCATCGCCGTTTCTTCCCCACGGCCTGCAGCATCCCAATGGTCAAAATTATCATCACCATGGTGACCCAGAGAGCGACACGGAGCCACCCTCCACGAGTGTCAAGTAATCACTCCGTGATTTGACTGGGCCAACACTGTTCTAACGGCATCCCTGCGTTCCGCGTAACCAGCGCGGGTTTGAGATTCCGTTTCAACACAGGCTATCGCTAAATCCGTAGATTCTCGCTACAAAATTATAGCAAGAATATGCGGGTTTAGCGACAGAGAGATCAATGTATCGAGTTTAGCCTTTGTTTTTACGTAGAATACGCGTAGCAATTGCACCCTTGTACCGTCGACACAAGAATATGCGGGCTTTAGCTATCTTAGCTAAAAGCCGTAAATTCTCGCTACATTGAATAGGGCGGCGTTACAGGCCGCGCCCTCGGAGGCATCTAGCTACGGGTTGGCAGAGTACGAATGGGGCAGGCACCGGCTGGCAGCAAGCACTGCGCCGATCAATCAGCTCTGCAGACGGGGGGAGAGGGGATGGCCGTCGTTGAAATCCAACACTCGCCCGAGAGCGGCACATGCAACGGCCGCCTGGCAAGCACGCCGGCCGCGCTGGCCGCCATTCTCGTTCGGGCACACTTTGCTTATTTGGCACAGATTCACCGTAGGTGTAAACTGTATGCAAAGGCAGTGTTCGAGATGAAAAATTGTCGCATAATTTTCCTCAGTAAAGTCTTCTTTCGAAGAAGTGTAGTACGACCTACACCGAAAAAACAAAAAAAAAGCATTTGGAGAGAATTTGACCACCTGAACGCGGTCGTTTTTTTGCCTTTAACAAATATAGTGCCTGGCATCGATGATTTGTACAGTCAGGGCTCACCAGTTTGCTCGAAATTCATATTCAATCAATGATTTCTGGTCGTAACTTGACTTTTTCTAGTTTCGCATTGTATATCTAGCAAGGATTAACTTTTTTGTGTTTGTTTTGGGTAAAATGTTGTTTCTGTATGTTCTGAAACTGTATGAGTAGTAGTTGTGTACGTCACAGAACTTTGACCAGTCACAGCAAGAAACTCGAATATCAATGGCGTAGTTATTCAGATGTTTTCAAACAGAACAGATGTTTGCAGATTTTTCGACACCCTTTTCGACCGTGAACTCTGCCTTCAAGGCTATTAAATGCATCCTTTACAGTTCCATCGCCGACAGCTGCGATAGCATGCTTCGAATGAGAATCGGCGTGCGACGCGATCACGTTCAATACTCACAATTACCATGTTATCGTATTGCGCGATGATGGGACTTTAAAATAGGCCTACGACAACTGCCTGCCAGTCTTGACCCTTATTGTTAAAGGCAGGGTTCGCGATAAAATGGTTGTTGAGCTATCCCCATGAAAAGGTAGGCCTGGGCATCACAAAAGTGAAAATAAGTAAAAAACTGAATAAAAAACGCTCAGGAACAAGTTATTGCTTGGTGTCCTCCCGCCTCCAGCTATCGGGATCTCTATTAAAGCCTGTTTTGTTAACTTTTATTTTGCTTCTAAAGTATTTTCTGAGCACTACTGTAGACTACTGACTACTTTAACAGCAAAATAAAAGGCGGATAAACACGCATTAACGAAAATATCGTTAATTAGGGGGCCGGCCGACACCAGTAATTAGCCGTTATACCTTGTTTTTAAGCGTTTCTCCTGCGGAATTCTGGGTTTTTTCACTTATTCTCACTTTTGTGATGACCAAATCTACATTCTCATTAAGAGAGCTCAAAAATAGTTTTTATCGCGAACCCTGCCTTTAAACAAGATTGAGTGTACCTCGTCTCTCGAATTCATTCAGCAACTTTTATTTAATAAAATTTTATAATGAAACTAATTTCCTTCGAACGTCAAATATGATATAAGAGACTATATTGTATTGAAATCGCTCAGACGCATTGATACAGCATTATGGTGGATGATAACTCTTTAGAACTTTTTGCCCATTGCAATTGAGTTCAAAGATGGTTTTTGATTATACCCGTTCGGGTTTTCGTTTAAATTTCCTGCGATTTTCTTTCACAGGGTCCATCGATGTATTTGCTCAAGCATGACTACTTTCAGATTCCCGATTCATTGTGGGCCAACTAGTTTTGCAGTATGACGTGTGCTCGGTGCAATTTGGTATGTTCATTTTTCAAATTTGAAAATATATTATGTAAAGTTTATAAAGAATTTGATTGTCTGATTCGTGAGCATCTACCTACAAACCTCTTCACCATTGATGTTTCACGAATTCAACGTTCTGCTACATTATAAGAAGAAAGGAAAAGAAACTCCAAAGAAAATTATTTGAGCTCAAAGGCACAGTCCAACCTCGGGAACGTTTTTCTGCTTTTTTGCCTATCTTAAAAACGGTTTCACGTTGATTCGAAAGATGTCTCTAGAATCTTACAGGACCCCCTGGGAACAAAGTTATGACCCCTCAAAAATTGCGCTACGGAAGCATGGTGGACGAGTTGTCCACGGCTCGTAACTTCCGTCATTTGCACCCGATGTACGCGAACCGACCTGATTAAAGAGATAGGCTGAAATTCATTGGAAGAACAGGGCTTCTGTTCTGGAATCATCGCTCGTTTCTTCACTGTTGCGCTCGAAAGTTGGTAAAAGGAGCGTGCCAAAGTGGCTTCCTGGTATGGGCGCCCCAGGGTGGCTTCCCCTATATCTCGCTTATTCAGGGGAATAGAGAGCTGGCATTTATCAGTGGCTATATAGGGTGGATCTACTTCACAATTATGTGGAAATATCAGATTTTGTCCGTGAGCTTGGACTGTGCCTTTAAGGAAAAGACTACTAAATTGTTGGTAATCAGATCCGTTGCTCAGTGATTCCTCATTATTATGGTGATTTTCGGCATTTACATTTGTGATTCCCGCTCAAAACTCACATTGGTCTCTATAGCTAGTCTGAGAGAAGATTTAAAGGCAGTGGTTGCGATAAAATATCCCTGCCTCCTTTTTCTCTTTAAACTCTTCTATGGATTCAAAGTAGTGGGACCTATGAGAAAAATTTGCAAAAAAAAACCGATTTGGGCGAAATTTTAAGCCTGAACTTTCCTGTATTTTGATGTTGGACGAGCCCACTCCACATCATCGGCATCGATGATCTCTATTATCAAGAACATCAGCCGGTTTGAAATCAGAATTCAATCAATGAACAGTTTCCTTCAGACTGGCCTGTTTGAATATTTCTGTCCTCACATTGTCGAATCTTCGAACGGAGTGCTTGTTTTCTATGTTAAGCTGTTTTTATTAGATAATTTTGCATTTATTTCTGCCTGTGAACATAAATGATTTTTGACTGGACAACATGAGACTGCGATCTTTTTGGGCGGAGCTGTGCACGTTTCTAATAACTCTAATTTTAGCTCGTTTCTTGCCGCGTTACCTTCGTGGTCTTTTAGCCAATCGCGGATCAAGCTGTTTTTTAATGATTTTTCCACTACTTTTTTCATCGCGACCACTGCCTTTAATAGTGGTTTCTAGCCCTCGTAGGGCAATCTTCGAAGACACAGTCCACCATCAAAATCGAAATATTGTTTTCCTTCTTATCTTGGAGAGAGTTTTACGCTGATCACAAAAGTGTCTCCAGAATCGCTCAGAAGTCCCTACTAACGGAGTTAAGGCCTCTCAAAGATTCGGAATATGAACGGAGAGAAGTTCGTGGACGAGTTGTCTCGAGCCTGTCTTTACTCATTATTTACGGCCGTTGTTTTGAAACAGGACACAAAGTAAAGCCAGACCGAAAATAAATGGAAGAACATAGATTTGGAACAAAACCGATCGCGCTTCTCCCCTATTGAAACCGGAATCTTGTCAGTGGGCGTTACCCACTTTTTCTTCCAAGGGGGCGGGATCGACTTATTTCCTGGCTTTTTCTCGCTTATTTGAGCGAATTGAGATTTCGCGTTTGACAGGGTTGCTATAAACGGCGATCGGAGTATGATATCAAAAATTACCCCTGAGCTTGGACTGTGGCTTTAAAGGCACATTACACCCTCAGATATGAATTTTGAGATTTTCATGTAATTACGTAAAAGACCCCTCCTGTATAACACGTGCCAAATGTCAGATCTGCGAATAAGCGAGATATAAGAGACCACCACAGGCCCGAATCCCTTCGTTCACCACCACAGGCCCGGCCCCCTAACAGAGTTTCGAACTGGATAGCGGCTCGAAGGATGGATGAATTCCAACGAGTCGTCGTTCTTCAGTCCATTACCGGCCTGTCTCCTAATCCCGGCTTTCTCTCACGCAGCGATTGCGAATGAAGAGAAATACAGGTTTGAGACAACTCGTCCACCAATTTTCACCCTCAAAATCTAGGCATCTTTGAAGTGCCATAACTCTGTCCAAAGTGGGTCATGGACGATTTCAGAGATACCACTGTAATCAGCGTGTGACTCTCTCCAAGATAAGCATGAAATCCGGAAAATTAATTTTTTGGGTGTCCTGTGCCTTTAAAGGCAGTGTTCACAGTGATAATCCTATTTCAGTTTTTTGCCTATCTTAAAAACGGTCCCATTCTGATTCCAATGATGTCTCTGCAGTCGTACAGGACCTTCTGGGAACGGAGTTATGGTCCCTCAAAAACTGAGCCAGGGAAGCATGGTGGACGAGTTGTCCGAGGTTTGTAACTACCGTCTTTTGCAGCCAATGTATGCGAGCTGGCCTGAGTAAAGAGAGAAGTTGAGAATGAAGGGAAGAACGGGGCTTTTGATCGGAAACTATCGCTCATCTCACGATCTCGAGTGTTCCATTGTTCACGTCCAGGGGCGGAAAGGGGCCGGACTTTCCAAAGCGGCGGGGTTCGCCCAATTCTCTAAGCCGTTTTGCGGCTCCTAGTTAGCTTTTCGTCCCGTTTCTTCGACGCTGTTCTGCATCTGAGAGCCACGAGAAGCAATTGTCATGGAAATTCCGAGGATGAAGTTTATCGTGAACAGTGTCTATAAAGGCGCCGGCGTCCAGGACAAAAACTTTAATCTTCATGGGTAAAACAACAATCTTTGTACCTACTGCTTCATTCATGAAGCAGCTAGCTTGAAGGCATTGTGCGCGCTAAAAACCACTCATAGTTTTTTGTAGGTTTTTTTACTGAACCTATCTGAGAATGCAGGGAGAACCTATTGGGTCACCAACGCACCATTGCGAAAATATAGGAAGGTGAATGTCCGAAATGTAGTCAGAAGAGGCCGGCTCTTCCTCAGCCATCAAGGGCATCGTAAGCGCAAAAAACCGTATTCTACTTTTTCACATTTTTGGGTAGGTGTATCCGTCTAGTGAACGGAAATGACAGAAGAGCTTTTTGAAAAGCCCCAATTGTGAAGAAAACCAATCTGAAAGTAGTCGATAGTGGTGCTTGAATTTGCGCCATATCGATTTTCTGTATAGTTGCTCTGGATCGCTGGGAATTCCTTCATTATACGATGGCTGGCAGCAAATTGCGCCAGATGACTGAAGAAGGGCGGGCTTTTTTTTGACGGGACTCGAGACATTCAATCTTCCATATTTTGAAAATAGTGAGTTGGTGATCCAATCAACTCTTCCTGCGTTCTCAGGCGGCCCCAAACATTTAATCAAACACAAAAAGCGGTAGGCGGTTCTCAGTGCATACGATGCCTTTAACACCTAATGGACCGCGTGTCCACTCTGCGCACCCACACCAAAAACTCGATTTTTTCGTTTTACTTCAATAAAAACGATTTCCTTCCAATAATTGCTTTTATATCTATGCTTCATACAACTTCCATAAATGGTTTGCAGATATTAAGCGCCATGCATCTCCTTTTGACATAAGCAATTACAACAAAAAATCTGTTTAAAAACTCACTGAAGTGATTGACCGTGGAGCGCGCCGGTCCGCTGCGGGGGTCTCCTTAGTGTTAACATTTAAAAGCACAGTCCAACCTCAGAAGGTGTCTCAAAAAACGCTATGAACCCGCTAGGAACGGAAAAATGATCCCTCACAAATTCTGAAATTGGACTGTGAGCAAATCGTGGATGAGCTGTTTCGGGCCTGTTTTTCCTCGTCGTTCGCAGCCATGGCACCGAAGCAGACCACACTATAAGGCTACAAATGGAAGAACGTAGATTTTATTGAAATCTATGACGCGTCACGCTCCTATTAAGACCAAAAACCCTGAAGTGGACGGAGGGAATGGGTGCTCGTCTTTTCTCTCCTATTCTAAAGAGTTGCGATTCCGCATTTGGCAGGATTGCCACACGCAGCGGCCGGACTATAATATATATTTTACTCACGAGCTTGGACTGTGCCTTTAAAGGCAGTGGTCGCGATCGAATATGCTTGTCGTCTTTTTCTCTCCAAATCCTTTCCTGGGTCTCGAGTAGTAGGACCTATAAGAAAAAATCGCGAAAAAACCACTGTTTAGGGACGAATTTGAAACCTGAACTTTCTTGTCTTTTGATGGTGGACGAGCCCTCTCCACATCATCGGCATTGATGACCTCTTATATCAAGAACATCAGCTAGCTTGAAATTGAATGTCAATCAATGAACCTTCGAATTTATGTACACATCTAGTCAAAAACATTGACTGAAGTGATGCTTTCATTATTCAACTGTTTTTATTCGTTAAATTTGCATTTATTTCGTCCTCTGAATGTCGATGATTTTTGACTGCTCGGCATGAGACTGCGATCTGTTTCGTCATCGCTGTGCACGTGTGCACGAACTAGCTTCTTTGGGCCCTAGAAACTCTATTTGTAGACCGTTTTTCACCGCGCTACCTTCATAGTTTTTCAGCTGTTTTTGATCTAAGCTGATTTTTGTAGTTTTTTTGATAACGTTTTTCATCGTGACCACTGCCTTTAAGAGACGGTCTGCTCCACGGCGAAACGCTTTGCCTCATTTTCGTGCCATCATATTTCGGCCGCTTTGAAAGCTACGTGAAGTCGTTGAATTTCAAGGCAGTATCTTTCAGGGGTGGTAGTAATCTAGCCAAACCTCGATGTTAAGCAAGGGCATTAACCTCGAAGTTAACATCGAGGTTTGCTATTAACCCTAACTGTAGATTCTGAAACTCCTATTTGTATCTTGCTGTGAATACCACTGGTGTTCTATAACCCCTTCCCATATGTTGCTGGAGACGCAGTTTGGAAGTTGGAATTTCCTTGGTTGGTCCCACATTCCATCTTCAAACAGAAACTACGATGTTACGAGGACGTTAACATCCATGTATTCGCCCTCCTAAGCTACCACTGCAAACACGGATGTTCACATATAAACTAGCAGATCGGTCGGGTTTGTAGTGATATAGTGCACTCTTTTAGGAGTGCACCGGTCGACGATTGCGAGTTTGACAGGAATGTCCTCCCGAGGACTTTTTTCTCCAACTGGCATATCATAGTTTTGCCAGTTGTTTTTGTGAAGAGAGATACTGACACTTTGGATTATGCAATGAAAGGAGCATGGTGTTGGTCGGTCAGTTTCTGTGTGTTTTTTGTGGTACTCACCAGTTGACCGACCAACACCATGCTCCATTCATCGTTAAATGATTCATGCGTTAGCGATTCAGCCGAAGCTTCTGATAAGTTTTGATGTAAATTTGATAAGTTCATATTTGTTTATAAGCACGAATAAAGCAGGTTAGTAAACAGAAGCATATGAACGCTCGAGGTGAGCGGTGTGGTAAGGGATAAGAGCAGAGAAGGGTGGGGGGTATCATCTCCGAGTTTAATGAAGGGTTGTATGTCGGTTTAGCACATGATCTCAACCTGATAACTGCTAGCTGATCACGGTTCTTAACTGCGAGTTTTGGTCAGTTTACTACCACCCCAGAAGATGTTCTTGAATCTCGTCATGGCGGCGAATGTAAGAAGTGTCAACGACGCTGATAGCGGCCAGAGACGATGCATGATTTGGGGCTTTAGTGAGAAGCACTCCTTAGTAGAAGCTTGTGGCGGTATCAGGCGATCATGGAAGGAACAATTCTTGTAGCACTTCGAGAGTGTTTTCGATTAACATTGATGGGCTATCTACAGCTTGCGTTTCTAAGAAGACTCCCAGCCTCGAAAACACTCCTGAAATTTCGGTTCTTTCAATGTCCTTCTCAGCTTAGGATTGGAAGCATCTCATGCTGCGAAACTCAGTCACTGCGAGTTTTCAACTCACAAAGACAATTTTTTTCCACATTAGTTGATTGCAATACTGAAACATGATTTTTTTCCAATTTCTTCTCTTGCTCGTACCGATGGCGCAGCCGTGATGGGTGGGGGTGAAGTGAAAAGATGTTTTGAGCTACTGCGTAAGAGTGATTCTAAATAGCCTGGCCAGCAGGGATGTGCGGCAAACGATTTTGAAAAATCGGCAAACGGAAATCGACAAATTTTGTCCAAAATTGGCCGGCAAACGGCAATCGGCAATCGACAAACGGCAAAATAAAAAAAACGATGCAAATGTTCTAAAAGTAGCAGTAAAAAATACTTCTTTCTCATACACAAATCGTATTTCGATAGCCAGATAAGAAATGGTTTCTGAATAGTGTATGGACGACTGTCCTTGAACCTCGGCATTTTGTTCTAGTTCAATAACACCACGAGGTTTTTCAATAATACCACAAGAAATTTAACCTCTTACTTTGGTACAATACCTGATATAAAAAGCAGCACCGAAATGGGCATTCTATTGAACACTGGTAATGGGAATGTTGTGGTGAAAGGATAGTAATTTTTCGCGGTTCTCTAATATCAACCCTTTTCGGAATATGTAGTAGTCATGCAATTGCTTCGTGTTCGAATTTATCGCACGAAATTCAGAGTATCGCGCAATACGATTTAAGGGGATGAGCATTCGAAAGTAGTTTAGAAAAAGGAAGAGGTCAGTGTGTCCCTACTTGACTTGATTATTTTTTAACGAGCGTGGCAGCCCTGCTCTTGCGGAAATCGCCGCTGCGACTCCGCGATAAAGCCATACCGGCTCCGCGGAAGGTACCAGAGCGGCTCCGCGAAAGTGCCGCTGCGGCACCGCGATGGGTGGCTGTGCCTTTACAAAAATAGGACCAACTGAGAGTAACTCATATAAAATTAATCGTGAGCCATACTACAACTGGGCGGGGCCTACGAACAGAAATGTGCACCTACGGTTGTTAGGTCCTTTATCTGATTAGGAAACTTTCTCAGAGTTCGCGGCGTACTCGTTTCGTGCCTCACGGTGTGTTTACTGTTTAACCGAAATTTAGATCAAAAATAATCACGTGAAAAAATACAACTAAAACGCACGTTTCCGAACAGCCTTGGAAACGTTGCTGAGAAACGGCTAAATATTCAGCATCTCTCCCCCTGCGACCTTTTAAATTTCTTCTGAACTGCGCGCTAATAACTCAAATACATTGAATGAGGTAGTTTTTCAAGATTTCCACCAATACGACTCCTAAAAAACCGCGGTTTGCTCAAACCACCTCCTTCCCAAACTGTACGCCACCCCTTAATCCGAACACCGTCGACTCCGTCAATCCAGTTTATAGTCATGCAGCGAATTTAACCGAAACGAATGTTCCCCACAACGTATACATCCTCCCCCACCCTTTTAACTCAGAACTCCAACTTTCAACTTGGTAGCATGTTTCTCAGCGTAATTGTGAGCATAATAGGAGATGGCAAAGTGCATAACCCCACAAACTGCCAGTGAAGGCCAACGCCGTAATTTATTTATTTATACGTGGAACACCACGCGTGAACAGATAAGCGGGAAAATCAAGGCATAAACATATAACACGGAAACAGAAAGTATTGTAATGTGAGAATGGCTCAAATAGGTCAATACAAATGAGTCACAAAGCCTGCGGGAAGCAAACTAAGCAGTCTCTTGGAGGTACTTGTCGATCAGCTTTTTGTATCGGGCTAGGGTAGTTGGCAATGGATGTTTCTTGGATAGCTTCAGAAATTCTGAGCCGGCTCTTTGAGTGAAAAAGTTGGCTCTGATACAGGTTTTGGCTTTTGAAAAATTAAGCTTGGACGAACCACCTCTCGTGTTTGAAGAGGAGAACCTATAAAATGTGTCGATGCAAATGGGTACTGCACCGGTGATTAATTTGTAAATCATAATGAGATCATATTTCTTTCTCCGATATAGTAGGGTGGGAACCTTGAACGACTTATTACGGACAGAAGCTGATGGAGTTTTAGTGTAGTCACACCCATATAATCTCATCCAAAGCTTTCTAGTAAAGTTATTTTGAACTGCTTCAAGTCTCTGAATGCATCGTTTTGAGTTTGTGCTGAGTACGGTAGTACCATATTCCAATCAGGGACGAATGTACGACTTGTAGGCTAGTATAAGGTGTTCAAATGAATTCGTGGACAGAGCTTTGAACAGGTTGTGTTTGGCCCTATCTGCCCTATTTGCTATCATGTCACAGTGCTCCGTTAAGGTTAGTTGTTCGTCTAGAATAAACCCCAGATCTCGCAGGGTTTTAGTACTATCAAGTTCCAACTCACCAAGGTAGTAGATGTTCCTATCAGCAGAGTTGCCAAGATGGAGCACTTTACTTTTAGGTGCTGACAGCGGAAGCCCCCATCTCTCTGACCAATCCGCAATTGAATTAAAGGCAGTGTTTACGATGAAAATTGTTTTTCTGTTTTCTCGCCTATCTTAAAAACGGCCCCACGCTGATTTCAATGATGTCTCTGAAATCGTACAAGACCTTCTGGGAATGGAGTTATGGCCCCTCAGAAATTGAGCTAGGGAAAATGGTGGACGAGTTGTCCGAGGCTTATAACTTGCGTCTTTTGCAGCCGATCTATGCGAGCTGACCTGAGTAAAGAGAGAAGTTGAGAGTGAAGGGAAGAACGGGGCTAATGATTGGAAATCATCGCTCATCTCACGATCTTGAGCATTCATTTGTTTACGTCGGTGGGCGTGTGATGCGCTTTTGAGGTTTGCCTTGCGCTCGAAATGGCAACTTCAGGCTCTTTTGGTGCTTTTCCTGACTCGCTTTTATGCGTGCTTTCGACGTCAACGTTACATTGTGCCCCTCCACTACCCATTCCTAGTGGAAACTGAAACACATTTTTTATCGTGAACACTGCCTTTAACTGCCGATTGTAGAGCGACACAGTCCCCACTATCCTCGATAGTTTGATATATCTTGATGTCATCGGCGAACATTTTACAGGTGACACACCGTATTGACTGATTAGGCAAGGGATGTCAGAAGTATACAGGATAAAGAGTATGGGCGAAAGGACTCCGCCTTGAGGCACACCACTAGTTACGGGATACCTTTGTGAAAAGGAGCTATTGACCTTTACTTGAAATGATCTTCCAGTAATGAAATTGTTTATCCATTTAACTATTCTAGGATGTATGCCAAAAGACAAGAGCTTTGAAATAGGTTTAACAAAAGGGACCTTATCAAATGCTTTAGTAAAGTCGAAATAGATAACATCGACGTTAATTTTGTGATCAAGAGCTTTCGTCCAATCTTCCATTGCGGTTAGCATTTGTGTTTCAGTAGACCTGCCAGCTCTGAAACCATGCTGGCTATCAGGTATCAAAAAGTTGGTTTCAATGGATGAAACTAAAGATGTTTATAGAATCCTTAACTCTTGCAAAAACTGACGTGATGCTAATGGGGCGATAATTAGAAGCAAGACAATGGGGCGCCTTTTTGGGAATAGGCGTGATAAGTGAATGCTTCCAACGTGCAGTAATTTCACTAAACTATAGCTAGAGTTGAATATGTGTTCTAAAGGGTAAGAGATAGCAACAGCGATTTTATTAATGAAGTACGATGGTACTTTGTCAGGGGTGTAGGAAAAGGAGAGTGGCAATTTACACAAAATATTGTAAATTTCCTCTTTGTGGAACTCCGGTAATGTGAAGCCGTACTGCAATGGTCAGAGAACTGGCAGTTACCTTTGGCTCCCCATAAAACTATGCATTTGCGGATGGGCAGCTCAAAGGTCGAGGCCAGTTACGTTATGCAGAATAATTTTATCAGTCGTGTGAAATCAGTGAAAGATCTAGGATTCCTATACAACCACAAATTGGATTTCTCCAATCACATTTCGAATATCCAGAGGAAAGCATACCTCCGTACCTTTCATTTGTTCAAGGCGCTATCCACTACAAGTGTCACCACGCTATCGAAGGCCTACAAAACTAATGTAAGACCGATCGTGGAGTGCGGGACAACAGTTTTTGATCCATGTAAAAGAAAGCATGTTGAGGCTATAGAGAAATGTCAAAACAATTTCACCAGGAAACTTTTTATTAGGAAAGGTGGTATAGTGCGTAGCCGAATCCCAACATTTAGGGCAAGAAATCGTGTAATTGGGCTTCCTTCGCTACAGTCAAGAAGGAATGTCTTTGATGTTTCAATGCTTCACAAACTTTCGAAGCTCAGAGTGAAAATCACCTTCACACAATTTTTTCAACTCACGAGGTCGAAGACAAGAGGACCTCGATATAAAATACGAATTCCAAGGCAGAAATCTAACTACACCGGGCACTCCTTTAGCACCAGGGCCGCCTTGGCATACAATCCGCTCATGAGTAAAAATACGAACACCATGGAGTTCTCAAGCTTTAAGCGTTTTGCTACATTAAAGCTGCTTAATAGTGGAGTGATTTGGTGCGTGAGCTAATTTTAAGAGAAAGCCTTTTTCCTATTGACTCCTTTGAGCTTGTTTGTTGTAATTCTCAAGTGATTATATTGCTGTTTTAAACGATTGTCTTAAAGGCAGCAGACAGGCTTGAGAAAGTTGTTGAGATAACTACGTTTCTGAAGTCGCATGGCCCCTAGTAGACTGCTCACGCCGTTGGAAGCGTCAAAAACAAGTCAAAACTACTAAATTTCAGCAATGCAAATCGAAAAATTTCTGGAACCCCGCCCCTGAACTTCTGCAACCCCGCCCCAAAATACAAACTCGTCCAGATTGATAGTACTAATACGGCCCCTTTGGCTGCTTTTTGATGATTCCAACGAGGTTGACGTTCCAGTACAGGCTGTAAGAGTATATCGGCTTCTCTATCTCAACCGTTTTCTTGCCAATATTCGCTGTTTCAACCGCGCGCCGTAAAACTCGTCCACTTACACCTGATAACAAAATAATCGTTATTCCTCTATTTGCGCACAGTTTTCGTACGTTTTTTCGTCAGTTCCCAATACAACTAGCTTCAAACCTTTGATTTATGTCATAAAATCGATACCATTTTTGAGCGTGTCTGCTGCTTTTAAACGTCGTAATAAATCAAATCAAACGTCCTCCACACGACGCTTTGAAAAATGTCTGGAAGAAATTGAGCTCTTAACCCTTTGTGCCCTCTCCTGAAAACGTTTAGGGTGTTATTTCTTGTCCCGATGAACCCTAAATTTATTGATCAAGCCTCAACAAGGAGAGTGTGGTGAATTTGGTACTCTTCGAGACACGAGGACCCACACGAGCATGACACTGCAATACTAGCAATTGCTTTGACATGACCGCACGGTAGATAACATCAACTGGCTTGAAGTTTTGAAGTACGTATAGCCTGTCTCCCTACTTTCGAGCTGGTCGCTGCAAGGCTTATGGGATTTACCATGCGCGTCCTAATCGCGGCATTTGTTATCTGTTGCGCACTTTTTTGCCGAATTTTGTCGAAAAGTGAGAGGAAAAACGGCAAACGACAATCGACAAAAATCGTCCAAAAACGGCCGGCAAACGGCAACCGGCAAACGGCAATTGCCGCACATCCCTGCTGGCCAGGCCAAAGTCGAAAACCTTCGACGCAAGATAGGTTCAAAAGTATTCTGACTCTCTGAAAAAGGCAGTCTCCAATGAAACTCTTTTCTCAGCTCACCAAAACCTAACCTGGTAAACTTGTGCTGGCGGGGCCAGAGTCGAGAAAGATCACCGCCGAAATGGATCACAAGAGCTGACATTCAGGTTAAGCGGTGCAGAAAATGCTCTCCTGCAAAATTACAGTCCAAGAATCGGTTCAATTGCTACGTTATGAGCGACGTTGTGTGAAACTGTATTTTCGGAGCGTTTTTGTGACTTTCAGATTTTTTAATGATGCCTGTTGGAAAAACTGAAGACCGTTTTGGAAACTACTCATAGTGGGGTGCAATCCTTAGCATTTATTTCTGCTAAGATGGTCCCAGACGGTCAAAACAGCATCACGAAAAGGGTTCCGCGCTATGATTCAACAAGCTTGGACCATTTTGACGACGCTAAAACTTTTCAGATTTTCGCCCATAATTTGGTTCAAACGCACTTCTTGATAGGCATATGTACTACTCAGGAAGACTACAGAGCGGCGCTGTAAAGCTTTGAATGCGGCTGAAATACGAAGGCTTGAATATTTTGCAAAATCTAAACACTCCAACTACAACCAACTACATGGGGCGACTTCGCTTACTCGCCCTTGAATCCGTACGGTCAATATTTGATCACTTATCCATATCAACCCCGAATCTAGCTACACTTTTCCCACACTTGAATGATTGTGTTAACTCTGTACTGACTTGTTCAAGGGCAAGGTAGACTCTGGTTCGTTTCAAGTGAACTCCTGTTTTCGGTCATCACAGCGCGGAGCGGTGGCTTTCTCGTCGGATCCTACTTATCACTGGTCATATTTCCCGAGGCCCACCGCTCCGCTTCTGGTATAATCGAAATTCACAGGTCTCTAGGGGTTGGCCAAAGTCTATGTGTGTGCTCAGAAGGAAGGTATCTAAATGCTGATTGCATATATACAGTACCGTGCAAAAGTCTATTCGTTTTGGTTTTTGGACCATAACTCATTTGTTAGCAGAGCAATCGGCTTGAATTTTTTATCACAACTTCAGCATAATGATAGAACAAACATACTACAAAATCATCTCTAAACAACACTTACAACCAAAGTTATAAACAAAAAATCAAATTATGACAAAAGAGGCTAATAAAGGATATTATTTTGAAAAAATATAAATACTAAAAAAAGGCTAAAGAGCGAAACGGTAATATGTTCTGAATAGTATACATCTAGTACTTGATAGCCATACCGTTGGCATCGATCACCGCCTGACACCGTCTAGGCATAGAGGTCACAAGGTTGGTGAGACTCGGTACAGGAATAGACTTCCAGGCTTGCTTGAGTTGTGCAAACTTTTAAGTCGCATTTCGAGCAGTGTTGCCCTGAAGTGCCCGTCCCGATTCTGCCCAGACATGTTCGATTGGATTTAGGTCCGGAGATTGACTCGGCCAGTCCATTACGCGGATGCGGCGGTGGTCGAACCAATCCTTGATCAGACGAGAAAAATGTTTCGGATCATAGTCTTGCTGGAAGACAAAGTCCCTACGCATGTCAACTCGCCCAAATGGGAGCACATGGTTCTCCAATATGCTCTTGTACATCTCCTTATCCATAGTACCTTCTATGCGGTGCAGGGGACCGGCACCATTCGCGTGAAAGCAGCCCCAGACTATGACAGCGCCTCCACCATTTTAACGGTGGGGACCTCATAGCGCGGATGCAGTCTGGAACCTACTGGGCGTCTAACGTGGCTCATTCCGTCTGTCCCAATAAGAGTGTACTTGGATTCATCTTACCAGATGACTTCAGACCACTGTTGCGGAGTCCAGTGAAGGTGGTCTTTGGACCACTGCAGACGTGCCTTACGGTTCTTCTCAGATATCATCGGCTTCTTGATAGGACGTCGTCCAAATAGGCCCGAATCGCGTAGGCGTCTTTTGACAACATCCACGGAGATCTAAAACAGAATACATAAGAAAATATAGGTCATACACTACGAAAACCAACCTTAACATGATGGTGCTCTACGAGCTCCTTGCGGATATCGGGGGCTGCCATCCTCGGATTCGCCTTGCTCATTCTTCTGATGTGTCGACCTGTTGAAGAAGATGTAAGACGAGGCCTTCCCAGCGATTTCGCTAGAACTGGTTGTTTCAGACTTGCTTGACTTGAACGAATAGTCTCTTTGAACTGTTGTGCTAGGAACGCTGTAGACAAGCCCATGGATCGGCCTCGGCAGATGACCTCGCGTTCTGCTTGTGAGAGATTCTTAGAGCCCTGGGGTCTGGCCATTCTGTAAATAAGAAATAATAACTATAGGCTGTAAGAAAACGAGAAAAAAAAACAAATTATAAAAAAAGTTGAAAATGGCCAATTATACGAATTTGGGAAAAATCAATCATATATATATATATATATATATATATATATATATATATATATATATATATATATATATATATATATATATATATATATATATATATATATATATATATATATATATATATATATATATATATATATATATATATATATATATATATATATATATATATATATATATATATATATATATATATATATGTATATATATATATATATATATATATATATATATATATATATATATCATATATGTGCAACGCATTTAGATTATGTTTCCCCACATGGGAAAAAATTTTCATCCAAAACGGTTGCACTTTGCAAAAGTTAAGGTCGAAAAACAAAATGGAATAGACTTTTGCACGGTACTGTATGTACATCGGTCCACCCTAACAGACCACTTTGAGCCAAACTATAACGGAGCAGCGCTTTCGCGGAGCAAAAGCGTCGCAAACGCGGGTTTTTAAATGTCACAGCCGGTATTGAAGAGATGTCGCATCAGGTGAAAAAATAGAAAATTTTCCGAACGAACGTTAGCTGCTGTTCTGGCCTCAGCTCACAATTTCCTCACAGGTATGATATTACTACACTTTGACCGTTCATCCTTTTCATGGCCGATCGGAAACTTGAGAGCCTGCAGGGTGCTTTTTAAATATGCGGTCAAGGTTTCGAATCTCATCTCGTCGGCATATGTGCGTGCCTAATCGGCTTCTGTGGTCTTTTCTTTTCAACTTATCTCTCTCTCAGAACGAACAAATTTTGGCGACGTGAAATTGTTTCTGAAAGCAAAGGTGGCAAACCCCTGAGGGACACCCACATTCTCGTTATTTTTTGCATTCTATGAAGACATACAAGCGGCTAAATTGTTGATCTAGTGCGGAAGAGTTTTCTTCATCGAATTTTTTACTTCACATTCAGTTTCAAGAAAATGGAAAACACTACAGTACCGAGCAATTTTTTTGCAGAAAAAGCGTTTGGCGGCGCTTTTTGCGCTCAAAAAGCGCCGCATCGCCATAACTGCCTTCAAAATTGACGAAATGAGTTTTTCAGGTAGTTTTCGCGTTCCTATCAGTGAGGCGATTGTAATCGTCCGTGTAGAAAGTCTCTATCGACTCCGGTGTTTCGTTGAAAATGTGTATTCTCTTTCAAAACTCACATTAACCACAGGTCAAAGCATTGCAACTTTCTGCTATCATGATCGTCTGATCAGTTCATAAGGAGGGGTTTAGAGGTGCAAAAATGCAATTTTCGATAAACTTCTAGAACTCAATCTATCATTTAGTAAACCATCGCTTAGGACTAAATGAAAGCAATCCAGAAATGACTTCAGAATTGAAATTGACCCACTTTGAAGCATGTTATGGTGTTGCGGCGATTTGTGAGCGCAATAAACGCCGCAAAACGCTTTCTTTGCAGAAAATTTGCTCGGTACTGTATGTAACAAATTTTTACTTTTTTTTTCTGGTCCTAGGTTGAAATTGTGCTTTCCTAACCCGTTAGGTCTATAACAGACTGGAAATCGCTGTTATCCCTGGAGAACTTCGCTTTTGTGACTAGGACAACGAAATTTGGAAAACCGCGTGTTTGTGTAAGACAATTTTTGTTCCTCGCTTATAATTGTTATATTTTGATTGCCTATGTCTAAAGTATGTGAAAGAATGACTTCGTTAAGTACAAACATTGCTTACACGACGACAGCGAAAAAAAACTCGTCTTTTCGTGAAAATAGAAAGATTTTTATTAGTTTTCGGCACTATGATCAGGCAAAAACAAAAAATGCACAAGGAATAGACAAACAAAGTCGGAAACCACTCAACAGGGTTCAGAATTGTGTAGATTTTCTAGATTTACGATTGTACTGTTAATCACTCTCTCGGATTGGCACCCGCATGTAGTTCCCCATCATGTTTTAGTTATACTATTCTTGGTGCGTTCGAAGTCCAATATACCTTGATGGAACAGCTCGCCTTGCTCGTTGAATTTCTCAAGCTATGAATCAATAATATGGACTTTCAGAGACGTTCTGAATCCCATTTTGGCGTAATTCTTTATGAGAGTGCTCCAACTGCACATAGCTCTCAGCTTTGTGGTCACCCAGGAAGCAGTGAACAATTGCAACGAAATTGCTCCAAGCCGTTCTCTCCGTGCTGTTCAACAACTTTGCAAAATCCTCAAATTTTATGATAATTTTGATCTGTGGTCCGATGAATATACCAGCCTTGACCTTAGCCGCGGACAGAGTTGTTACCAAGGACAGTATAACGAAACATGATGAGGGACTACATGTTGGTACAGCTTCGAGAGAGTAATTCATGGTGCAATCGTAAATCTAGAAAATCTACACATTTCTGAACCTTGCTGAGTGCTTTCCCTACTTAGAGAGTCGGGGGGTCCGATTCGGCCACGACGAGCTTTCTAATCGGGTACCTACAGTACCGAGCAAATTTTTTGCAAAGAAAGCGTTTTGCGGCGTTTTTTGCGCTCACAAAGCGCCGCAACGCCATAACTTGCGTCAAAGTGGTACAATTTCAATTCTGAAGTCATTTCTGGATTGCTTCCATTTAGTCCTATACGATAGTGTTCCAAAAGAATAGATTCAACTCCGAAAGTTCATCGAAATTTGCATATTTGCACCTCTAAACCCCGCATAATGAACTGATCAGTCGGTCATGATAACAGAAATCTGTCATTTTTTGACCTGTGGTCGATGTGAATTTTAGAAGGAAATACACATTTTTCAACAAAATGCTAGAGTTAAAAGAGCTCTCAACACATACCATTACATTCGCCTTACTGAGAGGAACACGAAAACTATCTGAAAAAAAACTCATTTAGTCAACTTTGAAGTGAGTTATGGCGATGCGGCGCTTTGTGAACTCAAAAAACGCCGCAAAACGCCGTTTTTGCAAAAAATATGCTCGGTACTGTAGTCGAGTTGAAAGGAACTTTCGCAGCAGCACGTGCTGCTCCGAGGAGCACGTGGCATGTTCAATAGGGCTACGTGGCGCAGAGAGACAAAACCCTTGCCGCATCCCCATTTCCCACGCAACAGCATTTGGCCTGTTCGATGGGACTACGTGGCGCTGGGGCGGGCTCTTACCCGTTCCCGCAGTCGGGGGTCACCCCCACAGCAGTCCGCGGCAAGGTCATCACCCTTGCCACGGTCGACAGCGAGGGAGCTCACCTCGCTGAGGACCATGTGGGAGACCCCTTATCGCTTCAAAAGTCGCTGAGAAAACGACTCGCCCCGAAGGGCAGACTGCGGCCTTTTCGGGATCGGGCTCCTTATATACGTGCTGTGCGGCTGACACGCGCCGGGTCAGCTTTGAAGCGATCGATCAACGTGTTCATTCATGGGCATTGTGGCTCGTTCGTCGTCGTTTTTACCTGTTGTTAATGCCGAAAATGAATGAAAATCTTTCTATTTTCTCAAAAACGGGTTTTCTTTGCGCTGTTGTAGTGTAAGCGAAGTTTGTTCTCAATGAAGTCATTTCTTCACGTACTTTCGACATAAGCAATTGAAATATAACACTGAGAAGCCAGGAAGAAAAATCGTGTTACATAGTGTAATCGATCGATTTCATCGATTTTCGAGAAAAGTTGGTAATATGTGCACAGATCGAAAGAAAACTTTCAGGGGCACATAAGCTCCAGGTTTGACGCCTTTACGCTGTCAGGAAAACGGAAAAAGTGGCACGAATTTAGCTATTTTGAACACTGACCCAAGTCTAAAGAACGTACCTTCTCATCAATGCGTTGATCCCTCCATAGGTCAAGTGTTTGCAACGTAGCTCAAACTCAAACATGAATTCAGCGTTGCATTTCAGCAGCAGCACTAGTAGTGATACCAGTCGGATTATTCAAACTATCTCGCCACTGGGGCGGCGCTTCCATGTGTGGGTGTGCATGTGTGGTCGTGTCAGTGTGGACAAATCTTTTTGGCAGTTTCACTTTATGGATTTGTAGCCTTAGTGCAATCTGATTTGATGATCCTCCAATCTAAAACCTGCAGACCGAGCAGGGTAGTTCCGTATTGAGAGTCAACCGTCAAAATCTCTCTCTCCTTGTCCGGCCTCTCTTCTCGCCGTGCTCGTTTTTTTCCTCCTTAAAGGCAGTGGTCGCGCTCAAATGTGCTCGTCTTCTTTCCCTCACTGAAACCTTTTCTGGGTATAGAGTAGTAGAACCTATGAGAAAAAGTCGCGAAAAAAACGCTGTTCTGGGCCAAATTTGAAGTCTGAACTTTCTTGTCTTTTGATGGTGGACGAGCATACCCCACATCATCGGCATCGATGATCTCTATTATCAGGAACATCAGCCGGCTTAAAATTGAATTTCAATCAATGAACCTCCGGATTTATGTACACATACAGTCAAAAACATTGACTGGAGTGCTTGCTTTCATTGCTCAACTGTTTTTATTAGGTAAATTTGCATTTATTTCTTCCTCTGAGTCTCGATGATTTTCGACTGCTTGGCATGAGACTGTGATCTTTCTGTGCACGTGTGCACGAACTGGAAATTTAGGGTCTTAATAACTCTAATTCTAGCCCGTTTTTCACCGCGCTACCTTCATGGTTTTTGAGCTGTTTTTAATCTAAGCTGATTTTTGTAGTTTTTACGATGACGTTTTTCATCGCGATCACTGCCTTTAATGGCGGTGATGACTGCAAAGCACGTCAAGATAATGCCACTCTCCTCTAATGGAACTCAATTCTGTTTTGTTTCCATCTTGATTTCCCACCAAAAAATCGGCTCAATTCCAGGAATTTGGTAGGCATTTGCGTTTCACCATTTTATCTTCTTCTTCTTTTTGTTATGTATTCGGAGGCTTTCCTGATTCAAGTGAAAGCATTGTATTTTGAGTCGAAGCATAATTACTGTGTAGTAGTTCTCGAAAACTCAAACATTCAAGCTTTAAAGGCAATGTTGATAAAAAAAATCGTATCCTAGTTTACGATATTTTTGCTTAGACAACCACTACACTCTAATTTCGGAGAAAATAAATTGTCTGAAAATCCAAAAATATTCAATTTTGCCGGCTTGATGTGTTTGGTGCAGTGGGGAATTTCGAAAATCAGGCAATTGGACTGGGCTCCAAACTTCTCTCGTAGGACTTTCTTACCTGTTTCTCCTATGTTTTCTGTTTCTCCTACTGAAACTCCCTGAATGAGATAGTTCTAGATCACGTGCTTGGACGTTAGAATCTTTCATGATAACGGATATTAAAAGTTTTGGCTACTATTCGTTTGGATGGACAACTCTAGAATGGCGTGGGCGAAGTGATCCAATGAGTCAGCCGATCTTTACCCACTTCCTGGAAATTTCCGTCATTCCTCAGTCCTCACTCTTCTTAGAGGGACCCAAAGCTTACTTGTCTGCAAAAAAAAACGTGAAACTTTCCGTCGTGAACACTGTCTTTAAAGGCAGTGGTCGCACTCAAATATGCTCGTCTTCTTTTCCTCTCTAAACCCTTTTCTGGGCATAGAGTAGTAGAACCCATAAGAAAAAATCGCGAAAGAATAGCTGCTCCTGGCCAAATTCGAAGCCTGAACTTTCTTGTCATTTGATGGTGGACGAGTCCACCCCACATCATCGGCATCGATGATCTCTAATATCAAGAACATCAACTGGCTTGAACTTGAATTTCAATCAATGAACCTTCGGATTTATGTACACATCTAGTCAGAAACATTGACTGGAGTGCTTTCTTTCACTGCTCAACTGTTTTTATTAGGTAAATTTGCATTTGTTTCTTCCTCAGAGCGTCGATGATTTCTGTGATCTTTCTGTGCACGTGCGCACGAACTGGAAATTTAGGGTCTCAATAACTCTAATTCTAGCCCGTTTTTTACCGCGCTACCTTCATAGTTTTTGAGCTGTTTTATATCTAAGCTGATTTTTGTAGTTTTTTCGATAACGTTTTTTATCGTGACCACTGCCTTTAAATTAAAATGGTATAAAGAGATTTTATGTTCGGACGCGGGATCTGAATTTTCTGGCATACTGTGTCGTCAGAACTGGATACTGATAATAGTACGTGTTCCGTAGATCAAGTGCATAATTCTTAGTCTCTTTTTTTTTCAAATGGCGTACACGATCTCGTTGGTACACTCGAAATTGAGCTAGGGAGCTCATTTGAGACAGGAGGCTGGAAATGGATGCAGATCGCTCCTATTCCAATTTGAACTTGATAACTTAACTTTGAAGGGTACCTCAAAATAGTGGGTTCACATACTAAATTAGCCGTGAAGCACGAATACTATTTGGGCATGCTACGGCTGTGGAGAACAGGGTGTGTGGGTTGTACTAGTACACGAACGAAATCTTCGAAAAAATTTCATAAGACTTTTCGAAATTTTTTTCGTTCGTTCAAAACTGTTTCGAACGAAAAATTTCCAATTTTCGTTTGTTCGATACTTTTTCGGAATTGTACAACTATAGTGTGGGTGGATCTGCAGCCATTTAACACAGGTCGTCGGAGGTAAGTACTGAACTTGTCAGAATTCGTACTCATGGCACGTCATCGATCGATAATCAATATTATCCATTTTCGCGCTTTGTGCACAAAATGCGGCGAGGAGTGGTGATTAATGATGGGATTGGTTTTTTGGTTGGGCAATTTCGCTCATTAGTCATCATCGATAAATACCAATCAATAATATCGATTTTTCGCCTGTTACACAAACTGCCGCAATGATTGTTGATGGCCCTATGTCCCTTGTTTGGGAAATTCTTTTCATCATGCAAAGTCGAAGATTAATGATCAATAATATCGATTTTTCACATGTTGCGCAAAATGCGGCAATGAGTGGGGTTTTCATGGCTGTTGGTCATAGGTTTCAAGAATTGTGCACATATGAGAATATCGTCTGTTAGATGTTTCAACAATAAAAAATGGAAATCGTGGAGCGTAATTGAAGTCAGAAAGGGAACCTTCATTAAAAACTTGTGAAATTCCTGAGAAATTAGCTTCCCTGCAATGGTAACGATTTGGCAATGTCATTTAGAAGTCAAAAAAAGTTTAGAAAATATCTTGAAATATCTTAAAAATGATTCGGCGTAAAATAGCCTGGAGTATTAAAAAAAGTTTGGAAATCGAGTGAAATAACCAAAAATACGATTTGGTGGTCGGTCATTCCACAAGCTTGTCCGTTAAACTTATCAAAACGCAATCAAGCGCGCATCGGAAACATTAAGCCATTTTTGAAAGCTGTAATAAGGGAATTAGTATAGGTCAGGCTAGGTGAACGCGACGTACCATTCCGTATCGTGCTTGATTTGGCTTTGATAGGTTTACGGAGAAACAATACATAGATTAGTTGAGAATTTTATGATGGTGGATGGCTGAGCCCCATCTCGAATATGCATGAAATGTCAATGATATAACACCACTACCTGTTTGGATTACGAAACCTCAATTGGTTTTAATTCCCCTATTTCGGCCATAATACTGATATTTTATTTTTGAGTTCTATCAAAGCATGGAATAACGAGATATGGATTAATTTTACCTTTACTACCGGGTAATGCACATTTCTATCTACCCGAGGCTTTGGAGTGATCGCGAAACTTCATCAATTGTCTGATTCCCTAGAACGTGCCTAGGCAAATTAGCCTAGCGCTCTGTCCAGGAAATAGTTGGCGTGCCTTGACGCGAACACTAGCGCGCCGCAATAGGTGATCATGCTTGGACTATAAACCATGGAGAATTCCTAGAAAGCTCTCCGATATGATTCACGATCAGTTGCGGCTGTTGATCTTGGCAAAATATGACTGCTGATAACGACGTTCAGACAAAAGAGACGCGCTAGCACCTGAAATTCGGAATACTAAATTCTTTATCACCTGCTCCGGACCTTTTCAATAGAACTCTCTCGAGACCTCGTCTAGTGAATGAACCAGGCGCGCTCATTTGTGGCGACTGCGCGGTGGTATCGACACCACCGAACAGCGGGTTTTCGATCGCAAACGTGGATCTACCGCCGCGGTGCCGTCCGTTCGCTGGACTAAATTTGATGATAGGCCTATACCTCAGATGTGTATTACATAATTTAGTTCGCAGCTTACTCAACTTTTATTATTTCAGTATTTCATTGACATTCATTAGTATAGTAGATCAATACCAGAGGACTAATAAATTGTTTACTCAATCTGCATGAATTCGTCATATACATGCATTTATTTATTTATTTACGTCACAAATGCGAAAATAAGTGAAAAGTTGCAGAAAAAAATATACGGAACAAGTTATTGTCTGGTTTCCGTCCGCCTCCAATTATCGGGATTTTTGAAAATGCATGTCTTGTCAACTTTCATTCTGCTTCTGAAGTGGATTCTGAGCACTCGTGGAGACTACTGACTACCTTCATATCAAAATAAAAGACGGATAAACAAGCATTAAGGGAAATCTTGTTAATTAGGGGGCCGACCGACACCAGTAATTAGCCGGTATTCCTTATTTTTTAGCGTTTTCCCCGCGAGTTTCAGGTTTTTTTTCACTAATTTTTACTTTTGTCTACAGTCTACATTCACATATAGAGAGCTCAAAAATGAATTTTATCGCGAGCCCTGCCTTCAAAGGCAGCAGACACGCCCAGAAATGGTATAGATTTTGTGACATAAATCAAAGATTTGGAGCTGGTTGTATTGGAAACTGACGAAAAAACGAACAAAAACTGTGCACAAACAGAGGAATAACGGTTACTTTGTTATCGAGTGAAAGTGGACGAGTTACTCAGCGCGCGGTTGAAACAGCGAATATTAGCAACAAAACGGTTTAGATAGAGAAGCCGACATACTCTTTAAGCCTATACTGGAACGTTCACCTCGTTGGAAGCATCGAAAACCAGAAAAAGTGACCGTATTAGTACTATCAATCTGGACGAGTTTATATTCTGGGGCGGGGTGGCAGACATTTTTCGATTTGCGTTGGTGAAATTTAGTAGTTTTGACTGGTTTTTGACGCTTCCAACGGCGTGAGCAGTCTAATAGGAGCCATGCGACTCCAGAAACGTACTTATCTCAACAACGTTTTCGAGCGTGCCTGCTTCTTTAAGTTGTTCATCAGCTTGGTGTTATCGGCCAGAGACATATGCATGCAGATACAGTGCTTGGCATACATACTCAGAGAGTCGAAGGGTCCGATTCGGCCACGATAGGCTTTCTAATCGGGTACTTAGTCGAGTTGAAAAGAGGTTCGGCAGCAGCACGTGCTGCTCCGAGGAGCTTGTGGTATGTTCGATAGGACTACGTGGCGCGCAGAGACCAAACCCTTGCTGTACCCCCATTTCCCAGCAGCACATGGTCTGTTCGATAAGACTACGTGGCGCTGGAGGCGGGCTCCCACCCTTCGATAGGATCGGGTCTCCCTCAACAAGCGGCTCCGAAAGGCGGACTGCGCTCTCTTTGGGATCGGGCCCCTTATATACGTGCTGTGCGGCTAGTATGCGCCGGGCCTGTTCTGAAGCGATCGATCAACGCGTTCAATCATGGGCATTGTGGCTCGTTCTTCGTCCAAACTCAACAAACTCATCGTATTCGACTTAAAAGCGTATCGTGGCCGAGTGAAATGGCTATGATTGGAGGCACGTGCTCCTCACTTGGACGACGATTAGGCCACGTGGCGCACGGAAAGTACGTGGCCGTATCGTCGTCTAACCGCTTTGTAGTCGAATCAAAAGCCTATCGTGGCCGATTAGGACCCCCCTCCGACCCTCTGAGTAGATACGTAGAGAAGCAGACTGCTCAGGATACAGAAAGTGAAGCATAGAATGCCGGATATTAACTGTTCCAAAAAACGAACCAGAACAGTTGCTAAGAAAAAAGGTAGGTTTGAAAAGTCAAAAGTATGTATATGGAATTTCGTACGACCGAGTATACCGGAGCTATTTCGTCGTTCCTTCGAATTAGCTTGGTGGTTCCCGACTTTGAAATTTCCGGCCTTTCATCATGCTTCCTCTCTTGTTCCTATTCCGTACATTTCGTTCTGTTTGCACGAATGCTGTTAAAAGAAACTTGCAGTCGAATAGGATAAAATGATGTGTAATGTGATTTGACTTAGCAAGCTGCCGATCAAGTTTCTTTTCATCGCCGTCTTGCTTTGTATCAGATCGCTTTTTTCGCTATTGTTGACGTTTCCATCGTCCATTTCCAATTGAAACACCGCCTTTTCAAATTAATTCCGGAATTGAATTGTTTGTCCAAGCCATCGCCTTCGATTTTGAAGGCAGCGCTTGTGACAAAAAATGTATTCGGAAGATTGGCAGGACTTGCAACTCTGTAGCAGAAAAAGACAAAAATAACGAATAGTGGAGAAAATCTATTTAGACCTTACAAGCCTCTTTCCATTACAGGGATTAGCGTTCAGTGTTCGGCCTACGTCTTGTGATTCTCTGTTGCCACTCAATACCGTGTTGTTCTATATCAGAATTCTTTTTCTCTCGGCTTTGCGAGATAGCGATTTCGCATCTTGTTCTGGGAGATAGTGCTACATTTTGTTGCAAGGAATTTTTAAGAATAAGATGAATTACCATCACAGAACCTATGCATTAATGACTTTAGATTGATACATGACCTAACTTGCACTAATTATGTATGTAGAGCCACCAACAACTTCGAAACATCTCTTTCTACCTACGTCAACCAGTACTTTAACGTAGAAACCTTGAAGATATTATTTCTTTGGAATCTTTTTCAAGGGGCTTTGAAAGCGTATCCTTTCTTCTATCCATTACAATAACTACCTATGAGCCTATTACTGCTTTTGGAAAAATGTGGGAAAACACAAATTCTCAATAGTTCCCACCATTTTGCATCATTGAACCAACAGACAGATCGATAAGCCAGAGGATTATGTAACGGTTGTGGAGTGCAACGAGAGGAATGGGTGGGGGCCGGAGTTGTAGTCCGCTGCCGTCGGAGCTCGCTGTACATACATAGAGTTCACAGTTTGGGTAGTCGTTTTTCATTCGTTTTTCCCTACAAATCGTCTTCTCACATCAGTGTGTGAAGCATTGACAACCTCTCCCTTCCGCCTCACTCTCACTCAAAATGTTACGTCGGCGTGAATCCTAATGAGACATTGCGTTCACTATTGGAAGTTGGCTCAAACTTGGTGTCATATGCTATAACATTGGTGCACCGAGTTCGCGCCAACATCTGGGAACACAAAGTCTCATTAGGATCCATGCCGATGTTATATGTCTTCCTCCATCATGGGAACTTTCTCCATTGAGTGGTAGTTCGTCCTTAGTTGGTGAGTGTAAATATGGCTAACGAATAACGTATTGAACGACTAATTAACTTTTCGATTAATCGATCAACTAACAGTAATTAAGCGCATTCCAGAGATATGTATTTCGGAAATCAGTAGTTATCAAAAGTATTTCGGATTTTTATAACATTATTAACTCTGTGATGTCGAAGACAAAAAAAAACTGAGCAGTTTGGATAGCAGAATGCGGTTATTAGACCTTTAAAATTGCAAAGAGGAAGCTAACTCATAAATACAAGTTTTAGAGAATAAATTTCACCAAAACGCATTGAGCTTTCTCAATTAAGAATTCCGATTTTTAGGTTGTTGTTTAGTAGGGCAACAATCACTATTAGTGTTATTCAGTTTTGTTGAGTAAATAAATCTTGAAAACTTGAACTGAAGCTCATTGTCGAGAAATCAACCATGAAGTCTTTATGCTATCGATGGCGTCCGACTCTTTTCGAAAATAGAAACCTCTGTGGTTGACGGTGTTGAAATAAAACTATAGAGCACTCGTACGACATATAGAAGTTTAGAAAAAACTGTTACAATAAACCGAAATCTTTCTGAATGCTGTTGCACGTTTGGCTGGCACAAGTCATGCATCACCAGAGGTCGAGCACTCAATTGTTTCTCAACATTCAAACGCGCGCTTATCAAAAAGGGAACATTGCTATGTTTTCTGAAAATATGTACAAATTTTAGCTGTGGTTTTAATTTGTTGGTCATCTGCACTTCTGTATTATTGAGCTCCACTTACTTTGTGGTTTAGTTGTGAGACGAACGTATGTACTGTCATTACCGGAGCACAATTTCGGTCCGCACTTGCGGACAAATCTAAGTTGGGAAGACTGCAAAAAAATTTGTGTTACGATCCAATTTGGTTCTTACGCGAACAGCCTCATAAAGAATTATAGAGACACATCTCATATTAAAAGTGTGCATAATATATAATGATGATAATGATAATAAATGATCGGTATCATATATTTCATGCAACAGTATCCCTTTACAAAATTTGATTGATTGGCTTGAGTAGCTCGTTAGTTGGTCCAAGCAGGATGTTGATCGAATTCACAACGCGGGTGAGGAAAAGGAGCAGTTCGGCTTGCACACGGGACGCGCGCGACGGATAACCGCTTCATTCACGTCGTCGTAGGGACGCGGTAACTCGGCGCCAACTAGTTTTTTTTTGGGGTCCACGGTTAAAGGCACTGTCCAACCTCAGAGGTAATTTTTGGTATTATGGTCCGATTGCCGTCTTTAGAAATCACGCCAAGCGCGGAAACCTTAATTCGCTCAAATACGCGAGAAAAAGCTAGGAAAAAGCCGACCACGCTCACTTGAAAGAAAAAATGAGCAACGCCCACTGGCAGGTTTCCGACCTCAATAGGGAAGAGACGCGCGAATAATTTTATTAAAACTTTATGTTCTTCCTTTTGTTTTCAGTATGGCTTTATATTGTGACCTGTTTCTGAATGATGGCTGCGAATAGCGAGAAAATACAGGCTCGAGACAACTCGTCCGCGAACTTCTACCATTTCAAATTCAAAATTTTTGAGAAACCGTAAATCAGTTCGTAGTGAGTTCTGAGCGATTTCGAAGACACCATTGTGGTCAGCGTGAAATTTGCTCCAAGATAGGCAGAAAAACGAAAAATCGATTCTGAGCTTGGACTGTGACTTTAGGGCCAAGAATATACCTTTGCGACACTCGGTCGCGTCGCTCTGCGCAGCGACAGCGACCGCCCCTGCCCTTTAAATTTCTCGCTGTCACAGTGCGCTGCACAGCGACAGCGACAGTGGTAACGACAGGCATCGGCACATTCGCAATATGTTAGCCCTCCGCGACAACGTGCCCAAACGACGACGTGAACACAGCGGTTTTCCGTTGCGCGCGTCACATGTGCCAGCAAACTGATCCTTTTCCTAACCCGCGCTTTGAATTCGATCAACATCCCGGTCGAAGCGGCCGTAGTGAGAGCGACGCTATAACTGCGTTCCTCGCACATTCGTTCGCACCTCTGTTTACGAGCGGCCACCTGGTGGGCAGAGGAATACCAACCCTCTAAAAAACAAGCAGGCTGGTCTAAAATGAATCAAGAAAAGCGAATTCTACTGAGATTTCCCTAGCGATCGTCGCACCGCGCCTCACCGCCACCGCTCCCGCGGAAAGCTCCAATAGTTTCATGATTATTTCAACTGTTCCGTTCAAATTGAACTTCTTTTCATCGCTCCAGATCATTATGGAGACTCTAGTTTAGTGTTATTAACCGTATTTGTTTCGTTTAATTCAAGTCCTATCTCTAATTGGACCGCTGCTTTCGAGTCCCTCTACATCTGCCACAAAAAAATTGAGACATTTCGCACAGAAATACAGCAATTTATGAATGTCTGTTATTAATTTCATGTCAAACCAGTGAATTCAAATGTTTGACGAGATTTGCAAAACATTCCATTTAGCCGCTACGCACGTGCCGCGAACTCCACATTCTTGGCACCGACAAGGACAGCATCGTTCAACGATTTCGTCACAGACTTATGCCGATTATCAATGAAAATGATGCACTGTAAGTTAATTGTTCAAAGGAATTTCCGCAATGCATGCAAGTGCGTTATTGAGTTCGATTCGATATGTCTTTAACCATTAGCACGGGACTGGAACGTACAGTCGCCGCAGTCTCTATGGTTTCGACAAGAGACACCGATCCAATGTACAATGCCGCCTCGACCATACATACTATACTTGTTCCAAATAAAATTTGTTTATTTTTAGTATTAGTTCCGAGTAGTATGTTTATTCTGCAAAACTGTGATTGAAGAGCAGTTTTTTTTGTGGTGAGGTTGCGATATTCGACTTTTCGACTGTAGTCGAATATTACACTTTTTCGAATATTCGACTCTTCGACTGTAATCGGATATCACACTTTCGAATTTTCGACTTTTCGACCGTAGTCGTATATCATACTTTGTCGAATATTCGACATTTCGAATAAAAAGTTGACTTTTTCATCCGACTATGAAAATCATTCAAGTGAAAGTAACTGTTTTTAGCATGACTAACATGAAAACTCATCAGTTTCTCACTTGTCCACACGCGGGCGTGGTGTCAGCTTGAAACATCACTTTTCCAACCGAGTCAGATTGATATGGCTATTTGTCGGACGTTTAGGCGTGTCTTATATTCGCCAGAGTCTTGTGGTAAGACCTTATGTATATTTGGTGATGTTTCTGGAGCAATTAGCTGCTAGCGTGTGTGTTATTTTTCTCTAATATATTCCCCAATTTAAATGTGAAATAGACGGTCCGCAATGTATACGTTCGCCGATCAGTCCGATTTGCCTGAAAAGAAATATGGTTATTTCTATATGAAACCTTTATTTTGAAGTTGGCTCTTACTGTACAAAACCTATTACATATGCTATGAAGTATCACATATTCAGAATTCTACTACAGTACAGGCAAGTGCCTCTATAGTTTGGGGACCGTGTATGTAGGAAGATAAAAGTTTCAAAAAAAGTTGCTAAAAATAAATTCTGCGGGGGAATCTGTCATCTGCCAACGGGTGGCGAGATGCGCCTCTCGAAAACCGCAGATGACTAGGGTTTTGAGGACATCTAGTCTAAATTTGTCGCGAGAATGTACGTAGGCTAGGGAACATTTAGCCGCAGTTGGTGGAATTTCGGCTACGACACCCTCACAAATTACAGAATTTCTGGTTACATCGCCCGTATAAACTACCTAAATTTTGGCCGCGAATGTGAAAAAAAATGTGGGAGATTCTCGCCTTGATCGATCCACTCTGTCCTGAGCCGTACTATAGGGTGATCCCAACTGCGACGGACCTTATTGCCGTTTCTTCTCAGGGCCCGCAGCATCCCAGCGGTCAGAATTATACTTGTAAGGGTCTTCCAGAGAGCGGCCTGGGGTTACCCACCACGACCAGCCATAGAGTGTCGGCTATTCGATCCGTGAGATGACTGGACCAACACTGTACGAAAGGCGTCCCAGTGTTTACGTAGCCAGCGCGGGTTGAGATGGCTGTTCGACACACGCTGTCGCTAAACCCGTAAATTCTCGCAACAGCTTAGCGACAGTGAGATCAAAATCGCAAAATCAGCCTTTGTTTTTATGGAGAAATTCCGTAGAACTTGCACTCTTGCACCATTGACGCAAGAATATCCGGGTTCTAGCGAGCGTCGCTAGAACCCGAAAAAATCTCGCTCAACGGAATGAGAGGGCATAACCGGCCGCTTCCTCGAAGGCATCTTGCTAACCATGGGCAGAGTTGTGAACTGGTGATTATGAAAGGGAATAGTGCCCACAATGACCCATCGGTTCAAATATCTTTGTGCTTTGGAGTCGTACACGCACTGTAGTCGTCCAGCAAACAGCAGAAGTCTGTCTGCAAAATCAACAAGTTTTCCTAAAAAATCGCTCCCAACTGACTGAATTCCACAACATTTCATCCAAGAGGAATTATAATTCAACATTTCGTTCAAATGAACAAACAAAATTGAACTAGCTAGCTCCCATCTCGATCCAAGAACAACGACGATCGAGATGAAGCAGGCCTTCCTTATGAATATATTTATTCTGCAAGAGTTTGATTGACGAGCAGTTTTTTTTGTGGTGGGCTTGCGATATCCGAATTTTCGACTATAGTCGGATATCGCACTTCTTCGAATATACGACTTTTCGACTGCAGTCGAATATCAGACTCTTTCGAATATCCGAGTTTTCGATGAAAAGTCGATTTTTGATCCAATTGAAACAACTTTTTTATCCGACTGAAACAGTCGGACTCTTATTCGATTATTCGATGCGGAACAAGTATAATACATACCACTTGGTCTGTACATGATTCACCCCTCTCCCAGCAAGATTATCACGTGACGCGTGAGTCCGCAATATATCACAGTATCGCAATATATCAGTGTATCACAGCTGTAGTTCGCAATTGCGGACCGGAACTACTGGTTTCAACCACCAGGAACTGTGAACCCCTACCACAGCGCGGTGTAACTCGTCGGAGTGGGTGTGGTGCTCATGCGGTGCTCAAGCTTTCTGCCAGAGGTTGAAACTTCCGGGCGGGTGCGTGAAGCCACTGTCTCCGTGTGGGAGCCCTCATAGCTCTCAAAATAAAGGAACTAACAAAAACGAAAATGCATTGAATCTACAAGAGATTATGTTAAACGTGCTTTAGCGATGATATAAACAGGACGGATTTCTGCCGCGCTCGTCACACCAGAACGGGGATCTTGCCCGAGCCCCTCCCTCAGTATTTAGAGAGCCCCTATCCCAAATAGCTGCACTGACTAGGCCATACATACATCTCCCGAGGGCTTTTATGAAACCATGTTGTGATAGTTGTAGGTATGGGACATAGGATTTATATTCCGTTTTCCAAATCTCTTAAATGCCTCAGAGATTCACAGGAGATTTCCAAAAGAAGGCGTTTCCATAGCTTTACGAGGAGAAAAGTAGGACACGGATTGCAATTTTTAGAGTGTTCAAAAAATTGTCTCAGGTTGAGCTTTAAACTTTTTCTAATTGTGTTTTGGGGGCTGATTAAGAATCTGAGGCCCATACGTCAATATTCGATAAAATCCGTCTGATTTGGTCCGAAGCTTCGAAATGGAGGAAATTTTGCAGGCCAAGCTCCATTTTTTTCGATTTCGTCTCAAAACTTCTACTTAGGGGTTATTTGGGTTGCCTAACATAAGTCTGTAGCTGGTTTATCGATTTTCCTCAGGTTACAGCATGTAACGGTGGGTATACGGTAGCTCGGTCGAAGTCTCAGGTCTGACTCAAAATTTCTCTGTGGGTGTTATTAGAGACGCTGAACACGAATTTGAGGTCCTTTTCTAGGCTTCCAAAATTTTGAGGTGAGTAACGCCAGTTCGAAGTCATTATGCCTATCGTGACTTTGACTTACTTGACTCAATCGGTTGGCTTTCGCTTGACGCGGTCATTCCGCATCTCCACCGAGGTGTGCCGTCCTAGTAGTCAGCCGTGTCCATTTTTCACGGTCTTCAGCCACATTTCGAAGACATTCCATCCAGCTGTCACTATTCCATTTCCTGCAAAACGAAACATCGCGCCTGAACTGTCTTTCGATGCCGAGTGACTTCAAATCCTCTTTAACCACATCCGTCCAGAACTTTCGCCTACGCCCAGGTGGCCGTCTCTAGACAGGATTTGGAAGCATTCTTAAAGCGTTTTGTACGAGACAATCCGGCGTTCTTCTTAGTATATGCACAAGCAGTCGAAGTCGACTTTAAATTGCTGCTTGAGATGGCGTTGGGAGGTGCTGGCACCTTCCTCGTGTCAAGCGTTGATGTACTGCGTCGATTTCCTTGTAAAGGTCTTCGTTATGGCATACACGCGGCCAGAAACATCCAAGCAAACGCCTAAAAAGCTTCCTCTCCGTGCAATCCGACCTTTCCATCTGCGTCTTCGGTGCTGCCCACGTCTCCGATCCGTACATCGTGATAGGGCGAATAGCGGATAGGTAGACGCGCAACTTGACTTCCTTCGCGATGGTGGTAGAACACAAACACTAGGTTAGAGAATTAAATGCAGACGTAGCTTTCGCACATCGTTGTCGAATATCCGCTGCATAACTACCATCGTTCTTCAGCAAACAGCCCAAATAACAGAAATCGTCCACCAGTTCGATACGTTGTCCGTCCACACAAACTCCCGTTGAAGGCCTCTGAGAGACCCACATCTGCTTGCATTTGTCGGGAGGAAGACGAAGTCCATAGGCTGCGGCACACTTCGAAACGAGGTTCACAATCCTTTGCAGTTTTGCGTTGTTTTCAGCGAATAACACAATGTCGTCGGCGTACTCCAGGTCGACAAGGGAGCGTCCTGATGGTGTTAGGATCACATCCGCAGGAAACTGTTCTGCAACTCTACGCATGATGTCATCAACGGCGAAGTTGAAAAGAAAAGGTCCTGCAACGGCTTCTTGCCTTACACCTGTTTTCACCTCGAAAACTGACGTAAATCCGACAGGTGTACGAACTGCTGCTGTTGTTCCTTTGTTCATGTCCTCGATTAACCGAACATACTTTTCCGGGATTCCATCTGCTCGCAGAGCATTGAGCAATCGATCACGATGAGCAGAGTCGAACGCGGCTTCAAAGTTCAAAAAAGCAAGCTGTAATGGCTTCGAATACCGCTGCCACGATTCAATTACTCTTCTCACGACGAACACTTGGTCGATGGTCGATCTTCCAGGTCGAAAACCGGCTTGCTCATCTCTGGTCGTTCTTTCACGATGTTTGATAAGTCGCTCGAGAATGATACGTTCCAAACCTTGTACATGACTTGAAGTAGAGAGATTCCTCTGTAGTTCTTAGGATCCGTGACGGATAGCTTCTTGTGAAGAGGTACGATGATCGCATTTCTCCACGAATTGGGTATCCTTTCGCTCATCCATATGGCGCGGATGGTGTTGGTCATTTCACGAATCCCAGACGGAGGAAGAGCTTTCAGCATTTCAGCAGTGATGTTGTCATCTCCACCTGCCTTTCCTTTCTTCAATTTCCGGACACAGTCCAAAACTTCAGACGCAGTCGGCGGTTCCTCACTGACATCGTAATGTGCACTCTGAACATGCGGCAGCTCTGGTACTGACGGCGCTGGACGATTTAGTTGTGAACTGAAGTAATCCTTCCATATTGGCAGCGTCGCATCACCAACTGCAACTCCATTGGTAGTGTTCAGGACAGGAGAACATCTCTTCATCTTCCCGCTATACTGTCGCAGCAACGTGTAGGCTTTCCTCGGATTCTTCTCCTCCCAAGCCTTCTCGAACTCCTTAGCTCTACACGTCCACTCTCGCTCGCGGTCACTTTGAAGCTGCCGACGCAACTTCCTCCTCAGACGCTTCTCCTCCACGAAGTTTCCTGCAGTTCGGAGAGCACATACTCTGTTGTAGGTAGATGTTGTTTCTTCTGATACGTTGGCGAACTTCTTCTTAGGCTGTACAACTGGGAGTACCTCTTTCGAAGCGTCCTGGATGACAAAAAAATCCTCGTCGCAAAATTTCTTCTAAAGGGTCTTTCACAGTCTGCCGGACGAAGCTGTCCGGCATGTTATAAGATAAGACTGCTGCGTCCGTGCACCCCGCACTGCGGTGTCGGCCGACCGACGTCTCAGTGCGGTGAAATCATTGACACGACATCGGATCAAGTTATGACGGGTTAGAACGGTTCATTTCCGCCTTACATTTTGTTTAGAAGAGTCGGAACTGACGGTTGTTCACCGCAGCTTCCCTCGCACTGCGGCTCACTTTTAACGTGCCGGACGGCGTCGTCAGGCAGACTGTGAAAGGGGCTTTAGTCCGTACTCCGATGTGGATAGAAACGCGTTGTCGAAAATTCCTTCTGCACTCTTCATCTCTGAGACTTGTCATGTCAATCCTCTGGAGAGGCTGAGCCCCTCGCTTCCTCTTATGAATCCTCGCAGTGAAGTTCAACAGAACTGAACGGTGATCCGAATCGGATGCGACATCCCACACAGCTCTAGATCTTCGAATGTCCGATACTGGAATATTCCTCGTCAGGACATAGTCAAGCTGTAGTTTCAGAGTTGTCATCTTTCGCTTCCGCTGCTCTTCTGGAGATAGCTGGGTTGGTCCCTGCCATGTAAGCTGATAGCGGCGATGATTCCTCTTGAATGTCGATGCAATAATCAGACCACTGCGTTCGCAAAAGTCGACAAGGCGGTAGCCATTGTCCGATGTTTGCTCCACTGGTCAGAACCATTTACCGAGTACTTCGGATTCCTGCTCAAGTCCCATCTTCGCATTTGCGTCAATCCCCACGACAACAGCATGTTGACAAGGTATCCTGGCCAGCAACGTATTGAGTTCCTCATAAAACGCATCCTTCGAATTGCCTTCGGCGGTTTCAGTGGGCGCATGAGCACTCACTATCCACAGATTGAATCCTCTGTGATCCCGCAGTCGTACGAATGCATTCCGGCACGACGTTGAGCCGAACTTCTTGACCATACCATTTAAATCCTTCCTTACAGCTATTGCACAGCCTCGCACTCTCCTATCGTCAGCGTTACCGCAGAAGATGGTGTACTCTCAGATGCTGATGGCGGGTCAATCCTTGAGGCGGGTTTCCTGCAAAGCAGCAAACGGTGCATGGAAATAGCTCAGAAGTCTGGAGAGCGCAGTTTTTTGGATATCACTCGACAGCGATCGACAGTTCAGGGTGGCGAGACTGTGGCTTGTGACCAAAGACTCCATGAACTCCCAAGGTACGGATCCTAAAGTGCTATGGACCAGAGGCCTTGGTGTGCCGGACGGCGACACCTTAATGCAATGTGCGGAATACTTTCGCGATATAGTTGTTGTGCACGCTATATCGCTCGAACGTTCCCTGTGTATACTCAAACGTCTGCTGGGTTCAGTAGAAGCAGGGGCACCAACGAGCAGGTACCAACAGACTTCTATACACACCCCCAACCTACCGTAACCTACAGTAACCCTAAGTCTGGCGACAAATAGATTCCAGATTCGGGTTTACCGCCCTAAAAAACCAACAGTTGAAAGTTTTGAACCGAATCCGGGAATTTTTTTCTGAGCACTCAAAAAATCCCTTCCTTTTTTGTGAAGCAATGGAAATGCCATTTTCTGGAATTCCCGCAGCCATTAAGGAAATTTCAAGCACGGGTCATTTATGTGCTATCACAGACCTACAGCAACGACAACACGGTTTTCCCACTCGCCACGGTGTCGGTAAAGCAGTCCCTAATAAGAGTATTGGTGTGGAGTGGAAGTACAGGCTGTAAAGTTGCGAATTTTTCATGGTTTATACGCGTGATGGTGCGGAGCGAAGTGACAGGCAACGAGAAAGCGCATGACAGACGGAGATAGCAGCATCGCGCACGCCGCGTTCATGAACTTTCTCGTTAAGAAATTGATCAAAAACTCGAACCAAGGAGTTCCCTGGTGAGTTAGTAATGCCAACGACAGCTCTGGGTAACTACGACAATACCAGACACAAAGAGACGATAGAATTATTGATTAGAAGTCTTACATGCTTGGAGATATTCGTACAGCCCATTGCCCCACGGTACTGCTCGTGTGTGCCGTTCGAGTATGAATGACCTGACACTCCGCTCGCTCCACCTTGTCGACGCTTCCTGTACCGCTATGACAGTTCTGAAATCTCCACTATTAATCTCATTCGTCTTTATTTCAGTTAATTAGGACCCATCTTAACCCCGCCCCTGTTGCAGCGCTGAAGCATTCAGGGTCTCCGCGTGCACGTAGAAAGTGTTCTTAGCCGAACACTTCGCACGTGCGCCACACACATGACATGCCCGGCTTAGGAATAGTAATAGGCCCTCATTGAACGATCATATTCTGAGTTCGGCGAGATTTTAAACATATTCTGAGGGACTCATCATTGGTAAAATTATGGTAAGGGTGAACAGTGAAGCGAGGTGGAAGCTTTTAGCATCTGGAACTGCACATAATCCAATTGAAATTCACCTTGAACCCATCGGTTTACCGTTGACGAATTGCGCCTCATGTGGTTGTAGCAACTTCGCAAGGGATCGCGACTTAAGGGTTTTTTCTGCTCTCCATCTGATTTTCTCGACTTTCAAGAAAACGGATGAAACTGGCCAAACAACGGGAAGAAAACAGGAAACAGAAAATTTTGCACTCTTGGTTCCGATATTGGGGAGTTCCACTAAAGTTTGCCCGAATGAGATAGTCCGCCGACGCGGCTGGCGTGCGTGTCGCGCGGCCCTCTTGAAGGCATTTTTCGGACGAGCCTCCGCGAGGTTACAGTCAGCTGACTGGAATGCCATTCAATATTTGACTGACATTATTCCCAATCGGTTCACATATCCGAAAAATGTGTATGCCACGACCTCTAAACACGCACGCCGATCGCGTAGGCGGTTATTCTCTTTCTGACGGACTTTACTTGCGCACAGATTACGCGCAAAGCCGAAAAACTTGTTGCAACATTGAAGTGTTGCGATTTCCAACATCTTTCTCAACAACTACGAATTCTTCTGAGCGGCAAACTTAGAGTATGACAGAATTACTCTTTTTGAATGACCACCTTTCGGAATATCACACTTTTTCGAATGATCGACTTTTCGAAATATCGGAAAATAACATTTTTGAATGATCGACTTTCTCGGAAGAGTCGAAAACTGTACGACTTGTCGAGTGGCTGGCCATAGCGATTCAATGGTAGCCGATGACTTACTTGACTTACTCGGTTGGCTTTCGCCTGCCGCGGTCATTCCGCATCTTCACCGAGGTGTGCCGTCCTAGTATTCAGCCGTGTCCATTTTTCACGGTCTTCAGCCACAATTTGAACACATTCCTTCCAGCTGTCACTATTCCATTTCCTGCGAAACGAAACATCGCGCCTGAACTGTCTTTCGATGCCGAGTGACTTCAAATCCTCTTTAACCACATCCGTCCAGAACTTTCGCCTACGCCCAGGTGGCCGTTTCCAGACAGGATTTGGAAGCATTCTTAAAGCGTGTTGTACGGGACGATCCGGCGTTCTTCTCAGTATATGCCCGAGCAGTCGAAGTCGACTTTCCATTGCTGCTTGAGATGGCGTTAGGAGATGCTGGTACCTCCCTCGTGTCAAGCGTTGATGTACTGCGTCGATTTCCTTGTAAAGGTCTTCGTTATGGCATACACGCGGCCAGAAATATCCGAGCAAACGCATAGAAAGCTTCCTCTCCGTGCAATCCAACCTTTCCATCTGCGCCTTCGGTGCTGCCCACGTCTCCGATCCGTACATCATGATAGGGCGAATAGCGGATAGGTAGACGCGCAACTTGACTTCCTTCGCGATGGTGGTAGACCACAAACACTTGGTTAGAGAATTAAATGCAGACGTAGCTTTCGCACATCGTTGTCGAAAATCCGCTGCATAACTACCATCGTTCTTCAGCAAACAGCCCAAATAACAGAAATCGTCCACCAGTTCGATACGTTGTCCGTCCACACAAACTCCCGTTGAAGGCCTCTGAGAGACCAACTTCTGCTTGCATTTGTCGGGACGAAGACGAAGTCCATAGGCTGCGGCATACTTCGAAACGAGGTCCACAATCCTTTGCAGTTTTGCGTTGTTTTTAGCGAATAATACGATGTCGTTGGCGTACTCCAGGTCGACAAGGGAGCGTCCTGATGGTGTTAAGATCACATCCGCGGGAAACTGTTCTGCAACTCAACGCATGATGTCATCAACGGCGAAGTTGAAAAGAAAAGATCCTGCAACGGCTCCTTGCCTTACTCCTGTTTTCACCTCGAAAGCTGACGTAAATCCGACAGGTGTAAGAACTGCTGCCGTTGTTCCTTTGTTCATGTTCTCGATTAACCGAACATACTTTTCCGGGACTCCATCTGCTCGCAGAGCATTGAGCGATCGATGTTCGCGTTCGACTCTCCTCTCGATTGCTCAATGCTCGCAGAGCATTGAGCAATCGAGAGGAGAGTCGAACGCGGCTTCAGAGTCCAAAAAAGCAAGCTGTAATGGTTTCGAAAACCGCTGCCACGATTCAATTACTCTTCTCACGACGAACACTTGGTCGATGGTCGATCTTCCAGGTCGAAAACCGGCTTGCTCATCTCTGGTCGTTCTTTCACGATGTTTGATAAGTCGCTCGAGAATGATGCTTTCTAAAACCTTGTACATGACACGAAGTAGAGAGATTCCTCTGTAGTTCTCAGGATCCGTGACGGATAGCTTCTTGTGAAGAGGTACGATGATCGCATGTCTCCACGAATCGGGTATCCTTTCGCTCATTCATATAGCACGGATGGTGTTGGTCATTTCACGAATCCCAGACGGAGGAAGAGCTTTCAGCATTTCAGCAGTGATGTTGTCATCTCCACCTGCCTTTCCATTCTTCATTTTCCGGACACAATCCAAAACTTCAGACTCAGTCGGCGGTTCCTCACTGACATCGTAATGTGCACTCTGAACATGCGGCAGCTCTGGTACTGACGGCGCTGGACGATTCAGTAGTGAACTGAAGTCATCCTTCCATATTGGCAGCGTCGCATCACCAACTGCAACTCTATTGGTAGTGTTCAAGACAGGAGAACATCTCTTCATCTTCCCGCTATACTGTCGCAGCAACGTGTAGGCTTTCCTCGGATTCTTCTCCTCCCAAGCCTTCTCGAACTCCTTAGCTCTACACGTCCACTCTCGCTCGCGGTCACTCTGAAGCTGCCGACGCAACTTCCTCCACAGATCCTCCATGAAGTTTCCTGCAGTTCGGAGAGCACATACTCTGTTGTAGGTAGATGTTGTTTCATCTGAGACGGAGGCGAACTTCTTCTTAGGCTGTACAACCGGGAGTGCCCCTTTTGAAGCGTCCTGGATGCACTTGACAAAAGAATCCGCTTTGCAAAGTTTCTTCTTAGTCCGTACTCCGGTGTGAATAGAAACGCGTTTTCGAAAATTCCTTCTGCACTCTTCATCTCTGAGACTTGTCATGTCAATCCTCTGGAGAGGCTGAGCCCCTCGCTTCCTCTTATTAATCCTCGCAGTGAAGTTCAACAGAACAGGACGGTGATCCGAATCGAATGCGACATCCCACACAGCTCTAGATCTTCGAATGTCCGATACTGGAATATTCCTCGTCAGGACATAGTCGAGCTGTAGTTTCAAAGTTGTCATCTTCCGCTTCCGCTGCTCTTCTGGAGATAGCTGGGTTGGTCCGTGCCACGTAAGCTGATGGCGGCGATGATTCCTCTTGAATGTCGATGCAATAATCAGACGACTGCGTTCGCAAAAGTCGACAGGGCGGTAGCCATTGTCTGATGTTTGCTCCACTGGGTAGAACCATTTACCGAGTACTTCGGATTCCTGATCAAGTCCCATCTTCGCATTTGCGTCAATCCCCACGACAACAGCATGTTGACAAGGTGTCCTGGCCAGCAACGTATTGAGTTCCTCATAAAACGCATCCTTCGAATTGTCTTTGGCGGTTTCAGTGGGCGCATGAGCACTCACTATCCACAGATTGAATCCTCTGTGATCCCGCAGTCGTACGAATGCATTCCGGCACGACGTTGAGCCGAACTCCTTGACCATACCATTGAAATCCTTCCTTACAGCTATTGCACAGCCTCTCACTCTCCTATCGTCAGCGTTACCGCAGTATATGGTGTACTCTACAACGCTGATGACGGGTCTATCCTTGAGGCGGGTTTCCTGCAAAGCAGCAGACGGTGCATGGAAATAGCTCAGAAGCCTGGATAGCGCAGTTTTTTGGATATCACTCGACAGCGATCGACAGTTCAGGGTGGCGAAACTGTGGCTTGTGACCAAAGACTCCATGAACTCCCTAGGTACGGATCCTAAGTTGTTATGGACCAGAGGCCTTGGTGTGACGGACGGCGACACCTTTATGCAATGTGTGGGATACTTTCGCGATATAGTTGTGCACGCTATATTGCTCGAACGTTCCCTGTGTACACTCAAACGTCTGCTGGGTTCAGTAGAAGCAGGGGCACCAACGAGCAGGTACCAACAGACTTGTATACACATCCCCTATTGAGATTTAACACCAATACCGAAAATGGAGGCCGATGCCAATTATTATACAAAGACTCCAAAGATTATAAACGAAATACATCTTAATTCTTGCTAGTTTTCTGTGAAATTTTGTGATCAAAGGCTCTCGGGTGCGTGGAGTTGAATGGCGACAGCGCCAGTGGATGGAAGTTTGCGTGGACATTGGTACCAGAGCTATGAGTGTGTTGCTATAATTATAATACTCACTGTAGGCTCTCCGATCAGCTACATATTTCCAATCAATAAAAATGGAACCAGTTTGTGTAATATGGATGCTACTGAGTAAATAATGTTTTATGCGAGGCCAAGTACCTTCGTTGGAAGCATGAATTTTAACACCAATACCAAAAAAGGAATCCCTCTCTGATCCCAATAACTATAGGCCAATAAGTATAACATCAACATTCTCTTGCGCCTTTGAGAAAATAGTTAGGCGTAATGTTTTGAACCACCTCGATAATTACAGCTCGTTTCGTGGATAAGAGGCTTTCTCGAAGGTAGAACCTTTCAGGTGGGGAGAGAGTACTGATCAGGGATGTGCGTAATTACGACTAACGACTAACGAATTTAACGACTAACGAGCTTTTTGGGTGTTACGACTAACGACTAACGACTAACGAAATTGAAAATATTTTCGTAAGCAATCCCAAATTTCGTTAGAAAATCAATAGTCATTGACATCGCGCTCCAATCCAGGGATTGCATCAGGATTGACACAATCCTGTTGGTTTTTCGGAGGGGAAGGTACAAAATAAACATAGCCTTCAGCATTTATTACTTCTACTGACACTGCTTCGCAGATCTGGAGAACCCACATTATGACCCCAACCGAACGTTGCGCGCTTTTGCGACTTCGTGCCATTCGCGCGACTTTATGGTAGGCTCACTGAACCGGTTCCGACACTGACCGGCTCCAGCGGAGATTTTAACAGAAGACATCAAAGGTGATACGAGGACTACGCTAGGATTTAACGATCCGAGGTACCTAATGCTTCTACACAACGATATTCTAATACTAGCGCTGGTGTGCGAAGCAGTTTGAGAACGGAGAATTTTTTTAGTTTTTCTATGAAACCGAAAGTTTCGCGGTTCCAAAACAGAGAAGTCTCAAGAAAACCTAGAATTTATTTTCTGGAATGTCTTTTTCAGCATAACGTTATGCAGGAGGCAGCTCTTCAAAACATCAGGCATAAAACTTAACGGAACTTAAGCAAAAATGAGTATTGGCAGTTGCAGATGCGAGAGGAGAGATTGTTCGCATGTTACACGCCCTACTTCGCAGCAGACGGTCGCGTTGCGGCGATTACTGAGCAGCCGCTTGTACTATCGCTATCGGTCTGCAATTACCGCTATGCGACCGCCCGCAACAAATCGGGGTCTTGTGCATTTTGCCATGTAATGGATTATATCGGGTTGTGCCTGCAGGTCACAGTTCTCAGACAATGGGGTGGACCGACCGCGGGCGAAAAATCGCGTTTCGTACCGACCGCGTGTCACTATCGTACTGACCGCGGACAAAAAATGCATTTCGTACCAAACGCGCGCATTTGCGTACTGACCGCGCAAACGAAATAGTTCACGCGGTCGATACGCCTGTGCTGCGTACCAACCGCTCGCGAAAATCCATAGCGACGTACTGACCGCGCGCATTCATCTTTGCGCGCGGTCAGTACGGAATATGACTTTTCGCTGCGGTCAGTACGTGAGCACACGCAGTTAGTACGCAAGTGGTCGTGTTCGGTACGCAACTTTCCGCGTTCAGCACGCACGAAAACTGGTCGGTGAGGTCACTCTTTCAGTTTGCGCGGTCGGTACGCAATCGTCCGCGTTCAGAACCCAAACAAACTGGTCGGTGTGATGGATTTGTCAGTCTGTGCGGTCGGTACGCAAGTGTTCTCGTTCAGTACGCAATCGTCCGCGTTCAGTACGCAAACAAACTGGTCGGTGAGATCGATTTGTCAGTCTGTGCGGTCGGTACGCAAGTGTTCTCGTTCAGTACGCAATCGCCCGCGTTTAGTACGCAAGCAAACTGCTCTTTGAGATTGTTTTGTCGGTCTGCGCGGTCGGTACTCAAGTGTTCTCGTTCAGTACGCAATCTTCCGCGTTCAGTACGCAAGCAAACTGCTCGCTGAGATCGGTTTGTCAGTCTGTGCGGTCGGTACGCAAGTGTTCTCGTTCAGTACGCAATCGCCCGCGTTTAGTACGCAAACAAATTGATCGGTGAGATCGATTTGTCAGTCTGTGCGGTTGGTACGCAAGTGTTCGCGTTCAGTACGCAATCGCCCGCGTTCAGTACGCCAGCAAATTACTCGTTGAGATTGGTTTGTTGGTCTGCGCGGTCGGTACTCAAGTGTTCGCGTTCAGTACCCAATCGCCCGCGTTCAGCACGCAAGCAGACTGGTGGGTGTGGTCGGTTTGTCAGTCTGCACGGGCAGTACGCAGGTGTGCGCGTTCAGTACGCAATCGACCGCGTTCAGTACGCAAACAAACTGGTCGGTGAAATCAGTTTTTCACTCTGTGCTGCAAGTGTTCGCGTTCAGTACGCAATAGCGTGCGTTCAGTACGCAAGCAAATTACTCGTTGAGATCGGTTTGTCGGTCTGCGCGGTCGGAACGCACGTGTGCGGGATCAGTACGCAATCGCCCGCGTTCTGTGCGCAGGTGAACTCGTGAGAGTTGTACATAAGCAAGTGCACGTGCTTAGTTAATAACGAAATCCCGAGCTTTTGCGCATTTAGTCTACCGCTTCATCGGAGGCAGAGCCTTCCTTGGAAAGTTTCGACTTTTTTTGTTCTGGTAGAGAGTCTGATGGGTAGGTCTTCGTGACAACTGTGTCTTCAAAACTGAGAGTCCGACGGTAACCACTGAAATGGGGCAATTTTTTTTGACTATAACAGTTGCCTAATTCACAACTTTGTTCACAGACGTCTTTCTTCATCTATCCCAAGCCTATAACTCGTTTTCTTCAAAATAGTCAGTGCTCATGAAAAAGTCCTGTTAATTGAGGAAGGAAAAACTACATGCACGGGCGTAGTGATCCTACTGATGGCCGGTTTTAAGTTTTTTCTGTGTTTTTCTCCTAGGCTCTTGCTGACTTTCGTCATAATGAGGGTAAGCCTAGACATACGTGGATGTGGGACCCTAAAGGCAGTGTTCACGATAAATTTCACTTCCGATATCTCCACGGCTTCCGGAAGGTCTGGTGCACTATATAGCAAGGCATACTTAAAAAGGACACGAAAGACGAGTTTTTGAGCAAAAATAGGCCCTCCTTTGTTTACGTTGATTTTTGAGCGTGGAGGAATTGACCGTTAGAAGTATGATACCTATAAGTGCAATGAAGCGATCAGCTCACTCATCAGCACTTCCTTGACTTGGTCATTCCTTTAATCTGAGTCTTCAAATGTTCTTTTTGAGGGGCGTGTCTGGGGCACCAAAACGCTTGTTTGCAGCCGTTATTTTGCCGCTCCTGGCTCATTTTCTACCGCGTCTTTCGACACTGGGAGCCTAGGATCCTTCTCGCAAATCATTTCACTGTGGAAAGTCAACAAGGATGATCATCGTGAACGCTGCCTTTGAGCATCCATTTTGATCACGAGCAATAAGCGGGAATTCAAAATTATCCTTCAAACATCCAGGATGTCTTATCGAATGTCAGCTAACTGGATGCTGTGATAAATCAACACTGCCCTCGAATAATGTTTGGGCTAGAAAACACAACAATGCACCATTCCTTCTGTAGTTGCATGGTATTTATAGAGACCCTATCAGTTTTGTAGAGCCATGTGTAGAGCAGGAAAGACTTCTCATACAGTTACAACTGAAATTCCTCCACACTTCATACAATCATAGCATATTATCGCGCGGTCGATTGAATATTATTAATGCCAGCTTTGAGTTATCTGTGCATCGCATGATTTTTGGGCTATGAGAAAAAATCTACTTCGGATTTTCATATCCTCATATGCTACATATAGAGTGGGTATCTACTGAGAGAAAGTTTTTGGAGAAATGATTAAGTGGTACGCACAGATTCAGGTAACGCAAAATTAACTATACTTGTGAATCGAGGTCGCGATCTGGCGTAACAGTGGTGTAAATTGCTCAGAGTTGGTACGATACAACATGCTGATGTGAAGCAAGAAACCTTACCAACCGGTTACGTCCAATGCGTAATGTGCAGGCAGGACCTGAGGTTATTTCGGTTCATGGTGGTCATCAAGTTCTAACAGCAGTGGACATTCTCTCAGCTTACCGTTGAGCATGTGCATCGGCAACGTATAATTGATATTCTGATTATGCTGACAAGCTTAACACGTGGGACGCTGCACTGCTCACAACCACTCTCAATTTAGGGAGATGTTTGGATTTGCACTGACCAGAATTGAAGTTCCTACCGAGTTCTTTGTCACCTAAAACCTCTATGACCTTCTTGATCACCTCATCATCGAGTACGCGAATGGCCACATTATCGACTCCCCCCTCCCCGACTGCCCCGGCGTGGCCCAGATTTAACTTAAAACTGGGTATTTTATTCAAAGTGCCACCATATTTCTTTATAAAATCCTTTTTTCCTTGAGCTATCTTTTTCTGTCTTCTCCGTTCTCCTTTCGCTCTCTACAACAATAACAACTTTTCTTTCTCCTCTTCTTCATCTTTCTGTTGTTATGATACTTTTCTTTGCTGTATCTTTCTATTTATTTATTTATTTATTTATTTACTAATTCATTCTCTTTCTTTCCTTCTGTTTCTTGATCTCCTTGTTTTACTGAAGATCCTCACTCTTTCTCTCAATCTTGACCGTCTTGCTGTCCTTAATACTACCATTTTTCATCATCTTATTCTTCTTGATCTAGTCGCGGTTTGAGGTGGTTTAGTAATGATATTCGACATTTGATGTTTTCGAGTTTTTCAAAACATAATGAAAAATACTGGTCGCGAGAATCCGTGAAAAAATTTTCTCTGTAAAAGGAGCTTATCTTTCGTGGGAAGAAATCTGAATATGTTTTCAACAAAACAGACACCAAAAAACCTCGTTTCAGCAGCTTCAACCGCTGACTTATTTCATTGAAAAAAGTTGTAGAATCACAATCAACTAGTACATTCGATCTCACGAGGGTTTGGAGAATAAATCACACAAGTAGTCACCTCACAGTACCATGAATTGAATCCCGAATAGGGGAACTAGGAAGAAGGCAGAGGAAGGAAATGCAAGAACAGTTATCGATGGTGGGAAAATACGAGGAATGCCATCACAAGCTGAGAAAATATTGTAAAATGCCTGTCAATACGAGAGTTTTTTGAGACTTGACAGCGGGTGGTATGCATGCACATGCGGCAAGTATACATTGCTCCCATGAAAATGACGCGCATTAATGCCCAAAAAACCGTCCTTGATTAAAAGACTCACGAGTTTCCATCATGAAGATGTATATTTGGCCAACACTGGAGCAAAAGTGAATGAAACGAAAAAAACGTGCAAGCAAGGTAAAACCATCTAATGCGGCAGGCCTCCTACAGCCAAATATCGTTTTTCTTATGAACATTAACTTAATTTTGAGCTAAACACGCGATAGGCTAAAAACGGCTAGCTTAGCGACCAGTCACTGTCTGGATCAGCTATGTAAAACCATGATTTCTCTTATCTACCCTCAGTATAGCATTGAATCTTTTCGAAAGTATTGGGTTGATGCGTAATTATGAAACTTTTTTAAAATACTTTCATTCAACAAAAACAAAAATAATATTTGATTAAAACATGTTTGAATCATCATTCGAGAGCATAGTCAGCACATAATTCAGGAACTGCTTCCCATTTGCTTGGCATTCGGCTGATTCTACAGGGTATTCCAAAATGATTGGCGTGCGAATTGGCTTCGATTTAAAAAAAAAACAAAAAAAAAATTGAAAAAAACATCAAATTCTTGCTATTTTGATTTTTTGGATTTCTTCGAGTCTCAGCTCTGTATTTCTCATCACAGTTCTGTAGATATTGATTTCTAATTTAGTATGATTGATGCGAATCCGAAGTTCGGCGCCATCATCGCAACGCAAAATTAACGCACACGACGAGACACATCGCCAATCAGCTCAGACTTACCCTGAATGCTATCAGTCGTCTTTGTCAGCTTAGTCCTATCTCTGACTTGTAAAAGCATTAAGATTAGTACTAGAATATCTGAGGTTGTCAAAAGGGTGAGTGCCCGAGTCAACTGCAATTCGAGACTGTCGATGAAGTGGATAGCTAGAGAAAGGAATCTGTGGTTGGGATCCATCTGAAAAGTCGTCAGGAAAAAGCTGAATCTTTGTTCACACCATCTAGAGCCGACCCATCTGGTGTCCGCCGACAAGAAGCTGAATGAAGACCGAAATTTCAGGAAGCTCATGCACCGTTGCACAGGAGTCACGCATCGCGTCATGGCGCTTTTAGATGGAACAAATCATCAGTCTGAAGTTGATAAAGAAATGCGAAAACGACTGGATAGCAGCTAGAAGAACCAATGAGGTCTCACTGTGAGAAGATGTCACTGGTTGGACTGCTCAAACGACTTCTTTGATAGTTTTGGGAGGCATCGCAAGCGAAAGTGAACTCCGCCGTTTTTCGTGCTTTCTGACAGGAAAATCAACAAGGACGTTAGCAGGACAACGGGTCTAGAGATTGTTTTGAACCGCTATATAACTTTCCGACGCGGCAGCAGACTCTGCTGCCTCACACTATGCCGTGGATAAGCACACAAAGAGAAAGCAATTCAAGAGTGCTGTCGAAGTGTGCTACCCTGAGTCAAACGCGCACGAAGAAAGTCGTGCTCGTCGGACCGGCATCCACTAAACTTTCTAGTGTGATCCCTGATGAAGTCTGATATCTGCGATTCTTGAAATGCAAAATTAGCCCACTGTAATCTGTTTTGAGGGAAGCTTTGGATGAAATGAATAAAGACTACCTCCGTGACTGCTGCGACGTCTTTCTAAGACTTCTTGGAGCCGATATTCGAACAGATGGCGGATATTTCCAGATCTAACCACTGTTCTGTGTTAACGCTAGTATAAATAAATGTATCCATTTCGATTATTCTCATAATCCAGGGTAGGGTTCGAGAAACACGTCAATATCTGCGCGCCAATAATTATGAAACACCCTGTACGTGCGAAGAAGTCACGATTCTTGAATGCAATCAACGCTTTGACATCAGCCACCAAGTCATCGAAGTCGTCGTAGACTTTGTTTTCCTGCCAATTTTTCAAAGAGCGATTGACATGATAGTCCGTTGGTGCCTCTGTCGGTGTGTACGGCGGATCTGGGAGCAGATCCTATACCCTATTGGCGATGGATTCGACTACACGGCGCCCAACTTGTGGATGGGCGTTAGAATGGTGTTTGTTGGATTCGCTGCAGCAAATCGGTGGAAATTCGAAAGCGTTCAGCTCTGTTGTTATCGGAGAGCTCGTGTGGCGCCCATTAATCCAATTTTCATACCTCTCCAAGATTCTTCAGGCGTCGAACGATCGTTGATTTATTGATATTAAAGTCTTCAGGCAGCGTTCGCGTTGTCAGGCTTTCGTCCTATTCTACGGCTATCAAAAGTGCTAGATCATCAAAATCCGATGTTCGACCTCTTCACTCTTCATACTCCAAACTAGTGCCACCTGACTCAAAGCGAATAAACCACTTCCGTACTGCACTATAAATAATTGTTCCTTTGCCAAAAAGTTCGTTGAGATCGCGAAATGACTATGCTGCGGTCTGTCCTTTCTCGTAGTGGTAGAGCATAATATGACGAATATGAGTGTGGTTTTCGAGACGCATTTTTAACTGAATATTGAGGATTATTTTCATATAAATATTGAGGATCCGTTGACGCATATTTTCAACTTAAGCATCATGCGGGTTGAGATTCCAGCCAGGTGGAGACTGTCATATGTTACACCCATTCCTAAAAAAGCTCCCTTTTCCTCGCCATGCAACTACAGAGCGATCACCATCACCTCCATTTTCGCTAGATTATTTGAAACTTCCACGCTCGACCGGGGAATGTGCACGGATATTGTTTATTAAGATCTTTCTAAGGCCTTTGATAGGGTTCCGCATAACAGCCCCATAAACAAACTCATTGCAGTTGGCATACACCCCCGCATAGTTTCCTGGATCAAGGCATTTCTCACTGACAGGTATGGTCTCCGTTTTCGATCTAGTCTGACGCAAGAAGCAGGCGGCTGGCCGTGCGGGTTTGGCGGCCTCACTGGAGAATGCGGTTTTGATTTGCGCGGGTTGATCTATCGCCGCAGCCCCGTCCATTCATCAGACTAAAATTATTGTGCGAACTCTATATGATGGTTAAAGTCAACAATTTTTTTTCTCAGCCTAGATGTGTGACAAGTGGTGTTCCTCAGGGAGGGGTTCTATCTCCCCTCATGTTCAATATTTACATTCACGATCTGCCCCAGGTTATTGCTTCAACCGGTGTTAAGTAGTCTGCTTTTGCAGACGATATCAAACTGTACCATAGCCTGGGCTCTATCGGCGATGAGGTGGTGTTACAAAATGCTGTAAACCTTGTACATCAGTACGCTTTGGACTGCGGACTACCTCTTTCTGAAGATAAGACCAAAGTGCTCCACATTGGGCGCCACAATTCTGAGGCCAATTACTATATTGAGGGTTCTCTTATCGAAAAAGTAGCAGAAATAAAAGATCTCGGTTTCCTGGTGACTAAAGATCTCAGTTTTGATAAACATTGTGAGCAAATCGCAGCCAAAGCACAAAAAGTTGTTTGTCAACTCTTTCGCGGTCTTGTAACTGATGATCCTAGAGTGCTCCTTCGAGCTTACAAGACCTACGTCAGGCCACTTTTGGAATACGGAACTGTTGTCTTCAATCCTTTTAAGCGCAAAATCATTGACAGAATGGAAAGAGTGCAAAACAGCTTTAATAGGAAGCTTTTTATCAGAAGACTAGGTTTCCTGTATGACGGTATACCTAGTTCCAGTACTAGAAACGCCAATCTCTAGCTGCCCACCCTTGCTTTACGCAGACAGAAATTTGATCTCATTATGTTCCATAGACTCTTGACTGGCAGCTGCGGGATTTCAGCTGGAAAAATTCTTACAGTTGGACCATCTGTTACAAGAGGGGGTGCGTCAAAACCAATCATTCCCAAGGCCAAGTTGGGCTGCAGGACGAATTTTTTCGTTAACAGGGCATCCGCTAGCTACCTCAAATTCACGAAAAACCGTGTGCCACCTTGTTCATTTCATGCGTTCAGAAACATGGTTAATGATTACCTTGATCCGTCTTGATCTTGACTTTTTATTGTTTTCAGTAGGTTAATCTCTTTCTATACATAGTTTTTTTAATGAATCCCAGAGATATTCTCGTTGCTTGTTAACCGTTTTAGTTTTGTTGTTTCCTTTTACACATGAGTATTCCTCATGAATAAATCAGGACCGAACGCCAGATTTCACTGAAAAAAACGCGTTACTAAAACCGTTCCAAAATTGTGCATCAACCCAATAGATTTTATTGGTTAAAGCAGCATACACGCTCGTAAATTTGTTGGAGATAACTACGAAATTAAAATGGTATGGCCCAGATTACAACGCCTACGCATTCTTAAGCGTCAACAACGAACCACAATGCCGCTACACGAGTAAGAACCTGGCCCAGCCCTGTATTTCTCCGCCCCACGTATTTGCGTCCTCCTCCAAAACAGGGGTGCTGGGCCACTCCCACCGTCAACGACGTTTGTGAGTGCTACAATAAGTACAATAATTAAGTCACACACATCGACGACGGTGGGAATAGCACAGTACCCCTGTTTTGGAGGAGTACGGTGAATAGAGGAGGCGGAGAAATACAGAGCGGGACCAACTTCTCACTCGTGTAGCGGCCTTGTAGGTCGTTTTTGATGCTTCAAAATGCATAGGAGTTTTAATCGGACATACCGTTCTATTTTCGTTGTTATCTCAACCACATTAACGAGCGTGTATGCTTCCTTTAAAAAAGCTCGTAATTCGCGGTTGGAAAGCCAGCCGTGCATCTGGGTAATAATGCGTTCTAAAACAGTGTCATTTCGTTGGAAGCAATATATGCCTGACGCGCATGCATGCGTACTGACAGCTGTCGGATTTTTAGAAAAAGTTTTGGCCTGAGCGAGCGATAAAATTGGGCATACCACGTGTGAATGCGTACTAACCGTGGCCAATCCTATGTGCCACATTTATGCCGACCGCGGACTAATACCGTACCTACCGCGAGGCAATGCGTTACGAGCGCGTGTGGATGCGTACCGACCGCTTTCAGGATTTGGAAAGAGTTCGTATTGACCACGTGGCAATGCGTACTGACCGCTTGGCGAGACGTACCGACCGCGCCGCGGTCCGTACTAACCGCGTTGCGTTGCGTACCGACCGCCGTGGCAGTTTGTACCGACCGCGCGGCAGTATGTATCGACCGCGTGGCAATGCGTACTGACCGCGCGGCAATGCGTACTAACTGCGTTGCGTTGCGTACCGACCGCGTCACAATGCGTTTCCACTGCTGCTAGTATCCGAAAAGCGTTCGTACTGACCGCGTGGCATTGCCTACCGACCGCGTAGCGATGCGTACTGACCGCGTGGCAGTGCGTACCGAGGGCGCGACAATGCGTACCGACCGCGTGGCAAGACGTACCGACCGCGCGGCTATACGTACTAACCGCGTGGTATTCCGTGCTGACCGCGTGGCAGTGCGTATCGAGCGCGCTAATTTGCGCGCCGACCGCGTGCAAATTGCGTTCCAAACGTCGCCCATCCCGCTGTCGGTACGCAACTTGTCCGCCGTCGGTCCACCCCATTGTCTGAGTTGCGCATTATCGGGAACTGTTATCCGATAATTGGATGGTAGAGGGCGCGTTCTCCAAATTTTAGTCATCGTCAGTGGCTGAAATTTACGCATGGAAAAAACCGAAGAGTTCAGGATTCTCTCCGTTTCTCATATTGCTTCTTCTTTCATTAAAAAGGGCATAATCTATGAACACGTGCCCTTGAGTATTAGGTTTTCATTCATCTTTTTAATTATGTATATGTTGGTTTAGAGTTTAAATCAGGCTCTCTAACGATGAATGCTTTGTGTGTTCAATAGCCATGAATGTTTTGTAGAACAAGCATTTTTTCATGCCTTACTTTTTCTTCTTCTAAGAAATTTTTCTGCCTCATCAGTGCTGATTTTCAAAGACTAGGGGCGGAAGTAATCTGGGTTAATATGCGACTTAAATCGTTGATTTGAGTTGCATCTGAGCGACATCTGTGTAATAGCTCAAAAACTTTGTTTGATGCACAAGGATGCCCTAGGTAAACTCTTGACTCTTAATGAGCAAGTCATCTTCAACTCAAATCCATCTTTATCTCAAATTTGTCGGTGTCGCTGATTGCGAACATCAGCGACAGATGGCTGTCGCTGATTGTGTGGTGGTTAGAGCGCACGAGGAAGTGCGGCAAAAGAGAGGGCACAGCGCTTTCAGATCGATCTTCGCTAAATGTCCTCTCGAGTACATTTAGGACTCCCGTTGAAACGATTCGGCGACCATGCCGGGAAGCATCGCGGAGAGTGTGAGTCGCTCACACAGCGTGGTCGCAAACTCCAATGCCGACGGAGTGATGCCTTCATTGGTAGCGCCCTCAACAACCCTAAACTGAACGGAGCGGCCCGAATTGAGAACAGCATCGCACACAGAGAACGGGGTGACTCCATCTCAAATAAACGCTCGTTACGCCATCAACCTCGGGATCCGCACAGGAAAAGCATCCCTTTGATCAATTTTGAAATCCTAGATGACTTTAACGTTTATTACGTAATACTGTGCGTGTATTTTACCCCTCGTGCCAATTTTCACCATTTTCCGCATATGATTTGCTGATTTTCCATAATAATAATCTACTTATTCCAGCGACAATTCATCAATCATGCAATACAAGAAACATCCTCCCTTTCTAACCAACGAGTTTTACAAAAAAAAAATCTCAAATCAATTTAAAAAACTTCCTTGAACACACGGTACTAAAGAAAAACACCGAAATAGTGTCTTCGCCACCAATACTGAAGTTCTAGGACTCAAACAAAAAAGGGGGGAGCCGTTCAAAAACATCTCGTCAGGAGGAACCTCAAAAATAACAGCAAACTGTTAACCTAGCAAGACTTTCAAGGCAAAAATCATGGAAGCCCACCAGAAAATCTTATTTGTGATAAAACAGCAACCTAGAAGAATCAGCAACAGCAATTGTCATCAAATACCACTAGAAGGAAACCCTGACAAAAAATCATCATATTCAAAGAGTGTACCGGTAACCGGAAAGATATTTTGTCCGAAAAAAACACAAACTCACATAGTATGGAGAAAGACTGAGAATTATCGCGAACACTGCCTTAAAGGTGTAAGACACCCAAAAAAATTCAAATTTATGCTAAGCTTGAAGAGAATCACTCGCTAATCATATTTCCCCTCCCCTCCCCTAACTGGTTTCTCTCCTATTTCTTGAGGGAATCAGAATAAAGAGACAAGCTGGCAAAGGAATGGAAAACAAAGTCGTTGATGAAATCCATCCATATATGTATGTAGCCAATACTAAGCTCGAAGACTAAGAAAATGGATTTCCTGGGGTGGCCGTTTTTATCTCGCCTTTCAGAGGGAACTGAGATCTCACAATTGACAAGAGTTATAGAGGAGTAGTCTACTACACAATTAGATGAAAATCGAAAAAAATCCATGTCTGAAATTGTATTGTGCTTTTGAGTACATTATGTGATGCCTGATCGCTGTATTTTGCTTTCCCCAATGCACTGCACCACTACCGCAAGTGCCTTGTCTAGCGAACTATTTAGCTCGCGCAGTGGTGCAGTGCAATGTCTCGCTGCTCTCGTTCCACTCGTATTGGCCTGGTTCGCTACCCGCAGGCGTGGTGAATTTTGTTTAAAGGGTTTTAGTTCCTCATTCAACATAGGTCTGGCTCCTCATTATTATTGTTGTCTACTCCACATCAATGGAAGATGTTCATTATCACTAATTCGCACCTAAAGCCAGATTACTACCGCCCTAGATTTTTAACGACTAACGATTAACGACTAACGACTAACGAGGGTTTTGGTCGGTTGAACGACTAACGACTAACGAATTGCAAAATTTCTATTACGCACATCCCTGGTACTGATCCTCGCTCTCTGCTTGCAGCGGAGTACCTCAAGGAGGAGTACTTTGGCCCATACTGTTCCTGATATCCACTTATTATTTACCTAGTCATATCCTTAGTACGCCAACCATATTAAGATTTATAAGGCTATGAGGAGCTCAAGCGATGAAGGAAATCTGAAAAATACTGTTACTTTTGTTCAGACCTGGGCCGCTGAGCATGGTCTACCCCTCGCAGCCGAAAAATCTAAGGTATTTGCCATTGGTGAAGCAGTTTCAACATACCCTGGATACTCTATAGGAAGCGTGAAGTCGAATCAAGTCACAGAAGTGCGCGACCTCGGTTTTTTCGTGAACCGTAAATTGGACTTCCAAGCTCATTGCAGAAATATTGTTCGAAAAGCAACTTATAGAACCTGTAATTTGTTTGAGACCCTTGAAAGCAAGGATACCAGACTTCTTTTGAAAGCTTACAAAATCTATGTACGTCCAATAGTAGAGTGCAGAAACATCGTATTCAGTCCTTATAAAAAGAAAGACATCGAGTTTCTAGAACGAGTTCAGAATAACTTTACGCGTAAACTTACAGTAGCGGAAAAAATCTATTGCCATCGCCTGTTTTCGAAAGATCTTTGCTTCCTTTGGTGCTATCAATTTCTAATTTTGATGGGATATTTGAGGTCTTAATGTAGATATAATAAAGTATGCTACAGGACAATAGCGCAACTATTCGTCGACGAGGAAGACAATTTTCGAAATTCGCAATTTGCGACTTTTTGTCTGTCCTTCAACTCGATCGACTTCCTCGTTGTGCTCGATGATCCCATGGTGATTTTTGTATTTTTTAGGATTGTTCGTTTGATAGGGAGTGAAGTTTTCACAAATGGTAACCGAAGATCTGTCATCCGAGATTTTAAAATGGGTCCATCAAGACCCGTTCCCCGAAGCCTGCTCGGGATCAAAATACAAGCCATTCAAGAAATTCGGAAGGTTGGCGTTAGACACCTATTGAGGTCGGAAGCTTGAGGAAGACATAATGAGACAAGAGCAATAGTGGATGGTACCATAACACGCTCGTTACGCCTCACTCCGGGGCTCAATGCTAAGGACATCAGAGGAAAACTTCTGGAATTTCATCAACCGCAGGCGATTTCGAGATTCCGTTTTTCTGTACAATCCATTTAAAGGTTTTTCATGTATCTGTCAATGCTGTCAAACGTCGACGCTGTGGCTGTGGAGTTCTCGGACGTCGTCCCAGCAAATAGCTTTTGATGAGAGTAAGGCATCAGAAGGCAAGACTAGCGTGGGCGACGGAGCATCATCATTAGAATGAACAGCAATGTAAAAAAAGTTGTTTCTTCAGTTGAATTTACGTCTCGTTCGCTTAGAGCACTAGATCGAGCTGAGAAATAGCTTCTTACCAATGCTGTCGAGTCTAAGGCATCTGCTCCGTTGCCCACGCTAGTCTTCCCTTCTGATTCCTTGCTTTCATCGAAAGCCACTTGCTGGGACGATGTCCGAGAACTTTACAGCGGCGATATCGACGTTAACCAGCATTAACAGGTACCTGAGAAACCCTTGAATAAATTCTCCAGAGGAATAAAACCTGGAGATCGCCTGCGATTCATGAAATTTGTGAAGTTCACCTCTGACGTCCTTGGCATTGAGCCTCGGAATGTAGCGTAAGGTGCGTATTATGGCACCATCCAGTATTGCTCCTGTCTCATGATGTCTTCCTCGAGTTTCCGGCCTCAATAGGTGTCTAACGCCAACCTTCAGGATTTCTCGAATGGCTTGTATTTGGATCCCGAGCAGACTTCGGGGAACGGCTCCTGATGGACCCATTTTAAAATCTCGGATGACAGATCTTCGCTTGTTACTTGTGAAAATTTCACTTGCTACCGAACGACCAATCCTACACAATACAAAACTCACCGAGAGAATATCGAAAACGACAAAGAAATCGATCGACTTGAAGAAGAAACAAAAGTCGCGAATTGCGAGTTGTGAAAATTCTGTTCCTCATCGATGAATCTTTGCGCTATAATCCTGTAACATACTTTCTTATATCGACAATATGACACAAAATATCATATTAAAAGACGAAAATGGTAGCCTCAAGGGAAGCAAAAATATTTCGAAAAACGACGATGTTAATAGATTTTTGTCCACGACTGTAACATCGGCATGATCGTGAAGAGACTTCGCGTTCACTGTTAAAGGTTGGCGCAAACTTGGTGCACCTATGTTATAGCATATGGCACCGAGTTTGCGTCAACCTTCAACAGTGAACGCAAAGTCTCTTCACGATCCATGTCAACATTATGTTGGGATGCAGCGGACTTTCGCACAGGTGTATTCCTAATCTCGCCGCCAGAAGTAAGCAGTTAGGGTTGCGTTCGTTGAAAAGTAGGAGAAATCGTAATGATTTGTTGATGATGTATAAAATTTAGACCAGATGGGTCTCTATTGGCTTTTCCATTATTCTTACAGTTCAATTCAGTAGGACTAGGAGTGGTGCATTCGAAGCTCTGTGGCTAGAGCCAAGTCAGAAGAAACTTTTTCTGCAACATGGTTTTCCACACGTTTCGATCGTTGATCAATCAGAACTTTTTGGCAATGAACCTAGGTTCCTTCAGAACTTTAATCAGCTGCCAAAGGATATTCGATGAATTGTAGCCTTTGTATGCCTTCTTTTCGTGAGACTTGGTATTTCTATCAATATTAATTGCCAGTTTTTTTTGCCTGTTTTGCACTCAATACTTAGTGGGTTCTTCCCCGTTTTTCAATGTGTACATTAACCACAGTTATTCTAAAAATTCAATTTTTACACGCTGTTCAGATTTATTGCCATTTTGTTGTGAAATCTTGTTGTTTATGTGCGAAATCACGAAAAAGAAAGGGGTTATCAGCACGTTTTGAGGGCGGGTTATGATCAGTGCTAGCCTACCTTATCACGAGTTTCACGAGTCTTCCCACTCATAACAAATGCCGCAAAACGATGTTTTTCATATCGAGTGAGTGTCATAATAATCCCAATAATTTCGCCTGTATTACATCATCATACGAACTGATAATTCTCTAATTTCAGTGGTCCACAGCCGAGTCGTGCCAATGTTGGAGTATCACAAATCAGTATCCCCTTGGCGTGGAATAGCGAACAACATTTCAAAAGCAAAGGAGGTGAGGAGAAAATGAGGATTTTTAAAATGGCCTTTCCCAGTGTTGTTTGGACATAAATATGGTGCATAGTCCAGAAATGGCGTCCAGTCATAGTCACCTTCACTACTTTCTTACAAAGAATATTTAATCACTGGAATCAGCTACTGTAATTGCGTAGCGCAATTTTAAAGGCAGCGTCCGCGCAGAGAACTGCTCTTGGTTTTTTTCTCAATCCAATGTTTGAACCATTTGGAGATAGTTAGCAAAGTTTGAGACTTCAATGCTGCGTATTCGTAATGCTATAGCCTTTCGAAAACCGCTCCGTGGTCTGAAAAGGCGTTTTCCCTGTCGATCATGTAGCACGAGGAGCAGAAGCGCCAAAACAGGCCTCGGCAAATCCAAAATTCCATATTCTTTATTCCGAGAAATTCTCGCGTTCAGACGTGTCTATCGGAAGCTTCCTATTTTTATAGGATTCCTGACACTAAAAAGGTCAAAATAAATAATCAGCTTAGGAAGTTACAGGGGCTGAAACCCTTCAGACGTCCAGCATTTCCGACATTTGTGTATTACACAAAACACACCTGACCGACGTTGAAAAAAGATAGGTGAATGCTCTCTCAAACGAACTTTTCTCCGGAATTTGAGTGCTTGGAGTGGCCTTTTTGCGATATATCACAACCTGGTGAGACTACCTGCTCAAAATAGTGAAAAACTTGAACACGGCTTTTTGCGCGTACACTGCCTTTAAATTCAGCGGAGGGGAATGCTTTTCTCTATGGGCATGGTTACCATAATAGAAAAAAGTTTGTTCCTCTTTGCCTGTGGATGTCCGCACACTTCTGACTATTGAAACCTTTCTCATCGAATTCAAGAGAGTTTCTCGTACAGATTATCTTGAGAAATTTATGCCAGTTACCCCTCCGAGTTAATGTATCATTTTATTTTATAGTAGTGTGTACACTATAGTAGTACAATTCCGAAAAAAATGTTGAAGGAACGAAAATCGAAATTTTTTCGTTCGAAATCGCTTCGAACGAACGAAAAATGAAAAAAATTCGTTCGAAGAAATTTCGAACGAACGAAAAATGAGAAAAATTCTTTCGAAAAAATTTCGAACGAACGAAAAAGGAAAAAAATTCGTTCGAAGAAATTTCGAACGAACGAAAAATGAGAAAAATTCTTTCGAAAAAATTTCGAACGAACGAATTTCGGAAAACTTTCGAAATTTTGGAGGTCGAACGAACGAAATTCGAAACTAATCGAAATTCCAATTTTTTTCGAAATTTTGTATTTTTTTTCGAAATTCGTCAAAATTTCGAACTTTTTTTCAAATTTGTCGAAAATTTCGAAATTTTTTTCTCGAAATTTGTCGGAAATTTCGAAATTTTTTTCGGAAGTATGTCCGAAATTTCGAAATTTGTTCGAAAAAATTCCGAGTGAATGATTTTCGAAAAAAATTCGAAAAAGTGGATTTCGAACGAACGAAATTTGAAAAAAAATTCGTTCGACGAAATTTCGAACGAACGGATTCTGAAAAAATTTCGTTCGACGAACTTTCGAACGAGCGAAAACGAACAAAAAAAATTTCGAATAAATCTTTCGAAAAATTCTCGAAAATTTCGTTCGTGTACAACTATAGTGTACACCCACGCCGTTTCGCGGTGCACTTTGGGTATGCATAATTCTTCTGTAAATTGAACGTGCAACACTAATTGTAAGTGGAGTTCGATTGTTCCTTCGCATGTTCTCAAAATTGTTGACTAAACCAGTTGGGTCTTGAGCCACGGATTGATGCAAAAGGCAGGTTCTGCTCCTTGACCTCATGCTGAAGTGAATGAAATCACATCGGAATAATCTACATACATACTTGTCAACACGATGTCTTACTTTTCTATTGAAAATAGGTTCTTTATGCGATGAGGTGTGAAAGCACTGATGCACCTTTGGGAGAACGCCCGTTTGATTCCGTGCAAGTAGTCATAGGCGCGGCCTAGGCGTTGTTTTCAAAGTGTTCTAATGAGTCAGCGGCCAAAGATTACTATGACGAACCCTCTATGTCAGCGATTTGCGACACTCTGTAGTAACAAGCTGAAAAGTACTGTGGCATCACGTTAATGCTCACCCATAATCTAAGGATTTCCAGAATTGCTAGGAAAGGGCTGCCCAATTCATTTTTGAAAGAAATCAGTCCCTGGAGCTCATTTGAAACAAAGGTGAACCTTATGTCATTCGTTGCTGAATTATCTATCGCTAGAACTTCTCTGTGTGCTTATCAGCTCATTTGCTGTACAAGACCTATGTATGTATTCAGCTGGCACTAGCCAATAGAGTAAATATTATTGCTGCGATGAAGTAGACATTTATCAAATCTGGGGTAGTAGCAGTCAGCTCTACAACGCGAGACACCAAATGTTCAGAATGATGTAAGGAGGGTTTGGATCTAGAATTCATAAAACCGGAGATGGTTCGATCCCGAAGTCTTTCTACGGAAACTTGAGTTTTTCCCCGCTAGGCTTCATCTACTCTCTACGAAAGATCTCATCATTCAGCCCGCCTTTCTCGTCCTAAACGAAGCGGTATTCTACATTGTGTGCTGTATATGTGCATTTTTCAAAGAAAATTTTCTTGTTTATTCCATATATCGGAATATATACATATTTATGTACATATGTGGTTGTTGAAACTAGCCCAGCTTGCTCCAAAATTAGCGAACTCCGTGAGAATCATTACGACTTTTATTTAAGCTACGTAAAGAAGACAATAATGATTATTTATATGATCAAATATACATGCCAGACTTCAACTATATTTGTTTGTACTTTGAACTCGCTTCCTAACAACAATTACAAGGCAATACTTGCAGATAAAAAATTGTTCTGGATCAACTTACTTAACACTGCACATCCTTTAGGATTCCATGATTTTAATAACTGGTATGGAAATATATCCAAAAATATATACAAAAGCTATCTGGGATGAGTTCCCTATCTCACGAGAACAATTTTTCTCTGAAAATAAACAAAAAAAGACTTATTCTGATAAGCATTTTTTTGCAAATTCCGTATTATTAATACTGCGAGCAGCAAAAAACTGCTGTGAAAAAAAACTTAACTACTTAATTGTGGTTATACAATACATCCACAGAATCGTAGATAACGTTAACTTCAACAAATTGATCACTGGTAGCTATGTACCTTAGCAATACAATCAAAAAAGAGATTAAAAGATAAATGCTGAGGAAATAGAAGTGGATAAAATTCACGAACACGAATATTTCCTATGCGCTTTTGGAAATCGTGTATAAATATAGTGAAGACCACCAAAAATTGCACACCTGATACTTATCAATGAGAATCGGTCGGTCGTAGATCAATGTGCATGAAACTCGTTGCAGCACAGGTTAGAGATGATATGAGCTTCGTGCATGTTTTGGGCCCAACCGCCCGCTTCTCACTGATAGTTAGATGTGCAGGCTTTTGTGGACTACACTATGTATATTTGCCTCCACTTTCTGAAGAGGTTCTTAATTATAACTTCCTTTTGGGAAATTTGAATCTCAAGTACATATTTTTACAGGATTGTGTGTAGCTATCCCACATTTTCAAAATTTATCGATATCAGTCATGAACAGTAAAGCATCTTTCATATTCCTCACAGTGAGCGCGGCGCGCACGTGACACGCGAGAAACAACTATGAATTCTCGTGCGGCACCGCCACGGCGGTGCAGATTAAAGATGGGTCCCAACTGTGACATGCACAGAAATTCCTGGCTTGCTTTTGGATATACGGTAGCGTAAGATATGTAGTCCCAGAATTATTTTGTTTGAAGTCGACTTAAACTGAGAAGCGAGTAATGAGTCAAATGGTGAAACTGCCATGGCGGTTCGGGTGATGCCCCTATGGCGGTGCTGGAGTGACGGCACCGCGCGGTGAGAGCTTTCATGGTCCACCGCGCGTCACGCGCGTGCCGCGCTTGCGGTGAGGACTATGAAAGGTAGCTGAGTGGAGATCTTACGATCATTCGAGATCAAGGGTTACGGACATTGTTAAGTCTTGGTACAAAATATATACAAAACAGTAGAGCTACTATGTAAACGGGAACACTTGTAATGGATACCTACTTCCATTGATAACCACCAACAAAATGTTGTGAGCAAACATAGAAATAATGACACTGACGGTTTAAATAACAGAAACGCTTGGCTCCGAAGAAAACAATTTAAGCTACTCTTGTATCACAGAAATCCAAAGGCGTGTTCACAATGAGAAATGTCTTTCAGTTTCCCCAATAAGCGAGATTTTCATGAATGCTTGTTTATCCGTCTTTTCTTTTGCTCTTAAAGGCAGGGTTCTCGATAAGATCGGTTGTTAAGCTATCCTCATGGGGAGGTAGAACTGGCCATCACAAAAGTGAAAATAAATGAAAAACTGGAGAAAAAAAAGGCTCAGGAACAAGTTATGGCTCGGTGTCCTCCCGCCCCCAATTATTGAGGTTTTTTATAAAAAACTTGTTTTGCCGTCTTCTATTCTCATTCTAGCGTAATTGTTGAGCATTTCTGAAGACTACTCATAACTTTAGGAGCAAAATAAAAGGCGGATAAACAAGAATTATTGCAAATCGCGTCAATTAGGGGGCCGGGCGACACCTGTAGTTAGCGGTTATACCTTGTTCTTGAACTTTTTCCTCGCGAATTCCCGGTTTTTTTCACTTACTTTTATTTTTGTAATGGCCGAAACAACAATCTCATGAAGAGAACTGAGAAATTGCGAATCCTGCCTTTAAAATAGTCAGTAGTTTCTTGAAGGGCCCATAAATTTCTTTAGAAGCAAAATAAAGGCACAGTCCAACCTCAGAAAGGTTTTTCTGTTTTTTTGCCTATCTAAAAACGGTCCCACGCTGATTCCAATCATGTCTCTGGAATCGTACAAGACCTACTTGGAACGAAGATATGACTTCTCAAAGATTGAGCTACGAAAGCATGGTGGACGAGTTGTCCGAGGCTTGTAACATCCGTCATTTGCAATCGATCTATGCGAGCCGCCCTGAATAAAGAGGAAGGCTGAGAATAAAGGCAAGAACAGGGCTTTTGTTCCGAAATCATCGCTCGTCTCTTCACTGTGGCGCTCGAAAAATCGTAAAAGGGGCGTGCCAAAGTGGCTTCCGGATGTGGGCGCCCCAGTGTGGCTTCCTGTATCTCGCTTATTCAGAGGAATTGAGAGCTCGCACTTGTCTGGTGTTATATAGGGTGGGTCTACTTCACAATTATGTGGAAATATCATATTTCGTTCCTGAGCTTGGACAGTGCCTTTAGAGACTGCGAAACAGGCATTTGTAGAAATCTCGAGAATTGGGGCGGGCGGACAGCTAGCAATAACTTTTTCCAAAGCGTTTTTTTCTCTCCCACTTTTCACTTATTTTTACTTTTGTAATGGTTAGATCTACAGCCTAGCTCCCTCATTTTGAGCCGGCCGAAGTAAGTCTAATCGGGCCTATTATGTCAAAATCTTCTTATCAAATGGCCAATCGCTTCGCTGCCTACTCCGCCCGGAATCATCCGAGCAAGCCAGTCTCTACTCAGATAATAACACCGGCTGAGCAGGCAGGCTTATTTTGGGAGCGGAGCGTCTTACCGGCTGAGCGGGCGGGCATGCGTTTTACCGGCTGAGGGGCATGTCTTTACCGGGTCAGTGGGCGGACATAAATCCACGGCGGAGCATGCCACCGGCTGATCGGGCAGACATAGCATTACCGGCTGAGGGGCATGGCTTTACGGGCTGAGCGGGCAGACATCAATCAATGGCGGAGCATATCACCGGCTGATCGGGCAGACACTAAAGCGAACCAGGCTCATGTACGGCGCTGGCGAAATGGGCTTCGAGCTGATTCGGGTATTGGCATTTGAACGGGTGGTCATCCACACGATTTCGATCATTGACCCCTCACCCCTAACGGTTCGTTGTGACCGTGGGGACGTGACAGCGGGTCAGTTCATGATTTTTTAGGCAAGGTAAGGCTTGCCGCTTCAGAATTGAAACGCAAGCCTCGAACTTGCTGGAGATTAGGGAGAGCCTACTAGGGGCTTTATCTACACTTGCAGATCGATATCATTCACGTAGTAAGCAAATAATACCGGCAGAGCGAACCTCCATTTACCGGCTGAGGGGGCAGTGAACGCGGTGGGAGGAGGCCACCACTTGCCGGCTGAGCGCTCCACCATTTACCGGCTGAGACTCAAACGCTAACGTCGGACAAGGAACGAGATTCTCATGCCGTAAAATAGCGTGTTTCGATGTGTCCAACACTACTCATTCTACGACATCATGGAAATTTTTGTTACATCGGCAATTCATTCCTAGAATTCCTTGTTTTATTTTGAGAGAAAACTTAAGTTATATGATAATGCACGTATAAGGAGATTAAAATGACAACTCATTGCCGATTTAGGCTGAGTTTCGGTGTGTACAGGCAAATTAAAAAAAACATTTTTGTAAATTTTTTCCATGATGTCGTGGAATGAGTTGTGTTGGACGCAATCGACACACCGAAACACGCTAACTCATGGCGTGAGAATTTCGTTCCCTGTCCGACGTTAGAGTTTGAGTCCGGCTGAGGGGGCAGTGGATACCGGGGTTCGCCCGGGTACAATGTTTAGTCAGCCGGTATTGCCTGCCCCCTCAGACGGCGTGACTGCCTGAGTACCTTCTCATGCGGATAGCACTACAACCGTTTTTGCAAACTATGCCTTCCAAATCACAGCCCAACCTCGGTATCGATTCTCTGTTTTCTGCCTATCTTGAAAACGGTCCCACGCAGATTTCAATGTTACCGTTGGAATCGTGCTAGATCCCCTGAGAACGGAGTTATGGCCCCTCGAAAATTAAGCTGCGCAAGCATGGTGGACAAGTTGTCCAAAGCTAGAAACTTCCATATTTTGCAGCCGATGTATGCGAGCAGGCTTGAGTAAAGAGGGAGGCTGAAAATGAAGAGAAGAACGGGGCTATTGATAGGAAACTATCGCTTATCTCACCACTGTTGAGCTCGAAAGATTGGAAGAGAAGCGTGCCAAAGTAGATTCCTGATGTGGGCGCCCCAGGGTGGCTTCCTCCTATATCTCGCTTATTCGGACGACTCGAGAGCTCGCACTTGGCAGGTGTTTTATGAGGTGGGTATACTTGACAACTATGTGAAAATCCCAGATTTCGCCCCTGAGCTTGGACTGTGTCTTCAAAGGCAGTGCTTAGATGGTGAAAAAAAGTTCACGAGAAACCTGCAAAAATCTGTTTTGTTCAGCTGAAGAGCTGCAATGGTTGCGCAGAAAAAGTTTAATGTTGTGCCAGGCCAAAGTTCTGTGACTTGCACAGCAACTAATAAAGTAGTTTTAGAGATTACATCAACATTTGTCTTTATTGTTAATGTTAGCTTAAAGGCAGTGTTCACGATAAGAATCGTTTTTCTGCTTTTCCGCCTATCTTGAAGGCAGTCCCATGCTGATTCCAATGATGTTTTGGGAATCGTACAAGACCTTCTAGGAATGGAGTTATGGTCCCTCAAAAATTTAGCTTGGGAAAATGGTGTACGAGTTGTCCGAGGCTTGTAACTTACGTCTTTTGCAGCTAATGCATGCGAGCTTTCCTGAGTAAAGAGAGAAGTTGAGAATAAAGGGAAGAACGGGGCTATTGATCGGAAATCATCGCTCATCTCACAATCTCGAGCATTCATTTGTTCGCGTCGGTGGGCGTGGGAAGTGCATCTGGGTGTGACGAGCTGACGGGTGCCCAACTTTGGGGCCGTAGGGGACCGTTCCGCGCTCATTTTCTTAGTTTTTTTCAACGTTGGGGTTGCCCCAGGCCCCTCAGCTGCCGATCTCCACCAAAAAATCAGACATGGTTTTCATCGTGAATACTGCCTTTAATGTAAACAGTGGAGCTCAAAAAAGACCATGTTTACTATAAGAAGTCATTTATTGAATATCAGTTTCGTGCCAGCTGCTTACCCCTGATACACCAACTCATCGATGCCGGGCACCAGACTCGTCCACAAGCAAAACACGAATGATTTCGGACTGCTAAATTCACCCCGAATATGTGGGGTTTCTTTGCGGTTCTTGGTTTATGTCGTACTAAACTGAACCAAGAGAAGACTTTGCCAAATAAACTTCACAATCATATTTAATCGTGAACACTGCCTTCGAACAATGGTCGTAGATATGTCCCGCGAGTGCTTCCGATCAGCAGGAAGAAAGTAACTGGGGTCTGCACGGCGCAGGGGGTTAGCGTACTCGTTCCAAAGTGAGCGATGCTAGTTCGACTCCTGTGTGAGCTGTCTGTATTGTGTGCACTACTGCTTCCTTGAAATATATCGAACTTATCATCACAACCCCTTTTTACAAGCGGTGAGTAAACCAAAAGCTTTCTTAATATTTCAACTACACACGTCTGAAGATAGGATTGAAATCGTGGCAAAGTTTACCAGAATAAATTAAACGTGAAAATGGTGCGATTCATATGATGGGGGGATAATGAGTTGGAGCCTGCAGGCACTTATACACTCTGAGCCGCATGAGCGCCACGCCTTTGGCTTTCAAAAAGTTTGTGGGGTCTGTGCATTTTCCACATTGTGACAATGCTGGGCCTTTCTTGCAACTCGAAAGAATGAATGATTTGTCAAAAAAAGGAGACATAAGTAGTTTAAGGTTAGACTCAAGCTGCGATGATCACACAGGGGTCACAGCTTGGGGCCTTTCGAGGGGAAGGAGCCCCAGCCCCGCCGAATGCCATGCAAGAACCGCTGGTATTCAGTGGTACAGAAAGTTGTAGTAATATATTGAAGGAAACTACATCTAGAAAAGGCACAGCTGAAAACATAGAAATACCACTTTCTTAATCATTAAATCACAAATCGTGATGGTTTTTTCTCATATATTCGAAGGTTTCACTTATGATAGCTACACAAATTTTACCTGGCAGAGGGGGGGGGCTCATAAGGTTCCAAGCCGGAGGGAGGGGATCGCACGAGTTTCTGATCTGCAGAGAATGGGGGACGCCCCCTCACACAAACCGATCACAGCACCATGCCTTATCCTGACACTGTTATATGTAGTCTTACTCATGAAATCCCACTCAGAAACGCGAGTTTATTCGATGTTCGTCGTGCTACAGACGAAATCTCGTGTTGTCGACTCACGTATGGTTACAAATGTTGACCGAACGATGACAGATGTTGTGTTCCCGGAAGCGTTTATATTGTAAGTGTCCACTAGAAACCCTATTTACATTTACAACGCATACATATATTTGTTGATGCAGTGAGAGCGAACCAGACGACTTCTGCGTGGAAATCACTTTATACGCAGCTAGAACCGATCTCGGCTTATCAGATGGAGGTGGGAGTCTTCGTACCCGCATCACTCGATCCCTCGGACGACGATTTGGCGGTCAAGTGGTTAGTAAAAATTCCATCCGCATTCCGCAAGTTTCTCCAAATAACATATTCCGCAGTTCACGAAAATTTGTATTTCCGCTATGATTGAAAGCATTCAGAAGTCAAATCTCAGCACAATGGAGCCGCCGAATGGCTTGCGTGGTGATTCGGCTATCGGTGGCACTCATTTCAATATGTTGGCCAGAGCATACTTGGTACTCACTGACGCCGGCGACGAATGCAAAATTCATGACCTCAGGATGTCCGCTTTCGGTAGGCCTCTTTTGGTTGATCGAAAGGACAAATCTCTCTCCGTAATTCTCTTTTGATTTTTTTACTGTATATATGTATCTCTGCTGTATCTTCATATTCTCTCAGTTCTCGCTTGCATCGTAACATGTTCTACTTACCTAGCGTCTTTTCTTTTTCAGAAGTTCATCTACTTCCATTTTTCAAGCCTCTTTTTGGGTGTCCTTCAAATGGAGGTGTTCTTCAAATGGAGAGTGTACTTCTATTTTTCAGTCTTGCCTTTTGGAAGTCTAATAATGGAAATTTAATAGCAAAATTATGATTTTCGTGATCAGCAACCATGAAAAGTTAACTATTCGAGTCCTATTTAGTCATCCATCGCTTGCACTTTGATCAATAATATCGTCCTTTTTTAAGCCTCACCACAGTTTCAAAATCTAATTTTTTGTTCCTTATCGTATTTTGAAATAAGCTACTAATTGAGATGTACCTCAAAAAGAGGATGTACTTCTGACTTTTAGCTCTCTCTTTTTGCTGTACGTCTACTAGAGGTGGACTAATAGAAGGACACCAAAAAGAGGTGTACTTCTAATAGAGGAAATACAGCATTTCTATTCACAGTTTTTACATTCACTTCACTTTCTCACAGCTTCATTGTCATTCGAGTTTACAATTTGGGAGACAAGCAAGCACCTCCGAATAATCTTACATATGTTCCTCAGAACGTTTTGATTATTCGAAAGTTTCCTTGCATCACGACAATAACGTGATTCGTTTAGCTGACTTGTCTGGGCCACCTCTTTATGGGCACATCCTATGTCGATTGGCGGTGCAGCCCCACTCCGTTCTTCGACCACTTGCTGAAGGACTGCTAAGTATCAAACCTCTTTGTGGAGGTCGCGTACTACGAAATGTTCGTACAAGGCTACAGGTAAATTTACATTTATCATCCGGCATACGTGCATCTCCGCATTGCCGTTCAGTCCGCCAAGTGCACGCTGATTGCGTGCCTTTGGTGCCCGGGTGATCCCACCGCCCGGGTGATCCCACATCCCTGTCTGAGGATGCTAGCAACCGCGCCGCAGAACGCTTTCGCAATCAGCGTGCACTTTGCGGACTGAACGGCAATGCGGAGATGAATTGTACATAGGAATAACTTGCCGACTCTGTTTTTCAAGATTGCGTGCGGGACCTACAGTACAGTATCGACGTTTTCACACTAAACATCCGATTTAGGCCGGAAATTTGCATTGTTTCATGAACGCAGACATTCACCAATGTCCAACGGCGGAGCAGACCCTCCTCCTTGTGCCAATTACCTCGGTCAGTGGCTGTTTTTTTTTCGGTTTGAATTGCTCAGCATTTTTTGTAACGAGTTTATCTCCATTAAGACTTCTCGAGTATTAACTACAACCCAAACGAATACACTTCTTTTGTCATCCGACAATTCACCCGAGGCCGAAGGATACGATTTCTACATCACCACCGATAGTCAAAAGACACTGTTAGCCTGGAGAAAAGCTATCGAAATGCAGATCGATGACTGTGGTATGAACATACATGTGATACACACTTTCACGGAATGTTACGTAGCGGAATTTCTTTCGCTAGCAGTAAGTCACATACTCAGTAACAAGGAACCAATATTTTAGCCATATGGGGAGAGTTCGCGTACCGTCCGACTAAACTGACATTTGAAAAACCTGCCGATCCTGTGAAAGAAACCCTTAGCAGAGCGGCTGGAAATAGGCTGTATGACAAGATCAGCATAGCAGGTAGGAAGCTCGTTCTTTAAGAATCATTTGTTTTTTGATGTTTTAGCCCGCTCCGCTTCTTTTTTTTTCAATACACCAATGTTGTTTATCCCTCATTTTCTTCTTCCTTTAGTTTTTAATCCTAGATCAATGCGTACTTGCAAGATCTTTGTCAGCCTCATTCCATGAGGTGAACGGCATCTCTGCCGGGCATTCACATAGGCCTTTGAAAAATCTTCGGCCACTTTTGAGTACACATTCTCTGCTATTTTCATTGATTTTCCTTGTGGGATGCCACACACAAATTGATTGAACATGTCCTTTCTGAATAAACTAAATAATCCTCGAGATACCGTGGGAGTTGTGCTGGACGTCGAATTATGGGCATCGCACTGTAAACTCAATGTGAGCTTCGTCCATTCTGACACAGGGACGTAGACTCCGCTAAGAATAATGTAATACAGCCCACCTCCCCCATTCGGCTCTCGTAAACAAAATAGATTATAACGAATTGATAAAGGGTAGGGTATATAAGAATTGGAGAGCGGTGTGTCGTCATTCACGCACGGTCGTTTCTTACTCCGAGAGAATCTTTCGCGCTAGTACCGTGATGCTTCCGCGATTAGCGCTGGTACCGTGTTCGTCTCCCCCTCGTCTCGCGATCCGCGTCCGTCCCGTGATAGTTACCCGATCGACTCATTCGTTGACATTCTCGTGCTCGTACCGTTATACTACCGCGATTGTTACCAGGTTTACCGCGCTAGTAACGTGGTGCACTCGCGATCCGCGATGGTACCGTGATCGTCCCCCCCCGGCCCCGTGCTCTCATGCTGTGAAGATTTGTGAAGCAGCCCGAAATGCGGCACGGGCAAATACCTTATAGCTTCGTGTTGATCGGATACACAACACTCGCACGGCTGAAACACATGGCTGATAGGACGCTGTACGATAAGGGGTGGGGGGTGGCAGAATCTCGCGATTCTCCTGCGATCGCACCGGGCTTGCCTCATCGCGGTTCCGTGATGTGAAGCCCCGAATACACTAATGAACTGACGCGATACGATGCCAGGTTGGAACTGGTGAAATCTCGCGATTCTTCCGCGGTAGCCCCGATCTTGATTCCTCGCGGTTTCGCGATGGAGCATCGCAGCAGCATCGAAGAACGAACGCGGTACGCTTTCGGTTTGAGACTGGCGGAATTTCGCGATCTTCGTGCGATAGCCTCGTGCTCGTATCCTCTCTGCCCCTACCAGAAACCGAGGGGATTCTATCCGTGAACGATCGCGCGGATTCTCTCGGAGTAGAGGTTAGCAGTTGAGGCTTAGCACGGAATAGAAAGTAGCGGAACAGCAGCACCGGTGCTCAAGATATAACAGAACCGGAGTCAAAACTTGGAAAATTTTTGAGCCAATTCGAGTGAGCCGATTAGAGGGGGGGGGATAAGAACACCACTCCGTTAAAGGGTATTCCTTGACTCCATGCTGCTGGAGGCTGTTTCTCAGAGTTATTATACGAATTCTCACGTTGCTATTTTTATGCCAGTTGTATCCGGCGTGAAATGAAGAAAAAGCTTTCGAGCGAGAAAAAAACTAGTGTGTCCTTATAATTTACATAGTTCCACTCCGGATGACAGACTTGTGTTCAAAAGTGTTTTATTCTTTTCAATTTAGAAGGAGAGTTAAAGGAATCGTAGACGCTGAAAACCGCTTTCCATTTTTCATCATCGGTTTCATGAATATGCCTTGTATACCACAGCAGTGAAGTTTTGCGCTTCAAAAACCTATGGTTCGCAAGTTGGAGCGGTTAGAAATAACGATCCGCCACCAGCTCTCACGAGTCCTCTAGCACGAGGAACAGAAACTTTTTCACAGAATGTTGATCCGTACGTCAAACAGAATTAAAAGCAAATATGGCACGAACTTCTCATGTAGACAGAATCATCAAAAATGGCGGTGACCAGGTCTCCAAATGCAGAAAATTTCCAGAAACGATTTCAGCGCAAAAATCGAATTCACTTTCACAGTGTATTCAACCTTTCGGCATTTCCGTTCAATAGACAGGCCAAGCTATGCAAAAACACTCAAAAATAATGTATGGTTTTCTGCGCGTACGATATCTTTAGGGATTTGGAATGGATTTGTAGTGATCTAAGGACAACGCAAACGTTTACGTGTGTCGGATTTCAAAATGAAGTTAGTGTCAGTGAAAACGGTGGCTCCTTCTATACATACTGTGCGCCACGCCGCAGAGCCATCCAATATTGCATGAAGACAGTAGAATTAGCGTGATTATGATTGATTTTTCCTCAATATATTTTATTAAGGTGGAAGCGTTTCAAGAAACAGCGCGATTTTCTCTCCAACGCTGTCCTACTGTCCTCATGATCTGTCACCACTGAAAGCTGCTCAGACTGCTCCTACCAAACGACCCAAGCATCGTGCTAACGTTCTCGAGCTATTTGAAGTAAGTCATTTGTGAACAATGTGCGGACATTGCCTGATTGCAGCTTTAATCTAGTCTCAGAAGCCGATACAATCACAAACGAAGACTCGGGAGAGGTCACCTCAGCCGTCGTCGTATTCCCCTGCCGGTAGTGGAATTCACAAATGTATAATCGAATTGGACAACGGTGATGGCTATGGGCGGATACGTTCAGGTACACTGCAGCAGCTTCATGAGAATTCACTCATTCTAACTTCCCATAGTTGGGACCATTCGTTTTCAGAGTCATCGTCATCATACATGCCGAAGATGCAACAGCCTCAACCTCAAGCCCCCGTTTATTCATCGTATATGCAAACAAATTACCCTAGGTATCCAGAGGTAGTCTCCAATCACGTTGCGGTAAGTTTTCGTTATTCCGCTCAGACACAAAACTTTGCGAGAACATAACTCGCATACAAGCAGCATTCATGTCAGTCTCAAATTGGGAAATAAAAACGATTTTCTGAGCAAACTGTGCTCTAACTGGGATAAAAGAGCTAAGCAACAGCATTATTGGATACATTCGAGGTGCTCAAACATGTGAACCACTTTTATGACTTCTCAAATCCACCACATGTGGAGCAAGACCGAGTCAGTTCACGTGAAACTGATTCGGGTGATGGGCTTCCTTAGGTATCGAAATTACATCAAGTTCCTTTGATAGAAAGTTGTCAATAAGTTGGATAGCAGTGCAGGTCACTGACGAGCAATCCGTTCATCTATCTAGGTGTGTATCTTCTTCCATTTACTTCAGCAGTTGATGGGCTGTTTTCATGTTCGTAGTCGGTTTTTTTCTTATTTTTTAGCTTTTGTGTTCAATATCGCGGGGGAAGGAAACCCTGGGAGTTTGACGATGGAGCAAAGTTTAACCCACTCCGTCCCCATTGTCGGAATCAGTAGGAAGCGATCCTCCCCCCCCCCCCCCACTCCACACTGCTGCGATCACTATCCAGAGGGAGAATGTCTCATTATCGGACGAAATTGGAGCTCAAAAGTTCTATTGCGTTCAGTTTTGGTATAATAGGGTTTTCTCGATTTGTACATACATGCGGGGTTTGACAGATGTAAATGAATACCCCTGCCTTCAATGTTTTACGATTAAATCCACTCTATTTTTTTGAAGGGAAAATTTAATTTTAATCGATGATAAGCTACTTATCAGCAGGCTACGGCGCGAGGTGTGATACAACCCAACATTGGTACGACCCCCACTCATGTCTAGCGATTTGCTCAGCCCCCCTCTGGGAAAAAGCAATGCGATAACCCGGGGGGGGGGAGTGTCCTCATTTCGTAATTTTTTAATAGTTAGCGAATTTTTAGATCAAGACTACATTGATGCATCGATTGTATCAATTTATCAATTTATCCTAATAATAAATGTTTTCCACAGAGCAGACAAGAACAGCTCTCCTGCGACAATGACACCAAATGTTTGTTCAATAGCTGAACATTCGTTAATGAACTGAGGGCACATAGGTGCGGTTTCGGGCGTGAAAACCACAACATGTAATTGGCTGCACAGATGTTAAAATGCACTCAAAATTTCATGGACGAAGCTCTAACTCGAACAGCGCTACATAAGACAGGGTCCATGAAAAAGTCGATAGCTGTGAAATATTCACAAGTATTTAACGAAATTTGAATTAGGGAGTTTCGCGTTGCTACAACGTGCGGAAAACCTGGTCATGGACCCAAGTAATCTATTTCATTTTTTTGACCGGTGAAAAACAATCAATTGTATCACACCTAAAAATGGGTCTTCAAAGACCGTTTTTAACCGGTCAAATAAATGAAATTGATTACTTGGGTCCGTGGCCAGGTTTTCCGCACATTGTAGCAACGCGAAACTCCCTAATTCAAATTTCGTTAGATACTTGTAAATATTTCACAGCTATAAATTTTTTCATGGACCCCATCTTATGTAGCGCAATTCAGATCAGGCTGCATTCATGAAATTTTCTGTGCGTTTCACATCAGATAACCAATTAATAAATGTTGTTCTTAAGCCTGAAGCCGCACCTATGTGCCCTCAGGGCATGAAAACAGGCTCTACCCATGCGTTTTCACATGCGTACAATCGTATTCAAAATGTGGGTTCCGCGCCCGCAAACGCACCTATGTGCCCTCAGGACATAAAAATCCTGTGCTTCAGGCGATATCGCATCTTGGACACGACTCAATTTTGTGGACGAAAGCGCAAGAAATATCACTGTGAAGAATGCTCTTCCATAACAGTCAACTATGCATTTTTTTCCCAGCCTTGGACAAACTTTAACCTTTAGCGGGATCGAACCTGTGAATCCTAAATCGCCTAAAAAAGCATCTTCGATTACGAAATTTCAGAACATATGTGTCATTCCGTTAACGGGATAATCCGCTTGTAATGACCTCGATGACAGCAAATACTCAACACCACGTCTGCTGACATATCCAGGTGCACTTTGGTGACACGCTTTACCTGGCCGTTACTCCGCTTCCATGTCAGAGCCATTAACGGTGGCCATGCTGCTGTCGTCTATTGTCTTGCATGTTTTATCATCAGTGAATTGTAAGCTCATCCTGTGTGTTCCTGCCTTATTTTTACATCTCTATTTCATATCTTGCCTCATTTGATTTTATGCAGTTCTATTCAGTTTCTTTTTTGATCTCCTGACTCATTTTGCTCTCTCACTATGATCTCCAGTTTTATTTTCACCTCTTATTGTGATCTTATCTTGCCGTCTCTGTTTGCCGTCTTTTTTTATACTACCGGTATGGCTCTCAACCCCCCCCCCCGCCCTGATAGAAGTTCATCTTGGTTCTTGATTACCCGAAGGTTCAACCCCCCCATCCCACAGGATGTCGGCGGGTCCGACCCCCCCCCCTCTGTGATACATCACACCTCACGCCGAACCCTGCTAATCACCCTTGTAAGAACTGTCAAGTGACGGCCAGTGAAAATATGTTGTGTGCTTGATGTCTAGTCCTTTTTAAGAAAACACGCAATTCTGATTGGCGAGGCATTCAGCGGCTTTAAAAGCAGATTTGGAGTTGGCATCACAACTATATTAGTTTGTGTATATTTCGTTACAAATAGTTTAGACGCGAACATTTCTGCAGACGACGCTCAGAACACGCAGAGCTATTTTAGGCATCTACATCAGGGGTGTGCGTAAATGAAATTTCAAATTTCGTAAATAGTAAAAAGTAAATACGACAAAACCACCGTAATTCGTTAATCGTAAATCGTGAACAGCAAATAATAACAATAACCATCAAAAATATCCTTACTACGGTGAAGCAAGAGGAATTACCTAATGTTCACCGTCTCACGTTTGTACTAAGTACATATTTAATTGTGTTCAGTATTTGACAGGTAACCACATTTAGTGGGACAGTCTTACCCGTATTTCTCTCCTTTGCCTTATCACTCATTCTACAACTCCTTCCCAGATTTCGAGAAATCCGCAAGTCCGATTCCTCTTGTCCGCGTATCTGCTGGGCAACAGGCACACAATTACCCACTTGCTAGCGAAACCGCAGCACCGATCGCCAAGGATCGCACTGATACTTGGAGTTCCCTACTGAAGGTTAGCTCAGACTCGGTGCACGTACGTCAAAAAATATGGATCCGAGTTTGCGCTAACCATCGATAGGGGTCGCAAAGGATCAGTGCCATCCGTGCCAATTCTTATCTAGAGCACGGTCTCGGTCGCCTAGCACAACTTATTTTTTCCTTTATACCCTAAATCACTTGCAGAATCGTAGCTTTATGGTGACGATGCTGTAGATTATCAAAGGCAACGTACGCACAAATAATAGCTTATAATTGTTGCCAATTTTTGTAGTTAGTAGTCAAGGGGTCAAGGAATATAGCAAAAGCGCTCCACCAAACGGTTGCATTTGTGACAGATAACGGTTTCAGGAAGGGGTCGAAGGTGAGCGTTTGAACAAGCGCTCTCGCCTTTTCTGATTGTCCGTTTGTTGCGGCCTAAGATAAATGCTTCGATTTTTAAACGTTTTTGAGCATCAAAATTTTGGGGCGAAAAACGAACGCTCCTCTTGTTGATTTTTGTGGACCCTGAGTAGACGTAATCTATTCAAAGGGCGGGTCATGAGCACTATTTGAAACAAATTTTGAATTGATTAGACTAATTCGCTTGTTGTTTTGAAGCTAATGCCGTTAAAGAAATCAGGGCAGTTGCTTATCATGGAAAACTCTAAAACGAAGTTCTTTGTGAAAAGTGCTTATAGATTGCATTGCGCCCTAGGCGGCAGCTACTGAGCGTGCGTGCGCAACGCGGATCTGTTATCCAGCGCCTCCAACTTCAACCGTGTGTCCCTCGTTATAATGATGAAATCACGCCAAAGACTGATAATGGAATCGCGCCGTATGAAGTCACACGCCTAGATTGCTCCCATCTCCTGACCAAAAACATTAGTAAAGTTTGTCCGAATGAGACTGGCCAATCATGCGGCTGGCATACGGGGCAGGCGGCTGTCGCGTGTGCCGCACTCGGACGAGCATACGAAACGACAGCGATCCTTCCCCCGCAGCCACTGACTAAAAGAGGGGCCGGAAGAGGCTGGCAGCAAGCATTCAATCAGTTCTGCAGCCGAGGGGGGAGGGGTGACAGCCGTTTGAACACTCGTCCGAAAGCGGCACATGCGACGGTCGCCTGCCTCGCACGACGGCCGCATGGTTGGCCAGTCTCATTCGGACACACTTTATACGCAAAGTGGGCTTGGAGCCGGTCAATTAGAGATATCTAGTGTTTTACTTCCACTGCGTTTATTTTTATTTACGAAAAATTACGATTTACGGTCCAAAATGTCGTAATTCGTGAACCGTAATTACGAGACCGAAAAACACAGTGAATCGTAAAATCGTAAATCGTAATTACGCACAACCCTGATCTACATACAGTGCCCGCGCTAAGTTTTGTGAAAACGGGGAGCATTTACCAAATATGGCAAAAAAAAACTTCCCTTGCATGTACCTTTTTGAACGAAAACGTTTTTAGATTCTGAAAATCTTGTCATATTCACAGGTCAATTTCCTACGTAATGATGTGCTTTGTGGACCAACGTTTCTGAGAAACGACCGCAAAAACAATTTTACTCGAAAACATAGCGAATTTAGGGAACGTCGGTCCGCAAAGCACAATACAAGGTAGAAATTGAGCTGTGAATACGACAGCGTTTTTAGAATCTTAAAACGTCTTCGCTTAAAAATATTACAAGCATCGGACGTTTTCAAGTTTGGCAAATACTCCCCGGATGGTTCCCGAGGTACAGACGGAAGTGGTGATTTCACCAGACGCGCGGTTTATGACTTCTATGACACCGGTTGTTTTCGTGCGACAAAGTTGTCGAGGAATCACCGGAGCTTCAGATTTTTTCTCGAAACCAGCAGTGAATTCAATTCAGCTCGTTGAATCACCGCCCATATTCAATGACTGGCGAATGCTGAGTACGAACCATAGCGGAACTGAGCCCTATTTGGATTAATTTTTCGTACGCGAAGAGCTCGGAGGAAGTATAGTTTCATGAGCGAAGACATGTTTGCATTTTCAGCCATACGACATGAGTGTCGGGAAAAGTGGAAAGAAGAGCTGGTCCCGCTCAATGGGAGCCGCACTCACGGGGAAGAAGATACAAACGCATCCAGTGGAAGTAACCCGTTTATAATATTTTTGATTGTTCTGGGTACAAATAACCTCAATTGATCAGAGCAGGATACAGAGATCAGATATGTATGTATGTACATGCCTGCGCGCACTCAGTAATATCTCATAGCTACTCGGAACTATGAGGCTCTTCAGCTCGAATACTCACAGCTGCTTGCGCTTGTTGATGTTTTCTCGGACGCTCGTTTCCTGTATGCATCTTCTTGGCTTGGCGGTCGCTATGTTTCTTAAAGGCTGTGGTCGCGATAAAATACGCCTGCCTTCTTTCTTTCTGAACCCTTCTCCGGATTCAGAGTAGTAGGACCCTTAAGGAAAATTCGCGAAAAATCCCTGTTTTGGGCCGAATTTCGAGCCTGAACAATCCTGTCTTTTGATATTGGACGAGCCCACTCCACATCATCGGCGTCGATGATCTCTGATATCAAAAACATCGGATGGCTTGGAAGTGAAATTCATTCAGTGAACAACAGCCTTCGAACTGACCAGCTCAAATATGCATTTCTGTCCTCATCTAGTTAAAACTTCGAATGAAGTGCTTGTTTTCTGTGTTCAATCGTTTTAAATGTGCACTTATTTCTGGCTCTGAACGTTAATGATTTTTGACTATAAACACAGGAGACAGCGACCTTTTTGGGCGGTGCTGTGCGCGTGTGCATGGATTGGGAACTTGGGATCCTAATAACTCAATTTTTAGCTCGCTCGTTGCCGCGTACCCTTCGTGGTCTTTGAACCGCTCGCGCATCGAGCTGATTGTTGTGATTTTTTCCACAACTTCTTTCATTGCGACCACTGCCTTTGGGACTATCTTAGACGGGGGGGGGGGAGCCACCCAGGATTTTTTTCGTGGAAATGAATAAAAATTATGATAAAAAGATGCTTGCTACCGCTATCAATCATTCTTGTTATGAGAACTCTACAGAAATACTTCGATTGATAGCATTACTGATCGGTGGTTCATTTCATTTCTGTCTTCAATATGGGGTGCCCCCCCCCCGTGTAGGATAGTCCCCTGCCTTCAACCGCGGAAACGGCCGGGAGGTGCAAAAAGGTCGTGATTGAAAGATACACCGTCTACCGCTATGCTTAGCCCTTCGCTCCTTTCCGGTCCATTCCACTGTGTTGACACAATACGACCTCTCATTTTCTTATCCTTTTTCTAGAAGGTATCATTCCATGCAGGAGCGCGGCGACGCGAACCGTGCAAGAACGGACCAAAGACACGTGTATCTAAAATTGTAGAGCTTCTTTTATCCACACAATATCAACACTTTACTCTCCCTTTTTCTCTTTTTTTCTTGAATACCCTTTACTTAGGTGCAGAAGCTGCGCTTCAGAATTAATAACAGACCCGATCATGTATGCTATGGTATCTTTTGATGAAGCCAAATGTTCTCGTAGTGAAATTCTGCTTTCTAAAGAACACTGCACTGAATCAAATCGTACTTTTCGACAGTTCTAGAAAAACATAAATCTTCCTGGCCCAGAACCAAAGCATAAGTTGCAGTCTAAGAACGATTGAACGAATCGAGTGTTTTTCCGCTTTAAAAGTTTCATATTTTGTAACCAGAAAAACAGTAGATTCCGTTTTTTTAGCGTGGTTGTGTAAAGCTTATGATCTCGATGCTACACTTTTGCTGGCTTCTTTCTTGTAAAGAAGAGCCAAAGTGTCTTCTACTCACATGTCTGTTACAGCAGCAACATAGAATTTAAAATGAACTGATATTAGCTGGGCTGTAGCTTTGAGTCAACTTCTGAGTTTACGACGACATACTATCAGAGCCGAATACTCTATTTTCAAATAAAATATTTCTTGCTTAGCGATATCGATAAGTTTTAAATTCAGCTGACAGAGGAGAAAATGTAAGCACAGGAATCTTTTCTATCGCCCAATCAATCTGAAATTTTAATCCTCCATCTGTGCATATTTAACGTCGGCATGGATCCGGAAGAGACTTTGCATTCGCTGCTGCAGGTTGGCGCAAACTCGGTGCCCTATGCTACAACATAGGTGCACCGAGCTTGCGCCCGCGAAGTCTCTTCAGGATTCATGCCGATAGTCGACGCCGAGCGGTGTGTTGAGATGCTGGGCATACTAGTGTAGTCTACGTGCGTCTTTGCATGCCTATGTGTGTAGCGCGCAATCTCTGTGAATTCGCTACAAAACATTTTGCGTATCGACCATACATGCATCTCTGAAAATATTTGTAGAATAAGGCAAGACGCTGCATCCGAGATACGAGCGATTTCGTATTTCTGAAACAAACTATTTATTTTAAAAAGTGTGAGTCAGCAACTGAAAAGCTGCATGGTTCGTTAGCTTCTTCAAGTCGCGTATGTGTCACTTCGTGAGCATTTCGCAAAGGGCGTTATCACGAGGAAACGTGCGGTTACGGTCATCTCATTGCTTGGGCGCAGCCTGAATCATTATTGTGCCACATGTTTGTAGAGGGTGTCTTGAAGGCTTCATCTCTTTCATTCTTCTTCATGACTAATATGATTCGGTTGTCCTTTGTACAAGCAATATGTGAATAATTTTGTCTTGTTGGTATTTTTGCCATTGTTGGTGAATCCTAGCTCTTATTCTTCACCTTAAGACGTAGTCTAAACGAAGTTGTCCATACAGTATTAGGTTGGTCGAAACTCCACGCCATATTTGCAGTTTGAATAGATTTCATTCCCCCCTAGCAATGTGATGTCTCATCACCTTCATGGATTTCCCAATTCCATCGATCAAACCAATATTGAATGGCTATCAACAACAGTCTTGAAAGTTTTCTCAACCTCCATCTTGATGTTCAACTGTTGTTACGTCACAGAAAGGTGGCGCATATTTATTATTCCAAAGGCCATGTATGTGTGTCAAATTATTTATGAGCAAGTGCTATTAAAAATTTGATGCTTTATCAGAGAATGTTATGTGTATTATGAATAAGACGGATTCAAAACGTTTGAGTGTGTAGATACATACATCATATGTTCTCCCACGGTGTTCTCAGACAATCGGGGATAATACGTCGGCACAATAGGGGTTGCACTCCGGCACAAAGGGATTGACAGCACCCCTGTAGTAGCTACTGCTAACAGCAGGAGCTGCGGCTTTTTAGCAGCAGCTCCTGCTGCCTGTGGTGGGATACAACTCCTTTGTTTATCCTGACGTGAGATGGGCAGGAGGGGTTGAACACCAGCCTGCGTCGGCAGCCCCTTCTCCTAATGTCTGTTGACATTCTCCTCCATTGGTTTGTCTGATACGAATGAACATTGCAACATCCTCTAGTACGATTGCAGCGGATATATAGGGGGCCAGCCTCACTGAGGGGACAGTTTGCCGTTTCAAGCCGGTCCGAAAGGTGACATTGCGTCACCTTCTGGACATCAATTTTGGGCGCTGAAGGGATCGTTCCCATGGCTCATCGCGAGAAATGCTTCCTCAATGTTGACAGAGGCGAAGATGATGTCCTTGTTGCGGGCCGTGACAAGAATCTTACCCAACACTGCTAAAGGGGGTGGTAGTCCAAATTCTTCCTCCGTTTGCAGAACAGGCTGTCGATAACGAGGGTAGAACCCCAGTATACGTTGGCAACATATGCTGCGGTTAGTAGTGGCTTCTGCTGAAAACGAGGGGTTGTACTAGATGTTTGCCCTGGAATACAACTCCTATTGTGCCGACGTACCACCCCACGACTGTCAGATTTTACGGAAACTTTGCGACCGCATATTTTTTCGGTCGCATCTGTGTAGAAGATCGTGGGCTAACTCAAAGCTTTTCATGGCGAAAGGAGACTGTAATAAAATGCTTTCCATAATCTGCACACATAGAAAAGAAACAATGAGCAACCCCATTCGGTTAAGATTTTGAAAAAAAATGTATATCAGTCCGATAATCTCCTGAGTAATCGCAGAGAAGACTATTTGCGGTGTCGCAGATAACCCGTTTTGAACCTACCGTGTTGTTATTTACAACACCTGCCACAGATACTCTGCAACTCGTATCTTTTCACCTGGAGCCCGTAACTGATTTCAGTTTGTCATGGATTTCAATATGGCCAGCTGTTGTCACCTCGAAACCATCACCTTTCACACTTTTTGTTGTGATGCTGAGGTGACAAACTTGAGCACTGACGAGAGCGGGAGGACGTCGTGAGGAATGTTGTGGGTTGAACACGGTGTTGATCTTTTGAAGAAGTTATTTCTACCTTTTATTTTGCAGAATTCGCTTCTTATTTACTCATTTGTTCCTAGGCTGTATTAGCTATCCTCCTGTACCTTTTTATTTGTCGAATCTTGCATTTTTGAAATAACTCTAATAAAGGTTCATAGGCTTAGGATACCCAAGAAATTATCTCCCAGACTTGATGCGCATCTTAGAAAGAATCACACGCTGATCTCAATGGTACCTCTAGAATCGCTCAATGTTACCTACGAACGGAGTTATGGCTCCTCAAATATGCCTATAATTTGGGGGCGAAAATTTAGTTGATGAGTTCTCTCTGGCCTGTATTTCTCTTGATTCCTAGTCGTTGAGCCAGAGCGAACAAGGATGAGGAGACAGACCGGCGTGGGAGTGAAGAGCGAAGACGCAGTTAGAATCCATCCACCCATCTAGCCGCTATTGAGCTCGAAAATCAAGAAAGGGGATATGACCCGTGGTAGTGAATGAAGGGGGTCGGGCCCGTCGTGGTCGCTTATTCCGAGGAAGTCAGATCTCGCACTTGACACGTATAAGACAGGTGGGGTCTATTACACAGTTTCTTGGAAATCATAAAATTCATATATTATGTGTACCGTGCCTTCAAAGAGGCTGACGATTGCTTCAGTAGTGAACGCAAAATAGAGGACGAGAAAACATGCGTTTAAGAAATCTCGTTAATTGCAACCTGGTAATTGGGGTTTCTGGCTTGTTCCTGCCGTTTTCTTCTCCTACTTTCCACTTCTTTTCATTTTGTGTTGGTCAGATCTACCTTATACAACAACCGTTTTTTTTTCGCGAACCCTGCTTAGAGAGGTCCTCGTATTCAAAAACAGGACCATAAGAAACTAAGGTTTTCTGCTAGACTGATGCCTTTCATTACCATGTCCTTCACGAATATCCGCTCAAGCTTTGAAGGCAATGTTCATGATGATTTTCGTCCCCGAGTTTTTCACAGAAAACAAATCGTTGGCCTCCAAGTGCTACCAAAATTATGAAGAAACGGCGAGAAACGCATTAAAGGCAGTGGTCGCGATGAAAAACGTTGCCCAGGAAACATCAAAAACCTACCTAGTTTGAAAACACCTGAAAAACTATGAAGGTTCCGCTGTCAAAAAGGCACCACTAATAGGGTTCTTAAGGTCCTAAGTAGCCTGTTCGTGCACACGTGCACAGCTCCTCCCTAAAAAAATCCGAGTTTCAGTTGTGCACAGGACGAGCTTTCTGACGTGTGCACAGCCAAACGGACGACAAATTCTATCGTCGCTTGGAGCGTAGGACTGCAATCAATGCATTATCAGCTGTGAACAATTGTTTACCACTTCAATGCTCTCGCAATTTTTCCGTGTGCCAGTTTTATTTTCGTTCTCATTCTGTTCTCTATCTATGTACATATATCTTGTTCTGTGTTTTTGTTGAAATTGAACTTTTCTTGGATTACGTCTCTCTGTATTTTAAAAGTTTTAATGAATGCCCGCCTTTGCCTACTAGTTTTTTTTTCAGGCATGCTTGTATGAGTTTTGGGCTTGTTCGATTATGGATCAATGGGTCAGTCAACTCAGAAGGAACGCTGCGCTGAGGTATTTCATTATTGATGTCTTGATGTCCATTATTATTTCTGGAAAATTCATTTCAAGTTCTAATTCGACATTGATGACCAAAAGTGCTTGCGACGGACAATTCTAATGGCTAACAATATCATTGAGCGGCTTTGCCATTTTTTCTGCAGTCGATAGCAATAGTCTCTTTCCCAGTTACATGCAGCCTTCGCAAAAGCTAATTCTTCACAAACGTCTGCCGATACTTGTCTTTAATTGTACCGATGAGGAGTTTGGTTCCGGATGTCCGTAACAGGAGTTACATAAACCCCTCATCAGAAACAGGAAATGCCAGGAAAACTTTGTAGTGATGCTTATATTCTTCGTGGACCAGCTCTCAGAGGAAGAAACCGATTCTGAAACACCATTTTCGTCAGTTAGATTCAAGGAAGGTCCACCCCAACTGCATTTCTCGGTGGAGCGGCCCACAGAACACTTTCAGGGCGATCCATGCAGGACCTTCACCACATTTGCATGCTCTAACTTTGTCAGGGCCGAGCTATTCTTGGCTTTTTCCGACAGTTTTTTTTTAATTCCAAATGGTCATGGTTTCTGTATTCATGATTCGTTTCCGCTAATCCTTTTTTTTCATTCGAGGCGAGCTTCAGTACGCATGAAACTTTGTTCTGAAGCAGGTTTTGCTTGTTGCTCGGTTAAGGATCCTTCCAACGTAGTTTTTTCATGCATTATCGTTTCAACTGTGTATGTTGCAGCCAAATTCACTATGAAACACATTACCGCGAATATTTGTTTGGTCCAGTATAATATAGTCTCAATTTGGTCTTCACTGTCTACCCTCTGTTCGAAACTCCGCAGGCCGGGGGGGGGGGGAGACTGGTCTGCGTTTGGGGCGCTGCGTATCTCCTGATCCCGTCGTATTTCGCCGGAGCGATGTAAAACTCGTCAAAACGCTGCAGGCGAATCCAGGGATTTGACGTTACTCCGGCGCGGGTGGTCGTCTCGTGGCACCAATCAGTGAGGAGGCGGGAAGATCAGTGGAAAGGCTATTGGTAGACGCCACTTTAACGACCAATAGCCCTGCTTAGCCCTTCCCTCTGATCTGCCCGCCCTTCTCAATGTTTGGCCCCCGGTGCGGCACCCCCACACTCGGCGTCACTCGTCCGGATCAGAAGACATGCAGTTCGGCCGCGCGCCCCGAACGCAAACCGCGGTGCTAGCGTGCTTTGCGTGACAACTTAATTTCCTAATTCCATTAGTATTATTGATTCATTCCAACTTCCGTTCGACTACCCTTGAAAAGAACCACTGCAGGCTCGAACAGGATACGATAGCTTGGATGTTGGGGGAGGGGGGTCTTGGAACACTCATAAGCAAAATGGAAGAACTGTGGGAATCGTGAATTTTTGTAAGTCAGTCGATGCAAGGCAACAAAAAGGTGATAGAAAATATGGAAAAATGGAGTCTTGAATAAAGTTGAACAATAAAATTTCAAAAAAGAACAGAATTTTTTAGGCAAGTGAAAATTTCGGCTCACCGATTTTCGCTCGTTAGAAAATTACAAAATTGAACTGTTTCACAGGGCAACTGTAATTTTTTTCTTCGAAAAACAGTCCCCGTCAAGGAGGGGGGTCGTAACTTCTCCGAGACCCTGCAAACGGGAGGCTGGATCATGAGTCACCGACCGAATCGGGACCTTATCCCTTATTTTGAGTGCGCTGAGAAATTCTCGGGGTCCGTCATGAGAATTCTTGTGAAGCACGGGGGCAAGCTTGAATCTCCCCTTCAGGTCCAAACTAGTATATTTGAACGTCCTGCACCGGAACAGATTTTGACAGCAGCAACAACTTATGCAGGCTGCGATCGGCTCTGCTGGGTTCCGACGATCCAGGGTTGGTAAGGGCAGTTGGTAAAAATTTTCAAGAATGTTAGTCATGGGGGGGTCATAACTTCGCCGAGGTACGAGACAATGGCCCGCTAAACCCTCGAGAGTTGGTCAGCAAAAGTCACCAATAATGGGCAGCACAAGTGACCAGTAATTCATCTGAATTAGTGTAAAGTAGACAACAAGTCCAAGGAAAAACACGCTTGCATCCACGGCTAGTGTGAAATAGTTAACACCTCTCGACACGAATCTTCCCTGTCTCATTTTTATTGACTTCCATTTTTGAGACTGAATTTTCACTGCTTTAGGTCGATGATGCTTCCGAATCACGCCGCAGTCAACAATGCGAAGCTACCTGGATGAGACGGAGGATCTGAGGAGAAAGAGGATGAGACACCCATCCGAAACTTTGGAACAAGGTATGTGGATGAGTGGCTATCCAATTTTAGCAGTTTTAAACAATTAAGAAGTCAGTACTGCTCACGTCGCAGGCTCCAGCGGGAGGGATGTTGTGTTCGACCCTGGCTAAGCTACGAACACCCTGTTGGTCTCGAAAAATGTAAATTTCTTCGCACCCCTTCCTAGGTAAGAACTTTCCTCATTTTCAATCCTAGACTTTTACGACCCCAAAGTCAGAAACTTTCGAGTTTCCATTGGTGGTCAAAATTCTTTTCGCATCCCTTCCTCTCCCACATCCTTGTGACAGGTCACATTCCCGCTTAATCCTGTCACAGGATTGAGCAGGCTGGCGACTCAGCGTAACGGGGCCGTAAAATTTTTGCGAAATTCTTGGGGCAAAATGAAAATTGGGGGGGGGGTAGCTCGCAAAATTTTCGGAGCAGAAAGTTTTCTCCAAAAAAAAAGGTTATGATTGCATATACGGTGTACGGTAGTTTGGACAAAGTACCAGATTTCGGTCAAAATTTCTATTCAGGGGTTATTCGGTGCGCTGAATATAAATTCGTTGTCTATTTGTCGAGGGGCGAGCGTAAGTTTTTTTCCAAAATTTCGATCCACGGGGGGGTCGTAGCTCCGCCGAAAATTGGTGCAACGGCCTGGTTAACCCTGCCCTGTCATGTACGAAAGCTCAATTTAAAAGTAATGAAAAGAGGTTGAGGGTCAACCCCCGTACCGCCGTAGTTTCTTCGTATTTGGTAGTGTTCCATTCTTTCTATCTGTTCTTTAACCCTCTGTAAAAACATTTACCAAAACGCAATGGAACTAAAAGCGAAAAGGTTAGATACGCAGAGTGGTTCCGGGACAAGTCGTGGCCACGCCCACTTTCTTTTGCTCTGGGGAGCGATGTCACGAATTTCGCAGCGACGCCACTCTGGAAGGCCCTATAGTGTACATGCGTGGTCGCGACTCGCGGGAAACATGCAGTAGCTCTGTAGCTCCACAGCAAGGTTGAACGAAATCCCGCTTCTCCACACCTCCTTAGGCCCCGGTCATAGTTGGATGAGCCGACGTCTCCAGCCCGGTCGATACGCACAGAATGCATTGGAAATGGGATACAAAAATCACTCGGTGTATCCTCCCGCACCCCCCCCCCCACCCCCAACACCCCCCAACACCCACCCGGTCGATACGTATGAGCAACATGGTGAGGTGAAGCTGAGAAAATCACTCGGTGTATCCGACGCGGTCGATATCCATGCAATACGTGGATGAGAAAATCACTGGGTGGGCGGGTCGATGATAAAACATTGCGTATCACTGGAAAGCTAACCTTACTGCTACCTCCGTTACTTCACCATACTCTCCTTCACTATTTCTCTGAACAGGTGCAATCCTGTTGGCCACGTAATCATCGTCAGATCTAGTTGGATTCATCGAGCGATTTTCTCAACCTCACTCCATCATTTTAAACATACGTATCGACCGGGGGGGGGGGGTGCGGGGGATACGGATGCAATGAGCACCAACTATGACCGGGGCCCCCCACTTTATTCACACAGATTGTTCCTGTTCTCGCACGCATCCTGTTACTGTTTCCGCGCTTGCGGAAGTGTAGAAACCGGAACTCCGCCTACCCTGCTCTATAGTCCAGTCAGTACCATAAGAACGTAAAGTCCAACCGGACATTGCTCGATACGTCGCGGTCGGGTAACGGCTCTCTTGAATAAAATTGATGATAACCAATTGATAAAGGGTAGGATATAAAAGAAGTGGAGAGCGGTGTGTCTTTCACATTCACAAGCTATCATTCTCCAGGGGTCAGCAGTTGAGAATCTACCTAGAGTAGGAAGTGGGAAAACAGCACCACAGGTGACCAAGATATAATAAAATCGGGGTATAAACTTGGAAAATTACAGAGTTGAGATGCGACCGCGTCGCGTCCAGCAATGTTTGGTTGGCCTTTACGTTCTTGTGTCTGATCGCGTGCCTCGCCGCAAGTCACCCGCTGCCAGCTGGCCTGGGGACATCGAAAAGTTAGGCACCCGCTGCCAGCACGCCTGGAGACATCGAACAGTCTGTTAGTGACAGAGGACAACATAAACGTTACGAGTGTGACTGGTCGCCATCCACAGCAAGGCGCGGAACTAAAAAATAAGCATGCTTGCGGATCCGGGTGGGAACTGTGGAAAGGTTCGGACCGCGTGCAATATTATTTTACCGCAAAACGTGTCCCATCGGTGGGGCACACGAGCCCGAATGGCGCGCCATTCAGAATCGATTTTTGCTTTTCATTCTCATAGTTAAGCTATTGATGGAGTAAACATTTTACCATAATTCCCGCTCATGGAGCTCCCTCTCTACCATGAGATATAACTGCCTGAAGTCACGGCTGGATCAAGTTATTTTGCCACCACTGCTGGGTTGATATTCACTCAAAAGAGTTTCCTTGGATGCGATTCAGAAACCATCTATCTGTTTTAAATTTTTTGTATTTTTAAAATTTTGTTATGATGGGTAGAAAGGTTAAAATGAAGAAAGTCGATATTTCGGGGTCATGTTAGGTGTTGTCATGGTAGTGGCGAGTTTCCACGTTAACAGAACGTGATTCCAACTAAGGTTTCCTGCTGATAAAGCTAAGAGCAGACAGTAAAAGAAAAAACCCATATTACGCCCAGGGAATTTTTTTTGCAACACTTTTTCGGTTTTTCTTTCTCTTCTGAACTTTCTCATGTTCAGTATGTTTACTAATCCCAGACTCGACTACGAACGATTTCCGTAGTCGGTTATAAGATTAGTAAATACACTGAACAGGAGAAGGTTTAGAATTTCGTCCTCGTGGCAGAGAAATCGATTTTTGAAGTCCGAAGTGGTAGTCAACGCGTGTCCCACCGGTGGGATACGTGGTCGTGAATGGGTTAAACTGTTCCGCCGGTCAGCAATGCCTCGTGCACAATAAACTCCTTTGACAAGTATTCATTCAATCAGAATGCTGACGAGCGGGCAAGGGTGAACTAAACTTTCTTTTCACTTACCTCGGTCAAGTCACATGTGATGCGTCACACCACATGAGCCACCCCTAACCGGAGCTAAAGCCTAGCTCGCTCCGACGAGTTCGGGCGGAGCAAGCAGCGGAGCGGTCGGTCATGACAAAATACAACCATGACAAGGAGATTTTGACATGATAATTCAGATAAGCCTTACTTTTACCAGCTCAAAAGAAGGGAAAAAGCCTCTACTTCTCATTTTTCAGGATATCCATGCGTTTCTCGGGAGTGTTTTCGATTGATGAAATTGGGAGGGGTCGCATTTCGCATCGCCCAATATTGGGTCCACCGTCGCGGTGAAGTAACACTACCCTCAACTCAATATTTCGTAATTCACAGCTGGCAAAGAAGAACAAGTTAAAGGCAGTGGTCACGATGAGAAACGTTATCGAAAAAACTGCAAAAATCAGCTTAGATCAAAAACAGCTGAAAAACTATGAAGGTAGAGCGGTGAAAAACGGTCTACAATTAGAGTTTCTAGGGCCCAAAGAAGCTAGTTCGTGCACACGTGCACAGCGATGGCGAAACAGATCGCAGTCTCATGCCGAGCAGTCAAAAATCATTGACATTCAGAGGACGAAATAAATGCAAATTTAACGAATAAAAACAGTTGAATAATGAAAGCATCACTTCAGTCAATGTTTTTGACTAGATGTGTACATATGATCCATCACTGATCGAGAGATCGCCGCGTCGAACACAAGTGGCACGCACGCAAGCGAGGAGGTAATGATCCCATCACTACTTCCTCGCTTGCGTGCGTGCCACATGTGTTCGACGCGGCGCTCTCTCGACCAGTGATCGACGATAAATTCGAAGGTTCATTGATTGACATTCAATTTCAAGCTAGCTGATGTTCTTGATATAAGAGGTCATCGATGCCGATGATGTGGAGAGGGCTCGTCCACCATCAAAAGACAAGAAAGTTCAGGTTTCAAATTTGGCCCAAAAAAGTGTTTTTTTCGCGATTTTTTCTTATAGGTCCTACTACTCGAGACCCAGGAAAGGATTCGGAGAGAAAAAGACGACAAGCATATTTGATCGCGACCACTGCCTTTAAGGAGTAACAGTGAAATCCACGATCGAAATGAAAGCAATGATATTTTCCATCCTTGGGCTAATTCTATCATTGTCTGATTTAGGTGAATAATGCGACCTTCTCCAATCCGAAAACGATGTGACGTCAAATGTGAAGCGGCCATCACGGTAGTCAAGGCGTTCGTCATCACTGAGACCGTCTCCGGTTCACTTTGGAAGCGGTAAGGATATAAGATCATTTTACTCTAATTTTTATTCGGAGTTTTTCTTCGTTCGATATCCTCTCCAACGTGTAAGGTCTATGGTCCCGCTGTCCCGGAGATCGAGGGAGCGATTGTCGTTCTCGGAGCCGAGTTCCGGTTTGCATTTGTGGAAATCGGCTGTTGCATCACGCAATAAGGTGACAATCGTGCAGGGATCACTTGGTCCCGGCACGACTCACATTCTCCCAGCACTATTACCATTGTGTCGCGTGATGCAAAAGCCGTACTTCGCGGAGCGGAATTCGGCTCTGTGAACGACTGTAGCGAATTTGTAGTCAAATCTGGAATATTTTTTTAAACGCTTCGAGAGCCCCCTAATTGGTATAAATAAACGCCCAAGCGAAAATCCGTACAAGTCCAAAACGCTGTTAGTGTGCGCAAAGTTTGGAAAATGCTCCTTCAACCTAACTTTGCTTAGTGGGGTAGTTTTGGGCGCTGAGCACGATTATGAGGTCCGTTTCGGATTTTCGTAAAAATAATGCGCTTTTTGGAGGGTACAATAAGTACGAAAATCAGAGAAAAAATGCCTATAACCTTTTTCAGAGTGGGTCTAGGCAGCTGCGATGGGCATTTTTGGACTTTTCGTCCGAAAGTGGTTCTAGAAAAGTACATTTCAATTGGAATGGTCACTATGACTTATTGTGGTTCCCTTGTAAGGGTTTGCCTGAGTCTACCTCTCAACCCTGATAGTATGCATGGCTCAGAGTATGATGTCCGCAAGGAACCACATGACGTGGTCTTAATCATCCTTATCGATCGAGATCACATCGCTTGGTTTATATAGTCGGTGTCGCGATCGTTCACGGATAGAATCCCCTCGGTTTCTTGTAGAGGCCGAGAGGATATGAGCACGTGGATATCGCGGGATGATCGCGACATTCTACCAGTTTCAACCTGAGACCGTATCGCGATTACGTCACTTTAATCGGGGTTTCACATAACGAAACCGCGATGAGGCAGATCGGATCTACAGCGGGACAATCGCGAAGTTCTGCTATCCTCCATCCGTGATCGTACCGCGTCCCATCAACTATGCCTTGTCGGTGTTTCATCCGAGCGAGTGTTGCCTATCAGATCTACTGTGATTATCTGGGCCAAATTCCGGTCCGCAATCGCGTCTCGACACGCTTTGCGGCCGCACGCGCTTGAGTCAGTCGGGTTTCCAGCGCCAAAGCCGACTCAATGTGGCTTTTTTATACGATTTTCTCCAATTTGTCTTAGTTTCGAGTTTCCAAAACCCACCGAGAGTCAGCAGATCGGCGGCTGCAGCGCTGGAAGCTCTTCTGACTCGGGAGCGTGCGGCCGCAAAGCGTGTCGATACGCAATAGCGGACCGGAATTTGGCCCAGATAAGCACAGTATAAGGTATTTGCCTGTGCCGTATCTAGAATCTTCACAGCATAAGAGCGCGGGACCGGGGGGGGGGGAACTATCACGGTCGCTGATCACGGGTGCATCACGGCACTAGCGCGGTAAACCTGGTAACGATCGCGGTAGCATCACGGTACCAGCACGTGAATGTCAACGGATGGGTCGAACGTGTAACTTTCACGGAAAGAGCACAGATCGAGGGACGAAAGAGAAACGATCACGGTACCAACGCGGATCGCTGGAGCATCACGGGGCTAATGCGGAAGAGACTCTCAGAGTGTGTTGGAGAGAAGTGTTGTAAAAAGTTTTTCTAAAGAGAAATTTCAGAACTCGGTGTAGGGGGGGGAGACCGTAGACCTTCCAAGAATGTTGCTCACCAGCGTAGTTTAGCTCTGCCAATTTCTATTATAACGACCCGCTCTACCCTCCTACTGGCAGTGATAGCACTGGCATTCTTGGTTCCCTCTTAGTAGCTTAGTGTGCGTTTTTGCAAACTCACTGCTCATACATATGTTGTAACAAACAGTGGGCACAGATCGTACTAATACTTTTGCGTTCCCTGTTAAAGGTGGTCATACCGACTGTACGTGCACTGAGTTCGCGCCAACGCGAACAACACCGGTAAGAGGAAACCAGAAGTGTCTGCGTGATTCGTGCCGACTGTAAATTTGTCCCAACAAAGAACGGTGTAGGAATGGTCTTGCGAAATATCGACAAAAATAAAATATTGGGAAGGTGAAATTGTTCTGCGAAACTGAAAATTTTAACCTTGTGTAGAGATGAATGTTTTAGGGTAATCTGCAATGGTTTTCATCAGGACTGCATCAGAGAATTGCGGCTTATTTTTGGCGTGGAATCAAGAAATATGTAGTATTATTTTTGTTGTGGTGTTTATACTGTTAACTAATAAATGGTTTCTAATGTCGGTATTACTTTCCTCCTTAGATTCTCTGTTCACTAATTCTAGAATGAATTTAGCTGAGTAAATAAGGGAGAGTGAGGATTGGGGAAAGTGTCGTAGCATGAACCGCATTCCTATTTTTATGGTGTGTTGCTTCTTGCGCCAGATAGGTGCTGAGCATTCACTTGCCGAATTCCTTCTGTCACAGCAGCGTGAGATGCTAGCTACCGAGCGTTGAATACATCCACGTTCGAAGCACGGATCGCCAATTTCTAGCAGTATTCTCGCGGCTATGCATACTCTAATCGAGTTCACCCCCCCCCTCCCCACAGTGTCAGACGGGAAGTTTCTGACCCTTCGGGCTACTCTTTGGTGAACTGTCTTGGTCCAAAGACAAGAATTTCTTAGCTAAAACATTACTGGAAGTACGACGGACGCAGGGTTGAGCAGGCCGTTGTTCCGATTTTCGACGGAACTACGACCCCCCTCCTCGTTGACCAAAATTTTCACAAAAAATTAAACTTCTACGACCCCCCTCCTGAGATAAAAAATCCTCAATCTTTTTGAGAGTGAGAGGGTTGGAAAAGTCCAAATTTGTGGTGAATTCGGTCAAATCGTAAGAGCCCCCGGTTTTCTTTTTTTTTCAAAAATTTTGCGATTACTTCACGACCCCCCGTTACGCCGAGTCGCAATCCTGCTCAACCCTGGACGGACGGCACGTCCTCGCCACGTGCCGCCCACCTGGGTAACATGTCATACCTTGCCTTAAGTTCCGTCTCAAGGTCGTGTGAAACTACAATTAAATGCAGCATGCTCCCTAATAATCCACCTGTCGCAAACCTCACTTCGTTGTCTTAACTTGTTCTCGGGCGAATTTCCGTCGCAGTTTTCTCCTATGTACTGTAATAACAATCGCTTATCCGAAGCGATTGCGATTTATCGGTCAGTTTCTGTCTCCAGTAATACGACTACAGTTGTGGAAGCAATGAAAGCAAGTGAAGATGTGAGAATGGAAGCAATAACTCACCGATAAAGCTCATTTGATGCGGAAAATGGGTTGACGTTCTCAAAGTCACAGCATACTGATAGACCACAACGGCATTAACGATTTTCGCGTTGCCGTGGACAGTAGCCCTATACGGCCCTCAAACTTGTATGCGCTATGTCTTCCACGCCCCATTCTTTGTTAACCGTTGAGGGAATGGCCCGGGAGGGCGTAGCAGAAGCAAGTTTGAGGGCCGTGTAGCGCTATCTATGGCTCCTTTTTATGCTTTTTTCGCCAGTATTGTTGCAATGGACCCCAGTACATTTTGTTCCTGGCGAGAACTCGAAGATCGCTTCTATCGTGAACACTGCCTCTAAGCAGTTTCCAAAGTTTCCAAAATTTTTCTTTGAATTCTTTTTGCATACTCTGATTATATTTTTACGATAAATGATTTTCGGAAGTACTGTTTCTTATCGATTTACTTGTTGTCGATAGGTATTCGAATCGGTTTTAGATACTACATTACCCAACGTTGATTTTTCGCGTTGTTGTTTCTGCATAACTCAGCTAAATTTGCGTTTTCGGTGATGAAAAAGGTATTGCTAGAATCACCCCCATCGAAATCTGCAAGACGATATTGTAATGTTGTTGATAGCCTAAAATATACGCTAATTATATGTATGGTTAGGTCCGTGGCTTGTTTCCTGAAGCAAAAAACATTAAATTATCAGCCAGCCGCCGGTGATATTGAAGCCGTCCGCTTTTGGATTTAAATGTTTTTTCTTAAAGAAATAATCCACGAACTTATCTAGACTCTGTTTCATGTCGAGTGAACTCCTGTTTTCGGTTATCGAAGCGCTGCGCGGTGGCTTTTTCGTCGGAAACTCCTTATCACTAATTATACTTCACCGAGGCCCACCGCTCCGCTGCTGGTGATATTCGAAATTGACAGGTCACTAGAGGTTTACCAGAGCTTATATATTGCTCTTTTCAAAACACGTTTTGACCCTTCAGGATGCTCTGCCAGCTCTTTAATTCTGACAAGTCTGAACGTGTTATGGATAGAACGGTATACCTATAGTCAGCATATGGTTAAGCTATCAATGAGATGTTAACGCCATCTTGAAGATCCTGATGAGACGATTATAGCAATATCTTTTCCACCTCGAAAACCCTATTCAGACGGAGTTGCAACGAAAGGGCGAAATAAAGCGAGAAAACGCTTTTTTTTGCTGGTTTGAGAAGTTCGCTTATTACTCTTAGTAGGGGACTAGGCAGGAATCAGTGAACTTCGTGAACCCAGTTTGGGATACACACAACAGGGGTGAATATTTTGCTTTCGAGATTTGGTGAGTGAGAGGCAAAATAATTACGCTTCGAATCTTTTATGTTATAATTTCATACATAAAAAGGATCAAAAGATAAGGAACTCATGGAAAATACAATTGGGGCACCCAAGGAGTAGAACATATTGCGATTACTATTACTTTTGATTAAACGATGCGTTCAAATAAATTAAATAAAATGCTAGTGGTTTCGTTGAGTGGGTTATACACAAAGAATTCAATTAAGGATAGATAACGTGCCTAATTCTAGTTCTGAGCAATAAGGCTGTTCATTTAATGCAAACACTCGAAATTCCGTCAGCAATTAACATCGTCCAGCTGACCCATCGATTAGACGGAGGTGCGAATTGCGAAGGTGTGAATGGACTCGTCCACCACCTGCACACACCGAGGTGGCACACTCGTCCACCGCCAAAACTGGTGAAAAAGAGAAAAGGAATTTCAGCGAAATTGAGGTGTTTCAAGCTCTTCCTTTATTGCTATCGCGAAGCTACGCATCCAAGGCTCCTTTTTACGTGAATAACTCAATATCCATATTTCATCGCGACCACCGCCTTTAAGACGTCGTCTTTCAGTGAAATTATTCTGTAACATGGCTGCTATGGATCTTACTTAACACAATTTTTCTCTAAGCGAATGGCCATTGATTTTCGAGGAGCTTATAATCAGAACGTCAGACCTTTCAGATAGAGGCACTGTTTCCGCGGGCGAGAAGCTTAGCTTGCTTTGAGCTTCTTTTTTCAGTCAATCTGGATGTATATTAATTACTTTCATGTTTCAGTTCATCATTCATGATTGACAAATAAATGAATGAATGAATGATACGTTGTTTTGCTTGAGAATGGTGGTTCTTCTTTGTTTTTCTCTCATTCGATGACAAAAGAAGATGACTTTTTCTCTGGAGGGTTTCTCTCACGGTATTCCGTCGAACTAGCGTTCTTTAATTCTTTCTAGATTGGACTTGTCCTGTTGGGGGCTCTGAAGCCGAGTTGTTAGGGATAGGGAATGCATAACATCCGAAAACTTGGCGTCAGAGAATACATGAATGCCCTAGCGCTCGTGTAAATGGCGTCTCCCTAACGTCATCCACCTAATTTTTTTCTCGAGGATCTTTATATCTTATATCGCCTTGCCGGAATAGATTTGAGGATGCAACTCTATCATTGAAAGGGTACAATGAACCTCTCAGATTTGAATAAGAGGAACCTCCACTTGTTTCATTTTTCGTTTAATTCTTTGCTCGATACTGCATTTGTTTGAATTGTTTGTCATACATACTGGTTTTTTTTCGACGCACTTTAGCGTGCATTCTATAAATAAATAAACATGGACTAGTTGTCCGGTTGGGAGAACATGTTCATGGTGGTTGTCACCGGTGAAAAATTGGGTCAATCGAAAATACAAGAATATTCTATGCAAAGCAGGATTAGTTGGAGCCCTAAGGAAGGAACGGAGCAATAGAGAGTAAAGAATTGCAAAGGACGGGTCCACAGAAGAATTCATCGTCACAACAAATAGTTTCTGTGAGACTCATGAGGAGGGGTGAGACTTTAAAAAATCGTGTACTTCTGGTGCGTTTTTCTCAATTTCTACGTCATTTTAGTCCTACCCGGGGGCCATTTATTCAATATGGCGAATAATCTCAAAATTGAAGTAAACACTGCCTTTAAAATCAACGATGACTGAATAAAGCCCTACGTTTAAGTCGGCTTTGTTGCATCTATATGTCCAAAACACATCCGTTCACTCCAGATTAGAACACATCTAGCTGAATAAAGCATTTCAATTGAGAACCTGTTGTGAGCTTGCTCTGGTATAGTATGTATGTTCGATTGTCGGATCATTTTACAGTTTCTGCGATTATTTGAAAGCATTTATCTATAACTGATGGGAACAGGTTTAATATTCAAGGTAGAGTTCATCGTCAGCGAATTCCTTGAACGGATCGTCCTTTCTGATGTGAAGTGAGTCTCCAAGACCATAAATCATTCCCTGGCGTCTGGCCTGCAATCCAGATCATTTATCTATGGAACGCAGATGATTACAAACATGTCGGCAACCACACAATTTCGGAAAACTGTCCATTAGAATGAAGAAATGAATGGCTCACACGACAATCAACGTCAGTACTTATGGAGACATATTAGCACAAGAGGCAGGTATGAAAACTCTCAGGGACGGTGATCATAAACAGATTTCCTAGACCTCTTTCGGAACGACGGGTAACACGTTCCGTGTATGTATACTAAATGACGAACGTACGAAACCCGAAATTTTCATTCAAAAAGTTGTCCAGACAAACAAATTTTTGAAAAGTGCCGCAGGTCAAGTTTTCAAAGGAAACAAATCTGATTTTTTCTTCCAGATTGCCACCTTTTCAAGCCAACGACTTTGAAAGTCCTAAAATCAGTTTTTTTTCTCCAAGAATTCATTCATTTCAACTTGAAAATTTGATCACCCCAAGTTATTTAAATTAATATGCAAAACAACGCTACATGAAGAAGAAAATAAGAACAGTGTTGGGTGAGCTTCACGAAGTAGCAGGAAATCAAAGAGTCCTCGATAACATATACGACGAATAGAACTCTCCTAAGCAAATATTCCACAGATTTCCCGAAAATCCTAATTCGGAAAACAATTCAGATAGACAAATAGCCGAACTAACTAGGAATGTTTGCACCGTTTTGGTGAAGCTTAAGGGGTCTGCAGAGTTGGTGAGACCTGCAAGTGGTCGACGAGCGTCAACCTTGACGCGGCGACAAAAATGTTTCAAAACATTATCATCGCCGCGTCGGTTGCCGCACGCTGACAGAGAGGGGTCGTTTATACTTTCGCCGCCGAGCGGCGCGGCGAAGTGCACTTCTACAATATCGATCGTGCCGCGCCGCGTGATCAATATTACAGAAATGCACTACGCCGCGCCGCGCCGCGGCGGGAGTATAAACGACCCCTGATGCAGGGCAGTCGCGGCGTCAGTACACTCTGCGGTGCCCCTCGTCGCCCTTCACTCTGCGTCGGTCGCCATCGTCGCCAAATGCAATCGATACTACTTCACCCAGTTCTGTTCGTCGCTGCAAGCAACGCCGCGACTTCAATTCTGTGGACCCCTTTACATAAACTAGGGTGGCCGCCTCGTGGCGCTAAACAGGGGGAGGAGGGCGGGCCGATCAGGGTTAAGAACTTTCACGGGATTTGTCGACGCCAATTTGACGCCCAATGGCGCTTCATAGCGTTTCCCTCTTATCTGCGCGCTGTTTGGCGAGATGACCACCCCACAAACTAGCTATTGGATGCTGTGAAGATAAGCATTTTAGAAATCTAAGAGTGCGTAGAGGTATTTCCGATCTGCTCCGATTTTTCAATCTAGTGTGATCCATTAAAGATTAACACTTTTAGGCATCGTTTGCGCTGAAAACCAATTTCCATTTTTGAGACTCAATTTCATGAACGAGCCCGAAACACTGGTAAACTTCGGCGCGTCAAAAACGGGGTTCGAAGGAGTTAAAGATGAGGATCCGCCACCAGTTCTCACAAGTTGATCTACCACTTTTTCATAGAATGTTGATGCGACTGTCTAACAACATGAAAAACCATTACGGCGCAAACTCCACATGCAGAGGGGCCTCGGAAATGACAGTGACGAGGCTTCGAAACACAAAAAAAAACAGAAAAACTTTAAAAACCATTTTGGCGCGAAATTTCGATTCGATTTTATTGTGTGACCAGACTCCTTAACAAATGAAGGTATTTCATGGGCCCTGTCGACATTTTCATTCACTATAGAAGCCGAGCTATACAAAAACATGAAAGAATAACGTACGATTTTCTTCGCGTGCGATGCCTTTAGATCCACACTGCGCACCCGCGCCATAAACAGGTATTAGGAGATATTAATCTCCTTTTGACACAGTCATTCACAACAAAAATTCAGTTTAAAAACTCATTGGATTGATCGTCCCTGGAGCACGCCGGTCCGTTACGTGGACTGGCCGTAGAACGCGCAGTCTCTTAGGCCTCTTTCAGAGTTCGATAGCCGCGCGACGCGATGGGATGATAAATATGAGCATCGATCGAGATCGCGTGGTACGTCGATCAGTATTCCGAACATGCTATTGCGGCGATCAGCGATCGCACTCTGAAAGAGGCCTTGGGCAGCGTCCATACGTCGCGAGAGCGTGCGATTACGCAAAATCGATGTTCACCAAGAGCACACGTTGTGCTTGCCGCTCACACGCGCTCCCGCGAGTTAATGCCCGCTCGCTCTCGCGCGCTCACGCCAGTTCGAAGAAGAAAGCAGCCAGTTTCGAGCTTACTGCTCAATCCCTAAAGTAGGAGACATTAAACCTGTTGCAAAACTACTGCCCTTGTACCCAATAATCAAACCACTGAACAGGCAAAACTTCCGAAAAAAAGATTAGCCGTTGCGTCAATTCGAGCGTTTGATCACCCGGTCAAAAATTGTTAATCGAATCAAAACGTGGTAGGGCGTGTTTGCCAGCTGCGGACATGGGCTACTCCAGCGTTGAGGAGTGGTGAGAGGCGCACAACAGCGGGAACGCACGCTTCCGCCGCGTATGTACCATGGATTAACGGGTCAGAAGAGCTGAATTTACTACTGCTTTTGAGATGTTTTTTTATTAAGATGTTCTTGTAGGCTTTGAAAGGCTGAAGCTAAAACTGAAACCGGAACAGATCAGAAATAACGCTACGCACCCGAAATTTAACATACTTGGCACGGACAAAATGAATCTGAATGAATGGAAAAAGGCCAAAAAGACGATTCATGCAAAACAAGTCAAGTCGCGTTGGAATAACTCTGAAAATTGAACAATACTGCATTGAAAAGGCTGCGAAAGGAAGAAACATTGAGTGGTAGCTATATTTTTTACCTTTTCACTTTTTTAGTTTCCAAGCATGCAAGTTACAACGTTCTAACGGGCGTCCCATACTGTGTAATTTCGGCTTGTTTTCGGCGGATTTCTACGGAGTTTTTTCGCTTCTGCTCTGCACTAGAGTCTGAAAATCAAGAAATATTCTCAAATGTGGTAGCAATTAGCATTCCCATTAATTTGCATGCAAATCATAATTTTTATTTCGAAATTTCGTTCAATTTGGAGCGCCATTTCACAAAATGCGCCTAACCAATGTAGAACTGAACGAGGAGAATGGAATACCATCAGATATTGTTATACCAGCCATAGTAGATGAGTAGTAAGGACTCGCTCTGCGAGCTTGACACCAATTTTATAAGCTTTGAAACTTTGGCGACCATCGTGTCCTTACACAATGTATATAGAGAAACAGAGCTGTGGGGCACAATATGGTGGATCCAATCATCGTTATAACTCACATAGAGTTGATGGATTATGCTGAGGTTTCGATCCTGTCGTTGGTAACTTTTTTCGGATTTTCCGTAAGATCTACCGGCGGAGCGACTTAGAGCAATGATTACCCATTATCAGTACTATGATTGACTTGAATATTTTGTTCACTACGGTGTTTCTTCATCGCAATTTTAAAGATTTGTGTGGAATTCAAAATTTATTTTGTAAGTCTGGCTCGTACCTTCAGTTAGGCCTTGCTATTGACTAAAAACACATATTATGAATTCCACGCTGCCGTCCGCCGGGCGGAATGTGGTACCGGTACATAACTGTACAGTTTCGTGCGTAAAATAGCTTATCCCATATTTCGGACATTAAAGGCAGCATACACGCTCGTAAACGTGGTTGGGATAACAATGTGGATCGAGCCGTATGGCTTACATCATAATGCCTACGCATTTTGAAGTATCAAAAATGACCCACAACGCCTTTACATGAGTTAGAAGTTGGCCCCGCCCTGTATTTTCACGCCCCCTGTATTTGCCCTTTTCCTCCAACGCAGGGTTGTTGGGCCATCTTCGCCGTCAGTGACGTGTGTGGTTCACTTGTTAGGCAATCTGCCAACAGTACCGACGGTGAATATGATCCAGCAACCTTGCGTTGCAGGAAAAGGGCAAATACAGGAGGCGAGAAAATACAGGGCGAGGCCGACTTCTAACTCATGTAGCAGCATTGTGGGTCGTTTTTCACACTTCAAAGTGCGTAGGCGTTGTATTCTGGGCCATACCATTCTATTTCCATAGTTATCTCAATGAAGTTTGCAAGCGTGTATGCTGCCTTCAAGTTTGATGAAGAAAATGTTGCCTCGACATCGTTTGAGGAATTTATTTGGGGGACAATTGGAAACGAACGTAAAGTCCGCTTTCATTTTCTAAAAAACCTACAGTGGTTTATTTGAAATGCAGCGGCATTGTGTCTGAAGTCACCTACCGTAATTGTTCTGAAAACAGAAAACGAACCTCATATTCATGTTCGGCGCTCCAAACAACCCCCTACAAGTGGAGTTTGGGTAGTGATTATTTTTCGGCCTCTAATGGGTGAATAATGTAGCCTTACTTCTGGGCTTTATAGATCAAAAAAAAATTCCGCTGAAACTTCGTTCAGAGGAATATTAGATGTGCTGAGCACTAAGGCCTCTTACAGAGTGCAATCGCTGATCGCCGCGATGACATGTTTTGAATACAGATCGACGTACGAAGCGATCTCGATCGATGCTCATGTTCATCATCCCATCGCGTCGCGCGGCGATCGAACTCTGGAATAGACCTAATATAGAGTCGTGAGAATTACGCTAGGTTACGGAAGCAAATGATATTTTTGTAACCCACGCATTGTTTTTTGTTTTGTATTTATTTCCTTGTTTTTCTTTTTTGCTTGTATATTTTGCGAATGAAAACGACCAGAGAAAAATCGAAGATTCCGCGAACTTTTTCCTAAAGTTTTGTACTTATAATATTACATTCGTTATTATATCTTCTTATAGTATTGTATTCGTTATCCTTCTTGAGCGATTTATCAGACATCGCGAAGGAACGAAAAGGGATGAGAAAGCCGGTTTTTGAACTGGAAGATCGACTGTCGACCGAGCGTTCCTCGAGAGAGGAGTAACCGAATTGTGGCAGCGGTATTTGAAGCCATTACAACCTGCTTTTTTGGAATCTAAGCCGCATTCAACTCTCCTCATCGCGATCGATTGTTCAACGCTCTACGAGGCGATGGAGTCCCGGAAAAGTATGTTCTCTTAATCGAGGGCATTGCGATAAACAGGGCTATCAGTAAATTACACTACAACGTATGTGAAGTTGCCTACCGAGGACAGTGTCGGGGAATTCGGGCCCGACTCCTGAGAATACTCAGTTTGGGATAGCCCTCACATGAACAAAGGAACAACAGCAGCAGTTCGTATATCTGTCGGATTTACGTCAGCTTTAGAGAGAAAAACAGGAGTAAGCCAAGAAGCTGTGGCAGGATCTTTTCTGTTCAACTTCACCATTGATGACATCATGCGCAGAGTTGCAGAACAGTTTTCTGCGGACGTGAGACTTACACCATCAGGACGCTCCCTTGTCGACCTGGAGTATGCCGACCACATCGTGTTATTAGCTGAAAACAACGCAAAACTGCCAAGGATTGTGAACCTCGTTTCGAAGTATGCCGCAGCCTATGAACTTCGTCTTCGTCCCGACAAATGCAAGCAGATGTGGGTCTCTCAGAGGCCTTCGACGCCAGTTTGTGTGGACGGACAACGTATCGAACTGGTGGACGATTTCTGTTATTTGGGCTGTTTGCTGAAGAACGATGGTAGTTATGCAGCGGATATTCGACAACGATGTGCAAAAGCTACGTCTGCATTCAAATCTCTATCCAAGTGTTTCTCAATTTCGAATAATCGAGTTTTCGACTAAGTCGATTTTGCATAATTTCGAATAATCGAGTAGGCGAATTGACTCGATTTTTCGAATAATCGAATGGTCAAGTTTTCGACTAACTCAGTTTTTCCAATTTTCAAAAATTGAGTTTCTGAGGCACCTTATCTCGACTATTTTGATTTGGCGTTTTTTATTGCCAGATATACTTTTAATCAATATCTCGGAGCAGTAGAAAAAAATACCACATTCTTATGCTCCGAGATATTGAATAAAAGTATATCTGGCAATGAAAAGGACCATCTTCACACAGTTAGACGGCCGGAACCAATACTCATGTATTAATGTCGATTAGCAATGTCCATCGACCAAATCCCAAAAGCTTCAGAAAACCAAAATCAGAATTCATCTTTGCAGACGGATTACTATGGGAAAAGCCGGACTGAGTTTAAAAATAATAAGCCAGGCAAATCGTAGTCTACTTCCAGATCATCCAAACTCATAGTGGAATCTCCGTCATCATATTCAGCCTCTTCGGCTAGACGTCAGCTGTTTTCTTCGCCTTTTTAGCCTTCATGAACTTTTTCATCTTCTTGCCCGATTTCTTCCACGGAGAGTGCAGCCCCTCTTCCGTGCCTGCGAAGCTGCGCTTCTGTTGCCACTAAACAAGCTGTTTGTTTTCTGGATTTTCCTTTTTTTCTAGCAGAGAGGAGGATAAATCCTAGCATCATAAACAAATTTGAAAACCAAGAGTTTCGATTTCACTGCAACGTTCCGCTGGTCCAAATGCATTCAAGCCTCATGCATGCTTCTTTTCTCGAGCAAGGTGAAATAATTGACCGTCAAGTATCAATTTCCAGGCTATCCCGACCGTCTTGTTATCTCTGATGGTTTTATCGGTATGCTCAATCTGAGGATTGAGGAATTTTGGCGTAAATCAATGCCGGCAACAAGTGAAAAAGATGGTCGTGAGCCGTACGAGAACATTCGAGAATTATGAGCAAACAACAACTGGCGGCAAATGAGGTGCATGGTCTGCCACTGCATTTGGAAACAGTTTAACTGACGGAGAATTTCTTTGACTCGAAACAGTCGACTATTGAATTCATTCGACTGTTTGGGTCTATCGAATAATCGGGTCTTCGACTAAGTCGATTTTTCAAAATTTCGAATAATCGAGTTTTCGACTAAGTCGATTTTTCAAAATTTCGAATAATCGAGTTTTCGACTAACTCGATTTTCAAGGATTTCGAATAATCGAGTTTTCGACTAATTCGGTTTTTCACAAGTTCGAATAATCGAGTAGTCGAATGACTTGATCTCGACTGTTTCAGTCGAGACCAAGACTCGATGACTCGACTCGACATAAGTACATATACTACCTATCCGCTATTCGCCCTATCATGATGTACGGATCGGAGACGTGGGCAGCACCGAAGACGCAGATGGAAAGGTTGGATTGCACGGAGAGGAAGTTTTTTGGCGTTTGCTTGGATATTTCTGGCCGCGTGTATACCATAACGAAGATCTTTACAAGGAATTTGACATCACATCAACACTTGACACGAGGGAGGTGCCAGCATCTCCGAACGCCATCTCAAGCAGCAATGGAAAGTCGACTTCGACTGCTCGGGCATATACTAAGAAGAACGCCGGATCGTCTCGTACAACACGCTTTAGGAATCCTTCCAAGGTATTCCTGCTCCAGACAGGAATCCTTCCTGTCTGGAAACGGCCACCTGGGCGTAGGCGAAAGTTTTGAACGGATGTGGTTAAAGAGGATTTGAAGACACTCGGCATCGAAAGACAGTTCAGGCGCGATGTTTCGTTTTGCAGGAAATGGAATAGTGACAGCTGGATGGAATGTGTTCAAATTGTGGCTGAACACCGTGAAAAATGGACACGGCTGACTACTAGGACGGCACACCTCGGTGATGATGCGGAATGACCGCGTCACGCGAAAGCCAACCGATTAAGTCAAGTAAGTCATTCGTTCTTGCGCATACATCACAAAAACGTTTCGGAAGCTAATATCTTCGGAAGATCCCAAAACGGTAAATAACGCCTCATGTGGGTTCTTCTACGAAAGCAAAACAGATATTTTGTCCTTTCGCTATATGTAGTCTAGCGGATCAACTTCACTAGATTGATGTTCCCGTGGCGGCTATACACACCTCCTCGAATGGTTCACGGACAGCTGCGGACTTCCTTTCGTTAGACAAAAGCGAAAGCAATACAGAAGTCCACAACTGATCGTATACCTTCGGTTCGAAAAGGAGTGCAAATAACGGAAACATTTTTTGAAAATAAACGACTTTAGCCAATTTGGCTTCGTGCGAAATTTCGAAAGTCACTTTGAAAGTATATTAGACTGACTTAAAAACAGCGCAGGTGAAGAGAAGCACCGATTTCCGCCAAGCGTGAAGGTCAGCAGAATAAAGAAGAAATTGTGCGACTGCATTTCAAAAGCTCGTCTTATAAGGGAGTTAGTTGTGCAACTAGGAAAAACGCAATTCCGAAAAATCCACACACATTATAGGAATTCAGAGAGTGCTCCGACAATAATAGCACGCATGACGAGAACTGGATTCTTACGTATTGCTCCAAAACACCTCGCTGTAAACAACAACACGTATACTGAGGTAATCGACTCTGAAATTACTACAACAACATAATAACCACCGCTGTATGAGTACTGAGTAGTAAAAAACACGAGTTCTATAGTGTGTGTGTCGAAAAGTGATCCTATTCTCGGTTGAAATATTCACATGGAATCAAACGAAAGGAGGTAACCCCTAAGGTCGGAGAACTGAGCATATCTTTCTCCAAGAAAAATGAAAATAGAAGTAAAAGGGAGGCACACCACTGTTGTTGCCACACAAAAAAGTGCGAGAAAAAATTGGGCTCAAGACGAAGCAGCTGTCCAATGGAGCTAACAGAAATTATTCCAAGGTTCAAAAAAATCAATAATGCAAGCAATGTATACGTATGGATCAAACATCACATGTCCTCTGTTAAACTAGTGCATCAATTCTTTCATGTCGAGCAAATGTATCGACAAGTTACACTGAGATGTAAGAAAACATAAGGCGGGTAAGACTTTGAGCAAACACAGACAGAACAGAGCAGAGACAAACTGTAACATGAATAACAGGATTGTGTTAACAGGGTATTTTCCGAATAGGTTAGGAATCCAACAGAGCAAACATCACAAACGGTTGAGCCTAACACGTATAAAGTTCATAAGAATATGAAAATATAGTCCACGTACTCAATTTAGTCTGATGAATGGACGGGGCTGCGGCGGTAGATCGCCGCGCGCGATCAAAACTCCGTTGGCCAGTGATGCCGCCACCTCCACACGGCCATCTTCCTGGTCCATGCGTCAAACTAATTTTAATACGGGAACAATTGCCAAGATATGAACATCAGATTAATATCGACATCAAGACTTAAAAAAAATAAGAAGAGTAGATGTATTAGAAGTTGACAGAGTTTGTTTCGTCCCTAATCTTGGAGGTAGGGTGTGCGATGAAAACGGTTTCTGAGCTCTCTTCATAAAAATATAGATTTGGTCATCACAAAAGTAAAAATAATTGAAAAAAGTGGGGTATTACGGGAAAACGCACAAAACAAGGTAGAACGGCTAAATATAGGAGTCTCCACGCTCCTAAATTAACGAGATTTACATGAATGCTCGTCTACCCATCTTCCATTTTGCTCTAAAAGGCATCGTACGCGCTAAAACTACTCACAGTTTTTTGTGATTGAATCACTCGTTGGGCCCGCCTGAGAACGTAGTTAGAGTTTGTTGGTCCATTATTGTGAAGATGTGGGAGATCGAGTGCCTCGAACTCAGTCAAAAGAGGTCGGCGCTCCGACAGCCATAAGGCTAAATGAGAAAATAAAGTAGCTTATCAACAATGATATAACATAAATGAATGGCCCTTGTTATTTGTTCATAAGCTATTTTCTTTCCTCATTTGATGCCAGGGGGCTGTCGGAAGGCCGGCCTCTTTTGACGGAATTCGAGACATTCGATCTCCAATATCTTCCCAATGGTGCGTCGGTGACCCAACAAACTCTACCTACGTTCTCCGTAGGGCCCAACCAATGATTCAAACCCAAAAAACGGTGAGAGGTTTTCAACGCGTACGATGCCTTTAAATACTGTTATTTTGACTAGTTGACGCTTGAACCGGGGTAAGCGTTCTACAGGCTATAAAACGTCGAGATTCACTTGGTTCATACGCATGCTGGAGCGGAGCGAAGGTTAGAGACAGTGAGAGAGCGTAGGGCAGACGGAGGCCGAGGCGTCGCGAGCGTCGCTCGCGCCTCGAACGATGTGAATTAAGACGTTCTATAGAGGGGACTTTGCACTAGAAATGGTACGACCCGAGCGTCGCCATCTCAACAAATTTTGCGAGCGTGTACACTGTCTTTAAAATTCTTCATTATTGGAACGCACTTATTACAGATGACGGACTTAAAATGCAGTAAGGACAACGGGCAGCCGACGACCACTGAGAAACAATTGTTGGAGAGCAGACACGCTTTGTGTACTGAAAGAGACAATGAGTCAGCAAATATTCTTCCTGATTCATGGCCAGGCCTTAGACTTTCTACATGAAGAAGATGGCTCCTTTTCGTTAATTTGCTCCTCCTGCCGTACTAACCGGACTCTATACTTTTCAGTCACTTAGAACATCTGTTACTGATCAAGAAAATTGCTTGATATATGTGTTCTTCTTTCTCCACGCCTCGTAAATATGCAGAGAGCAAATTTCAGTAACATTCTCTCGCATTTTGTTAAGTTGTAATACAACAGCTTTTTTTCCAATTTATGCGCCGTACACTGATTATAAAAGTTCTATAGAATGTACTTCAAGATTTTACCAAATCTAGTTGGCTTGTTGATCGAATGCACATAATGAGAGGCGCCTAGTGCAGTTTGAGTGTTAAAGTGTGCCCGAATGAGAATGGCGGCCCACGCGGCCGGCGTGCTTGGCAGACGGCCGTCGCATGTGCCACCCTCGGACGAGTGTTGGATTTCAACGACGGCCGTGCTCAGACAAAGAGGAAATCTGACCGCGGGCAACTATTTGAAATAAAGCTGACCGCGACAATGCGGCGGTTGAAGCGCGTTCCGACCGCGCTGATGTTTTACCGGCGGTCGAACCGCGCTTGGACGCGGTCAAACCGCGATAAGAAACGACGGTCGGACCGCGTGCATCGCAAAATCAGCGGCCGCGAGAGGCAGGGCGGCGCGGCTTTTAGTCCGTTGCCTGTAACTCAAGAAGATTCAGAACACGTTCACATATGATGTCACTTCTGCTTAAGTTGTCACGCACGCTGCATAACATATTAGTCCGACTAATCATTCATTGATTCTACTAAATAATAATTAATATTAATCATATTATTTATAATTTTATAATTTCTAATTATTATTGTATTTCTAATTATTTTCGTATTATTATTATTATTATTATTATTATTATTATTATTATTATTATCATTATTATTATTATTTTATTATTATTTATATGATGATTATTATTATTATTATTATTATTATTATTATTTATTATTATTATTATTATTATTATTATTATTATTATTATTATTATTATTACTGTTATTATTATTATAATTATTATAATTATTATAATAATTATTGTTATTATTATTATTATTATTATTATTATTATTATTATTTATTAATTTTATCTTTCATTCGTTTTCAATTCGATGCGTGAAAATATTTCGGTTGCTTTTTTGAAAGTTGTTATTGAAAGTTTTCGAGTAATACTCAAGAGAAATCAGGCATTATTTGCGAGAGAATACGAGTATTCTCATCTGAAACTGGCCGATTGCTCGGGAAGTTTTTGCCACCTTTGGAATAGTACAAATGATCTTAATTCCCGAATGAATAGGATGAATTCCCGAAAAAGCCAATAATTTGCGTTTCCGAATGTTTCTTATATGTGAAGAAAGTGAATAGTTCCTACACCTCAGGGAAAGGATCATAAGAACCAGGTAGAAAAATCAGATTCAGGTCAAGGCACGTAACAAACCGCCTGACACCGAGATGTCGCGCCCCATCGCTAATCAGCGCCCCGCTGTTGTTGGCTTGTGGCCAGCAGCGGCCGAAATTATTTGCAACGCTAAGCACATCTCCGTCTTTATACCTTCTTCTATCTTCCGACTATTCAACTATTCCTTTTGACTGATGTTTCTTCCCTACACGAAGTGTTCGTTTTCTTACAGGTACTCTAGTTTTGATTATGTTTTTATTCATTTATGAGAAGCATTTGCTTTTTTGCCTGACACAAGAACGTAGCGTTTTTTTATTGGAAGTTGCGCATCAAGTGTTAGAACTTTTCGTCTTTGGTCCGCATCTTAGTTGTTCGAAAGGGAAATGTCTGTTCTAACAGGTAGAGTAAGTAGTTATTTTGAACGACGGGTCTGTACCGATTTTGGGTAGAGGAAAAATGGTGTCGGAAGGGCCTCCACTTCATTTCCCCAAGAAACAAAATTAATCGAATCGGAAAAAAGTACCACACTATCGTGCAAATGAAAAGTGGAAAATTCAGATTTGGCAGACAAATAAACCGACATCAAGATTTTTTAAATTTCCTTTAAAAATTTCTAAATTTCGCGCGCTAATATTTTGAATATTTTGACGTCCGATAGCTCACTTTCGACAGTTTAGGATAGGAAAATTGATAGAGGGGAAGCGAATCGTGAAATAAAATGGAGGTTATGTAATCGTTTGATACTTTATTGCACCAATTGTTACAATACAATAATAATAGCTTGAAATTTATATTGTCAAACGAGGCTCTGAAATCTGCAAAAGTTCACGAAAGTTTCCGAGAAAATGGTCCCAAAATATTGTGGATATTCCTTCTTGGACTTTGATCTGGTGAGCTCTTGGTGCATAGCACGTTTTGCGAACTTTTGCAGATCTTGTAGCCTCTTTTGACAAAAAATTTCAATCTACTATGAAGCTCCGCGATATCAGTATTCTGCCAAATAGAGGGCTTTGCAGAGTGGCACCGCCGCGAGATTCGCTGCGACAGGGCAATGATGAGGAATGGGGGGCTCCAACAGCGGGCGACACCGGCGACGTGTCGGGCGAGGCTGGCGACGTGGTGAACTCGCAAAGTGTATTCTCCGCCGCGACACGAGCGACGCCCACAGCGACGCTGCCAGCGAACAGCGGCAAGAAATGGTCAGGACCATTTCCGCCACCGGCGAGAAGTACCGCAGTCGATCGATTCAATTTCTTTTTCTTCGTTATTACGTGCATTCGATCGAGTCACCACATTCTGCCTGGATTTCATGGAAAACGAAAAAATTACTGGAATATGCTTGAAAAATGTATAGTTTTCCAGATTTATTACAGTTTCTCCTTCAGATAGCGCGATTGTTTTTTTATGCACTTCATATTTTATCCATTTTCGCGTCAATGAAGTTTCTCTTCGATGCTAATTTTATGGACATGAAATAGATGGAGAATGAGTCGATCAAAAATCATCTAGAACAAAGTCTCCATTTCGAGCAAAGTGCAACTTGACGTCAAAACATTATGTTTCAGACGCTGTTGAAAAAAACTTTAAAAAATAAAAATAAAAACCCATGCTGGGCTACGAAATAGGTTGTCTACGCGTCACAAAGTATAAATGCTCATATAAAGTTCTGGGAGCCGAGTTTCGACAATGATAGGGTATCAAGAGCAACTACGAAGCGTTTAGCTGCACTTTATTCCCTATTATCGCTGGAACTCGCAGCCGTCAGAACTCTATATGAATCCTGAATCGTTGCTTGAATGAACTTTTTGAGACGTTGGCAAGACTTCTTCTGTTTTATTTTCGCTTTGTTTTCGATAACTTTAAACTTACAGTCCTTATCACAATGAAGTCCGCACATTGGCCAGAAATCTGTGCATTTTGAAACAGAGCGCTTTCTATCACCATAGAAACTGTTGAATTTTTTCGACTAGCCGTGATGTACATATTTATGTTTACTCATTAAAATCTAGGTGAGTTGTGATGTCATGTACATAATCTCTTGACTCTCATCCTCCCCTCCCCCTCAAGTTGAAATCCATCACGGTTGCGTCATTTTGACATTTCATGGGTGTTGTCACGGTGGATTTGAAGTCGTGAGACACCAATGATTTGTCGAAGATGAACCAGACCCCATCTGTAGACTGCATTATGACACCATGCCACTATCTTGACTAAATTCTTTCTCTTCATCTTTCTTTTTCTTTTCTGCATAACTGTTTACATATGGTGGTCGACGCGAAGTGGTCCGTCATATAGGTATTTTCTGCCGATCACGTAGACTGCACGCCACATGCGGAGACACGCAGAGACCCGGACTTCTCGGGGATACGTCTGCTTGTAAGCCAAACGCGGAAACGACAGGAATAATCACGGACACGTGGGGGGGGGGGGAGCTTCTAATCTGACAGTGTATCAATTAATATCAATCGCGGGAGCTTGCGGACCGACCGTGGATAAATCTTGATCAACCGCACGAACTTGTGCGCCAACCTCGTGACCTTCAGCACTGACGCTGGGGTCTTCTCGACCGGCCGCGGGAGCTAGCGGGCTGAACGTCGTTAAATTCGGACCCACCGCGAGGCATTCCGGACTGACAGCGGTATTTTCTGGACCGACCGCGGGAGCTCGCGGGCAGACCGTGGTTAAATTCGGACCAACCGCGGGACATTCCGGACTGACAGCGGTGCTTTCTAAACTGACCGCGGGAGTTCGCGTACTGACCGCGGGAGCTTGCGTACTGACCGCGGGCGCTCGCGGACTGACGGCGGGATCTCGCGTACTGACCGCGGGATCTCGCGTACTGACCGCGGGATCTCGCGTACTGACCGCGGGAGCTCGCGGACTGACCGCGGGAGCTCGCGGACTGACCGCGGGAGCTCGCGTACTGACCGAGGGAGCCTGCGGACTGGCCGCGTTAGTTTGCGGACTGACCGCGAGCGGAAACCGGTTCGACCAACGCCCATCCCGGTGGCGGTCCGCTGTTTGCGCGCGGTCAGGTTTTCACTTTGTCCGAGGTGCCCTCTCCCACTATCTGCAGAGCTGACTGATCGACGCAGTGCTTGCTGCCAGCCGGTGCCGGACCCGTTCGTAGTCGATGGCGGTGGGGACGTTTTGCATGCTCGTCCGAGAGCGGCGAACGCGACGGCCGCCTGCAAAGCACGCCGGCCGCATGGGCCGCCATTCTCATTCGAACACACCTTACGTGCAACGAACGCGAAGGAAGGCCTCTGCGTTAGTGTTGTTGCCGGAGCGCCACGCGAGGCAAATTTAGCCAGCCAAGCTGCCACTGGGCGCCTCCTATTCTGTGCACTATACTTAGTATCCGAATAACTCCTTTTCGTACATCCGACCGGATATCCGAGATTCGAATAATCCGATATCCGAAAATTTGAAAAAACGCATTACCTGAATCGAACCATTATCCGAAGAGTCAAAAATTCGGATAAAATCGGATAAAATTCGGATAAAATCGGATGAAATTCGGGTTAAATTTCAGAAAAAAGCGGATAATTTTTGGGTAAAATCGGTTGAAATTGCACTAGGCCACGCCGATTTTCCGTACCGCCTTCTATTTAGTACATCAACCCAGGATTTTATTAATCCTTCCGAAATCGGAAGAGTCGCTGCGGCGCCGAAAAATGGGCGTGGCCAAGTGAGATGACGAAGTGGCTAGCCATTCAATGTAGAAGTTTTTTGTATAGTTGCTTTGCATACTTTTTCCTTGCTAGCTGTTCCGAAAAGCTTATGTATGGATAATACTGCGCCTCCTAACGACGATAGAGTAATTGAAGATTTGCTTTCATATTTTTATTAATATGCATATATAAAGATTGAAGTTTGTATGTGAACATGTTGCAAATGCAATGAAGTACTACATACTGTTTGCTCAATTAGTTGTTTTCAGAGGCTTGCCTGGAGTACCTGGTTTATGTTTCCCCGTTTTGCCTCAACCTTGTTCCAGAAATATCCGAAGTTATCCGAAATTATCCAACCGGATATCCGTATTCGAATCATTGGAAAAATGACATTATCTGAATCGAGCCGTTATCCGGAAATTTCAAAATCGGCATTATCCGAATCGATCCATTATCCGAAAAAATATCTTGGGATAACAAGTATACTGTGCACTCGATCAACAAGCCAGTCAAGCGAATCGACTAGACTTGATCATTTGCGGCGGCAGTACGACATTCGCGACACCACCGGTCAGCGGAATTTTGATCCCGAGCGGCGATCTACAGCCGCAGCCCTGTCCTTTCACTAGACCTATTTTGGCGAGAGCCGTTTATAGAAAGGAGCTATGTAATTGAACTTGGACCTGAGCACGACGTATAATTGCATAAGTAAAGTGTGTCCGAATGAGACTGGCCAACCATGCGGCCGGCGTGCGTCTTAGGCGGATGTCGCGTGTCCCTCTCTCGAACGAGTGTTCAAACGGCTGCCAACCCCCCTTTTCGGCCGCAGAGCTGATTGATAGACCCAGTTGGCTCGCTACCAGAAACTGCCGCCCCTCTCCTTGTTGATGGATGGCTGGGGGGGGGGGAGAGGCTCGCCGTTGTTTTGTATGCTAGCCTGAGAGAGGCGCACGCGACGGTCGACTGCAACGAAAGCCGACCGCATGGTTGACCGGTCTCATTCGGACACACTTTTCTCGACCAGACCTTCGCTCGGAGCGGGACCGGCTGCTAACAAATACGACCTCACCACACGGACAGCGGCTGAGAGTTGCAATGTCATCACGGTCCCGGTCTGGTTGGAATAATAATAATAGTAATAATTCATTACGCCGTTTAAGACAATCGTACGATAATAAACAAGAAACTCATATACACACCGATGGGCATTCGTAGTTCGAAGAACACATAACTACACATTAGTACGAAGGAATAGTATTGGAAGCCATTCGTTTGAAAGCCTTCAAGTTGGTCGGTATAGGATCAATCGTACTCCTCAACTTAACATAAGCAGAGCCAGCAAGCACTGTGAAGACATGCGATCCAGTTCCACTCTTAGGTATAGGGTATTTGATTTTAATACTTACGGTTTTCCGGAGTAACGGCCTTTGCTCCCGTCCGGTTGCTCTCGTGGCGACTGCTGTGCCATCGCAGGAGATAGAGAAATGTAGGATTGGTTGTTTTTTGAGTGATCACGCACGCGCCACCTCATCAGCTGGTATAAAGGGCCGCTCATCTCGTGTAGACGGGCAGTTGTCCTTTAGAGGTGACTCTTTAGAGGTGATCTAGGGTCTTTCTCTGGAGGACAATTTTTGGCGGCCGAGGGGTACCCCCATGGCACGCGGTGAGGAAGGCTTCCTCAATGCGGACTATGACGGGATGATATCCTTGTTGCGGTATGTGGCACGATTAACCTTCATGCACTTACGCTGTGAAAAGTACCTTAACTTTTAAGAGGCTTCATCCTCTTGAGAAAAGGAAACTTTTAAAAATTGTTCGGACAGCAACCGATGTCCGGAATGCAATCGAATATCGCTCCGAGCATAACCGCGGACGCTCGGAGGGCAACCGCGGTTGCCCAAGTAGATGGCTAATTTCGGCTAGAGCAGAGAGACAGCGTCGCTCGAGTTGTTCTCCGGCCCCACTCCGAGCGGCGGTTTGTCATACAATGCCCCAAGAGGTTCTTCGTACGTGTGAGTACTCTAAAGCACTCTGGTACGAGTTTGATGCTAATCTGACGGCAGCAGACACCCTCAGAAATGGTGTCGATTTCAAGACATAAAGTTGGTAGTATGGGAAACTACAGACGGAAACTGGACGGAATTAGGGAAATAACGGGTTGTTTTGCTATGCAGTGAAAACGGGCGAGTCATATCGTAGCATGCCTGCTCGTTTCAAATAGTGGAGCTAGCGGTAAAGTGGTTGTAGAAGCGATGCTATTAGACTCTCGTGGCATGTGCAATAACGCTTACCTGGTTGAAAAAAAAACCAGCCGAAGCGATCGTGTTTGAACAATCGATATGGAAGGGTTTGCTAAGCTATAAGCTAGGGCCGAGTCTACGACTTTTTTTGACCCTATGTTGTTCAAATTTTGCAGCAAAGTTTTCACATGGGCAAGTGTGGAATGCAATGTGAAATGATGCCTCCAACTCTCCACGTATATAAGGATGACTTCTGGACGAGCTTTAAAACTTTTAGTTTGCATCAAGTCTTCGACCTACATACATATCTACTCAGACAGTCGTGGGGTAGTACGTCGGTACAATAGAGGTTGTATTACAGGGCGAAATCCTGGCCTTTCTCGTGAGAAGATCTGAGTTTTGAGGCCCATTGTGAGTGAATTATAAGGAAAGCTACTAGGGTAATGCACAATCTGTTCAGGGTTCTATCCACTCGTAATACCACTGTCCTTCTGCGAGCTTACAAAACTTATATCCGTCCAATGCTTGAATACGACCTAGTCATATGTAATCCCAGTGAAAAGGGAATGATCCTCAAGTTGGAAAGAAGACAAAATAGTTTCACACGCGAGCTCATGATAAGAGCGGTTGGCTTTTATAATGACTTGATCCCCGGCAGTACAGCAAGGAATACAAACTTCGGGTTGTGTTCCCTTGCAGGAAGAAGACGTATATCGATATGGCAATGGTCTATAAGGTTCTTCATGAACTCGCTGGTATCCGATTCAATAACCTCTCCAAGTAGCGAGCATCTAATACCAGGGGTGGTCGATTTAAACTTGCTCTTCCTTGAGCCAGAAAAAGATTTGGGCGATCCTTTTTCGTTTATCGAGCTAGTACGGGGTATTACAAATACAGTAAAAGGAGTACCGTTCCTCACAATCTCAATATTTGCAAACTCATGCTAGAAAAGTACCTTGAAAGGTAAGAATCCTCTTAGCCGTGCATATCCTTATACTTAAAGGCAGCATACACGCTCACAAAAATGGTTGAGATAACAGCATAAATTTCACCGCCTGGCCCCTACCATGCCGTCAACGGCGTTTGAAGCGCTAAAAACCATTCAGGTTGACAGAATTTGAGCATTCCCCTCTCAAATGCATGTGGAACCCCACCCCTACAAATAACAGAATGAAGAGTGAGGCATGTGGAAGCATTTGATAATTTAGAGCGATAGCACTTTATAATGAGGGTCTACGAGAGAAACAGCTTGATTTCCCTGTATATAACTTGTTTACATACCGATTAATTCCCATCCACTTTCAAGAAAGCCCATCTACTCCGGCTGGCTTATAAAATGGAGCATTTCATCAGTAAGCAGACATGTTATATTCAGGTAAACCAAGCCGTTTCTCTCGTAGACTCATTTGCTAGGGCTATCACTTAAGCTATCAAATGTTTTCACATGCCTCACTCTTCATTCTGTTATTCGTAGGGGTGGGGTTCCACAGGCTTTCGAGACGGGAATGCTCGAATTCTGTCAACCTGGATGGCTTTCAGCGCTTCAAACGCCGTTGACGAGATGGTAGGGGCCAGGCGGTCCTATTTGTGCTGTTATCTCAACCATGTTTGTGAGCGTGTATGCTGCCTTTAAAGCAGTTATGTCCTGATGTGTGTGTGTGTGTGTGTGTGTGTGTGTGTGTGTGTGTGTGTGTGTGTGTGTGTGTGTGTGTGTGTGTGTGTGTGTGTGTGTGTGTGTGTATGTGTGTGCATGTGTCCCGGATATCTTAGGAATGGCCGATCAAAACTTGTATGAAATGGTACCAACATTTAGGTGGGTGCGACATTTATCGATTAATAAAAAAATCAGCCCGAGTCACCTCTCACGTGCCTCGGGGCAACCGAGTTTGTCCGCGGAGCGCACTTTTGGCCGTGGGTCATGATAACTTCTGCGAGTCGTCTAGCGATGCAAAAATGCAGGGCGTCATAAAAGATGTGCAGGACCCCAGTGAGGGGGTGTGCAAACGTCATAGTAAGTGTGCAGGACCCTAATCGGAGTGTGCAGGACGTCATAGAAAGTGCGCAGGACGTCAGCGGAAGTGTGCAGGACGTCATAGAAAGTGTGCAGGACCCCAGTGGGAGTGTGCAAGGCGTCATAGAAAGCGTGCAGGACCCTAATCGGAGTGTGCAGGACGTCATAGAAAGTGCGCAGGTCCTAAGTAGGAATGTGCAGGACCCCAGCGGAAGTGTGCAGGACGTCATAGAAAGTGTGCAGGACCTCAGTGGGAGTGTGCAGGGCATCTTAGAAAGTGTGCAGGACCCCAGTGGGAGTGTGCAGGGCGTCATAGAAAGTGTGCAGGACCCTAATCGGAGTGTGCAGGACGTCATAGAAAGTGTGCAGGACCCTAATCAGAGTGGGCAGGACGTCATAGAAAGTGTGCAGGACCCTAATCGGAGTGTGCAGGACGTCATAGAAAGTGTGCAGGACCCTAATCGGAGTGTGCAGGACGTCATAGAAAGTGCGCAGGACCCCAGCGGAAGTGTGCAGGACGTCATAGAAAGTGTGCAGGACCTCAGTGGGAGTGTGCAGGGCATCTTAGAAAGTGTGCAGGACCCCAGTGGGAGTGTGCAGGGCGTCATAGAAAGTGTGCAGGACCCTAATCGGAGTGTGCAGGACGCCATAGAAAGTGTGCAGGACCCTAATCAGAGTGGGCAGGACGTCATAGAAAGTGTGCAGGACCCTAATCGGAGTGTGCAGGACGTCATAGAAAGTGCGCAGGACCCCAGCGGAAATGTGCAGGACGTCATAGAAAGTGTGCAGGACCTCAGTGGGAGTGTGCAGGGCATCTTAGAAAGTGTGCAGGACCCCAGTGGGAGTGTGCAGGGCGTCATAGAAAGTGTGCAGGACCCTAATCGGAGTGTGCAGGACGTCATAGAAAGTGTGCAGGACCCTAATCAGAGTGGGCAGGACGTCATAGAAAGTGTGCAGGACCCTAATCGGAGTGTGCAGGACGTCATAGAAAGTGTGCAGGACCCTAATCGGAGTGTGCAGGACGTCATATAAAGTGCGCAGGACCCCAGCGGAAGTGTGCAGGACGTCATAGAAAGTGTGCAGGACCTCAGTGGGAGTGTGCAGGGCGTCATAGAAAGTATGCAGAACCCTAATCGAAGTGTGCAGGACGTCATAGAAAGTGCGCAGGTCCTAAGTAGGAATGTACAGGACCCCAGTGGGAGTGTGCAGGGAGTCATAGAAAGTGTGCAGGACCCTATTCGTAGTGTGCAGGACGTCATAGAAAGTGTGCAGGACCCCAATCGGAGTGTGCAGGACGTCATAGAAAGTGCGCAGGCCCTAAGTAGGGATGTGCAGAACCCCAACGGGAGTGTGCAGCACGTCATAGAAAGTGTGCAGGACCCAAATGGTAGCGTGCAGGGCGTCATAGAAAGTGTGAAGAACCCTAACGGGAGTGTGCAGGACGTCATAGAGATTGCGCAGGTCCCAAGGAGTTGCAGTGTGCAGGGCGTCATAAAAAATGCACAGGTCCACACTGGGAGTGTGCAGGTCATCAAAAGTTACCAAGAGTGTAGAATTTGGAAAAAGGTTTTTCAATTTTTTAATGCTAAATCTTTACCTTTTGTGGAGAAGAAATAGATAGGAAAACATGAATCTTGAGGAGCATGCGACGCGTTCTGAGATTGACGCAAAACTCCTGTGACATTTTTTGTAAGTTTTAGGATACAAGCAGCAGCACCACTTCCGCACCTTCTCTGTTCGCCACCATTGCAACCGCTCAGTCATTTCGAATCCCTAATTTCCAAAAACCAGTTTTATATATGTTGCAAATCTGAGCTTATCAAAATCTGCACCACAAATACATAAACAACCACCTACTAATTTCATTCATTGAGAACAAGGGCATGATGTTGGTCAACTAGGGAAACATCATATAATATGAGAATGCGTTTTTCCTTATCATGATATAGACGGTAAAGCGAGAATAATCGCTTGTGAACTTTACAAATTGGAAGAAAGGGCAGTGGGTAGCGACGTAAGGGAAGGAAGTACAGAAGGGGTTGTGAATTTTGTGCCGGTAGCAACCGACGATTTACCGCTGGCTTCTTATGTTTTGCTTTATGATCCCACATTTTGATACCTCCACGGCCTGCTGTAAATGTACGGCACCCTGCTCTGCTCAGGAGAGTCCATACGTACAGCAACTTTCCGGTAGACGGAAGTCAGTCACCACCGTACTAACAAACTAATCCGTCTCAGGTAGTTGGCTCACGCAAAAGTTTCTGTGAGCGAAAACTTCGCTAGGCCTCGCTAGTTATTCATATATTATGCATTTTTCCCGCCACCGTTTTATCTCTATTTTTCAATTGTCTCTATTTTTATACCTGTTTTATTCTGCCCAATTAACACCCTCAGGACTTTGTTCTTAGAGGTGCGAGTGTTCCGTTACAAGAGTTTGTTGTTCTAATTATGGATATTCATGTAACAAACATACAAAAAAACCGGAAACAAAACCTTGTTGTGAGCAGCAGCTGTTGCTGACAGCAGCATTTACTGCCAACGCATGCTGGAGTTCAACCCCTCGTTATCGGCAGCTGTTCTGCAAGCGGAAAAAGAATTTTGACCAGAATTTTCTCGAGCGGTGTTGGGTATGACCCTTGTGACGGCTCTCAACAGGGATATCATCTTCGCTGCGGTCCACAACGAGGAGGCTTTCGTTGCGATGAGCCATGGGAACAATATCGTCAGCTTCCAAATTGACGTTCAGAAAGTGACACAAGGTCACATTCTCGGCCCGGCCTCAAACAGTCAACTGCCCCTTAATTTAGAGTGACCGCCTTATGTATATACCCGCTGCCGTCGTAGACGAGGACGCTGCAGTGTTCACTCGTATCAGACAAGTCAGTGGAGAGTAGTGTCAGCAGAAACTAGAGTGGCTTCAGAACTCACGCGTGCCAGGATAAACAAAGGGTTGAATCCGACATCAAGTAGCAGGAGCTATTACTAATTGACAGCAGCTTCTGCTATTAGCAGTAGCTACAGCGAAGGTACTGCTTATCTGTTTGTACCCGGGTTTAACCCCTATTAAGCCGTCGTACATACTACCCCACGACTGTCTGAGTATGCCAAAATACTACTTGGATGCATTCGCTCTTCGATCCTTCATACTACATCACACCCTCACACTAGTTTTAATTAGCTGTTTCATTTGAATAAACCTTATTATGGTCTCATTCAGATGAAATAGCTTTTTAAAATAAATTCTTAAACCTGCACAATCAAAATTCACGTTCGTTGAGTTTATCGCAAGTTCAATTTTTGAACTTGCGATTAATTTTCAACAAGCGTAAATTTTTCAATCTGTGAGCTCTGAGACATTCCTATCACTACCATCTTCCATTTCCTCCAGTTGTATTCAAAAACTTCTTCTCTTTGTTCCGGACCTGGCACTTTCTTTTCATTGTCATATAAAAAATAATAACCTGACGCCAACCAGCTCCTTGCCAGTGATTGCAGAGAGAGCCTCATGTGCAAAAAGCTAAAAAAACTAGTTTACTAGTTGAGATTCTAGTTGTTTCCAACGTGTACAATGTACATAAATGCGCCTTTATAAGTCCTTGCGCGTATGTCTTTACTTTTCTAAAGACTGTTTGGACGAAACAATTTTGACCAATCAATGAAGAACTCGGACAAACGTGGGGTAGTACGTCGGCACAATAGAGGTTGCACTCCGGTGCAAAGGGATCACTAGCACCTCTGCAGTAGCTACTGCCAACAGCGGGGGCTGCTGCCAATTAGCAGCAGCTCCTGCCCCGATCTGAATCCCATTGGGAGGGGACCTGTGCAGGATTATTTTGCGTAAGATTCACAAGATTGGAAAGCAGTACGACAGTGTCAGTGCTCTCAAGCCGGCCAAGGCATGAGGTCGACACTATTACATCGGAACCACTGCAAAAAAAAAGACCCGCTGGATCGTGGTGATATCCTTTGCGTAACGGAACCATTAACGTCGACGAGCACGCTGGAAAGTCAGCAGATGGGAGGTGAAAACTCTTTGGCATTCTTCTGAGTTCATCCTCTCGAAACGATTTCACTACCGAACGTACCACTGACGTTGAACTTACTAACGAATTTTCCTCGTTATTGTTTTGGAGTTGAAAGATTAGACTACCTTTTTTGTTGACATTTTCAGAATTTTCTCCATTCAGTATTTTTTTTGTTTATCAAAAACAGGAAGTCGAACTTACTTAAAGCAGTTATGTCCCGATGTGTGTGTGTGTGTGTGTGTGTGTGTGTGTGTGTGTGTGTGTGTGTGTGTGTGTGTGTGTGTGTGTGTGTGTGTGTGTGTGTGTGTGTATGTGTGTGCATGTGTCCCGGATATCTTAGGAATGGCCGATCAAAACTTGTATGAAATGGTACCGACATTTAGGTGGGTGCGACATTTATCGTTTACCAAAAAATCAGCCCGAGTCACCTCTCACGTGCCTCGGGGCAACCGAGTTTGTCCGCGGAGCGCACTTTTGGCCGTGGGTCATGATAACTTCTGCGAGTCGTCTAGCGATGCAAAAAATGCAGGGCGTCATAAAAGATGTGCAGGACCCCAGTGAGGGTGTGCAAAACGTCATAGTAAGTGTGCAGGACCCTAATCGGAGTGTGCAGGACGTCATAGAAAGTGCGCAGGACCCCAGCGGAAGTGTGCAGGACGTCATAGAAAGTGTGCAGGACCCCAGTGGGAGTGTGCAAGGCGTCATAGAAAGTGTGCAGGACCCTAATCGGAGTGTGCAGGACGTCATAGAAAGTGCGCAGGTCCTAAGTAGGAATGTACAGGACCCCAGCGGAAGTGTGCAGGACGTCATAGAAACTGTGCAGGACCTCAGTGGGAGTGTGCAGGGCATCTTAGAAAGTGTGCAGGACCCCAGTGGGAGTGTGCAGGGCGTCATAGAAAGTGTGCAGGACCCTAATCGGAGTGTGCAGGACGTCATAGAAAGTGTGCAGGACCCTAATCAGAGTGGGCAGGACGTCATAGAAAGTGTGCAGGACCCTAATCGGAGTGTGCAGGACGTCATAGAAAGTGTGCAGGACCCTAATCGGAGTGTGCAGGACGTCATAGAAAGTGCGCAGGACCCCAGCGGAAATGTGCAGGACGTCATAGAAAGTGTGCAGGACCTCAGTGGGAGTGTGCAGGGCATCTTAGAAAGTGTGCAGGACCCCAGTGGGAGTGTGCAGGGCGTCATAGAAAGTGTGCAGGACCCTAATCGGAGTGTGCAGGACGTCATAGAAAGTGTGCAGGACCCTAATCAGAGTGGGCAGGACGTCATAGAAAGTGTGCAGGACCCTAATCGGAGTGTGCAGGACGTCATAGAAAGTGTGCAGGACCCTAATCGGAGTGTGCAGGACGTCATAGAAAGTGCGCAGGACCCCAGCGGAAGTGTGCAGAACGTCATAGAAAGTGTGCAGGACCTCAGTGGGAGTGTGCAGGGCGTCATAGAAAGTATGCAGTGACCCTAATCGGAGTGTGCAGGACGTCATAGAAAGTGCGCAGGTCCTAAGTAGGAATGTACAGGACCCCAGTGGGAGTGTGCAGGGAGTCATAGAAAGTGTGCAGGACCCTATTCGTAGTGTGCAGGACGTCATAGAAAGTGTGCAGGACCCCAAGCGGAGTGTGCAGGACGTCATAGAAAGTGCGCAGGCCCTAAGTAGGGGTGTGCAGAACCCCAACGGGAGTGTGCAGCACGTCATAGAAAGTGTGCAGGACCCAAATGGTAGCGTGCAGGGCGTCATAGAAAGTGTGAAGAACCCTAACGGGAGTGTGCACTCAGACGAATATGAGGACCGACCGCGCGCAACAATAGGCCCGACTTCGGGATCGGCGACGTTCCGACCGCACCATTGCGCGCGTTCCGACCGGTAGTTAGCGCGGTCGGACCGGAATTGGCGACGTTCCGACCGCACCATTGCGCGCGTTCCAACCGGTATACCGGCGCGGTCAGTACGGAAGTGTGCGCGTTCCAAACGCAACTCTGCATCACGGCACTTTGCGTTTGGACCGCGGGCATGTATGAAACCACGGGCCCTGCCCAGTGAGCGGAGCATAGAACAGCGCAATACGCTAGCAGGGAACCCTCCAGTTGTGACGCCCACTACTGGCTGTTATACTCTCTAACAGCCTGCAGTGGAGATCTTAATTTGGGCATACCATGCTGGCGTGTTGCAGAAGATAATGCAACGTTCAGACTTACAAATTTATTTATAAAGTAACCACTGGATAATACATGAGCAAATACTGAAACGATAAGAGTACAACAAATTCTTCCTCACACAGGAACAGCTACATACAGAATTATGCGACAACTCTTGCAGTGAATTCACGACTTCATATTTTCCGAAATATGACTGAAACTTTCAAAAATTACCTATGAGAAAGATGAAGTACATATTTCCCATGCCATCACATAAGAATAGTTCATGTCGAGATTAGTTTATTTTTCATACGTGAAAGTGCATGTATATAAACTTACCTATCTAGAAAAGGTTGCGCTCAAACAGCGAACAACTTTCTAAACAACTTTTTCAAATACTCAAATTAACCCTCTGATTCATATATTCGAACATCAGAAAACTATATTTTCATCTGATATCAAATACAGTCCACCACAAACGGGAAAAGGCGGCGATATTATCGGTGGCTCTATCACAGGCCTGCGTGCGTCGCGCGCGACGTCAGATAGAACTGTTCGATGTCGGAAGGCAAAATAGCTGAGAAAGGGGCTTAAAGGCACAGTCTTAACTCAGGAGCGAAATCCGAGATTTCCACGTAAATGGGAAGTAGACCCCACCCCTTAACCTGGCGAGTGCGAGCTCTGGATTCCTCCAAGATTTTCTGTCGTGGGATATAATATGGATCCTAGTGTGTTGATCGCAATCGCACCACGCCTTTTCCCGAACTGTATTTTCATGTTATGACCTTGAAAGGACTTTTCATATTTTTTATAGGTTCTGACCTTAAATATTGTCAACCATGCTTTGAAAAATGTGGCAAGTACATGTATAATATAAACTGAAAATTGACAACGGAGCAGTACATTTTAGAGGTATTGGAACTAGGGTACTGCACGAGGTGTGGGCCGGCCAGTTTTGCTCAGACCCCAGGAACGTTAGTAGGTCGATTTTTGACCGTTTTCTCCCACCCCCACCAAGAGCTGATGTGCTCAAGCAGTTTATCTAGCAGGTTTACATACCACTAACGTTTCACTGCAGTGAAATTTCTCTTGTCGTATTTAAATGGTAAGTATAAAAATGTCAAATGGTAAAAAACCAAAATTGACAACTCGGAGCCGGTGCTTTGCCACTAAATTAGGATGTTTGAGAAGAAGAGAGGCCAGAACTGCACCTCTTGCATTTATGCAGAGAGGAGCTGAAAAGGCAAAAGTGAATGTAACTGGTAACAGCTTGTGCTGTGTAATAAAATGAGAATTTTTGAGGGAGGGTTGGCACGCGCCGGAAGTCCATATTCTTTACGAGTCACGAGAGTAGGATATTTGAATCCAGCGTAGTTGATTTACTCGGTATACTCACTTTCAGCGTCCAACATGGATGCTGAACACCGCTACAGTATGAGGCCGCACACTTTTCTCAGGCGTGGTCCCGCCAAAAAGGGGCCTTTTTGAAACTTAGGTGTCACCAGAGTGGGATATTTGAGTCCAGCGTGGTCAATTTACTTACAGGACTTGTTTTGACCATCTCAGATAAACGCCGAAGACCGCTACATAAACAGCGGGAGACGATGAAAAAATCGGCGAAGTCCTTAAAGGCACAGTCCAACCTCAAGGTAATTTTTGATATTATGTTCCGGTTGCCGCCTACAGCAACCCTGCCAAGCGCGAAATCTCAATCCGCTCAAATAAGCGAGAAAAAGCCCGGAAAAAGTCGGCCACGCCCCCTTGAAAGAAAAAATGGGTAACGCCCACTGCCAGGTTTCCGACCTCAGTAGGGAAGAGACACGCGAATGATTTTATTCAAAACCTATGTTCTTCGACTTGCGTTTGGTCTGGCTTTATATTGTGGCCTGCTTCAGAACGATGGCTGCGAATAACGAGAAAATACAGGCTTGAGACAACTCGTCCGCGAGCTTCTAGCCGTTCATAATTGAGAATTTTGAAGAGCCGTCACTCCGTTCGTAGTGAGTTCTGAGCGATTATAGAGACACCATTGTGATCAGCGTAGAATTTTCTCCAAGCTAGGCAGAAAAACGAAAAATCGTTTTCGAGGTTGGACTGTGTCTTTAGAAAAGTAGGGTTTTTGGGACATTGTAACAGTTAAGTGCTGAACAAGTTATTTGGAAAAAATCCTGGCTTTAAGAAACTAGATTTTATATTCTATCGTTTGAAACTCTCCTTACCCCTGGAGAAAGCCTTTAAAGAAAATTTACTAGGTGTGGGTTCTTCTACAAAATGCTCTGAGGTCACACAACTGGGCCCACACATAAGTACTGAGAAAACGCGGAAAATGTTGCAGAACTCACACCAGGAAAATCTTCTTCAAAGGCCTTCTCCGGGATTGCGGGTGGTTTTAAACGGTAGGGTTGAGAGCGTGGTTTCTAAAAGCTAGGATTTTTCTCAAATAACTCGTCTAGCATTTAAGTTACTGCAGTTTTGAAACCGACTTTATGTTTGTGGACTTGGCCGATTTTCGGCGTTACTCTGAGATGATGAAGGTTTGTAAACAGGGTAAATCGACCACACTGGGTTCAAATATCCTACTCTCATAACTCCTAGTTCTCAAAATTGACGACTTTCGGCGGGACCACACCTGAGAAAGGCATACTGTAGGGGTCTTCAGCGTTCATCCGAGATGGTGAAAGTGAGTATTAAAGGCAGTGCTCACGATGAAATAAGTTTTCGAAATTCCACTAAATTTGGGTAGTGGAGGGACACTCTGGACCGTTATCGTCGAAAGAACGCATGAAAACGAGCCAGGAAGAGACCCAAAAGAGCCCGAAGTTGCAATTTTGAGCGCATTGAAAACCCCAAAAGCGCATCACACGCCCACCGACGTGAACAAATGAATGCTGGAGATCGTGAGATGAGCGATGATTTTCGATCATTAGCCCCGTTCTTCCCTTCATTCTCAGCTTCTCTCTTTACTCAGGTCAGCTCGCATACATCGGCTGCAAAAGACATAAGTTATAAGCCTCGGACAACTCGTCCACCATGTTTCCATGGCTAAATCTTTGAGGGACCATACCTGCTTTCACAGAAGGTCCTGTATGATTTCAGAGACACCATTGGAATCAGCATGGGGCTGTTTTCAAGATAGGCAGAAAAGCAGAAAAACGGTTTTCATCGTGAACACTGCCTTTAAGGTGATTCGACCCCGCTAAACTCAAATATGAACTCTCGTGACTCATGGAAATTATTTGCAGAAATAATTCAACATTTCGTCGTCAAACTGCTTTGGGATTTTTACATGCTGGATTCATATATCTTGAATATTATTCTGGGAAGACCTTAACTTCACCTTAAACTTCCTATTTGAACTCCGTGACTCGTTAATCAGTTGAATCAGCCTTTTAGTTGAATCGTAATCTATATTTGAAATTTACGTGAAAAACTGCTCCTGACGGTTTTTACTCACAAACACGTTGGTTTAATTGGTCTTCGTCCAAAGACCAGACCCCCCACTTCCACCCCTCCGGAGCTCAGACCCAACCCCTGTGGGGGCCCACACCCGCGCCGAACCCTGATTGGAACGCAGGCTTCCATTTTTGGAGAGAAGAAATAAGTCAAAGCTAAGGCATGCATTAGGAAGAGATGCATTACAGCAAAGAATGCAACGAAGCAAAAAGCATATTTCATAATCCTCACCTCAAGCCCGGCACGCGCGGGACGTGCGATGGACTATGAAACCTATCCCTGCGCGGCACGCGCATTCAGCCCATCCAGCAGCTACCATGACGGCGCCGCCCAAACCGCTAAGGCGGTTTCACTGTCTGAATCAATACCCGCTTGTCAGTTCAAGCTCACTCCAACATAGATATTTCCGGGATTATCCTACTCTGTATATTTAAGCTAGAAAATACAATGCATGTCACGGCTAAAGCCCAACTTAATTCCGCGCACCGCCGTAGCTGTGCCGCCGGAGATTTTAGGTAACTTCCCACGAGGGAAAGAGTTTCCTAGTCCAACGCTCACCCCGCGCGTGCTGCGCCTGCGGTGAGAGCTATGAAAGACGCGAAACTGCCTTTGCAATATGAAATGATGGTACGACGATTTCAGCGATTCATTCTGAGCTAAATAAGAACAATACATTGCACTACCACAGTAATCAACATTAAGAACAGCATATACGCTCGCAAACCATTCGGATTTCTACGAGAGAATCAGCTCGATTTAACTAAATGCAGCATGTCTACAAACCGATTAATTCGCACCCATTTTCAAGAAAACCGCTCTACTCCGGCTGGCTTTTGGAATGAAGCGTTTTGCCGGTAAGCAGACAGCAGACTATATTCTAGTCAGTGGAGCTGTTTCTCTCGTAGGCTCCATTTGACAGTGCTATCATTCTAAATTGTCACATGTTTTCTCAAGTTTCACTTCTCATTCTGTTACTCGTAGAGATGGGGAAAACGCAGGCCTTTGAGACAGAAAATCTGAAATGTTGTCATCGTCGATGGTTTTCAGTGCTTCAAACTTCGATAACAACATGATAGGGACAATGCGGGCCCAATTATGCTGTTATCTCGAGTATGTTTGCAAGCGTGTATGCTGTCTCTAAGAGAAATTAAAACTCACAATGATTAATATCCCTCGGAACAAGAGATTTTATGTCTTGTTCAGATGATTAGGCCAGCTCTAGGAGGATACTGTAGTTGGCATCAACAAGCTATCCATTCAAGTTCCAGGCTATGTTTCTGAAAATATTGGCCTTATATGTAGTACGGAAGATATCAAGCTAACATTTTGGCAAAAACTTTTTCTCGACGTATCTCGGGTTAAACTTCCCGAAACTCAGTGAAACTTCTACGTCCAGGTTTTACACCCCCAACAACGATCACCTTTCGTTTTTTGAATCTCCACACCCTTTCATGTGTGTAGTGCGCACTCCTTCTGAAGCTTCGGCCACTTTCCGAATCTTATCAATATTGCTTTAAGAACCATAATACGTCCTCAACAACTAACCCCTCACGTTTTTTCGATTCCCTACGCACTTTAGCCGTTGTTGTGCGCACTCCTTCTTAAGCCCCGCCCACTTTCCAAGACTTATCACTATTGTTTTGAGGACCATAATAGACCGCCCACAACGATCACCTCTTGTTTTTGAATCCCTACGCCCTTCAGTGAATGTTGTGCGCACTCCTTCTGAAGCCCCGCCCACTTTCCAAAACATATCAGTATTGTTTTGAGAACCATAATACGTCCCCCCCAAAAAAAAGCTGCTCACAATTTTTTCCGAATCCCCCCGCAGTTTAGCCGATAGTGTGCGCACTCCTTCTGAAGCCCCGCCCACTTTCCAAAACATCCTTACTGTTTTGAGAACCGTAATGCGCCCTCTCCCAAAAAACTGTTTCCTCACGCCTCACGTTTTTTCGAATCCCTACGCACTTTAGCCGATGTTGTGCGCACTCCTTCTGAAGCCCCGCCCACTTTTCACAACGCTAATTGTTTACGTACTAGAATCCCTTTACACCTTTCACGATCTGCTTTTATCTAAAAACCCTACACCTTTAGCCGTTTTCAATATTCATCAATCAGTTATCTATAGTTAACTTCGCTTAAACTATGCATGCAATCATAAGACGATTTGAACACGTATAGAATCAACGGGAACACAGAATCACAGAATGGGAAGAGAGAGAAACGAAGAAAAACATCAAAAAAGCAAGATAGTACGAGCACCGCAGCAAAAAAAAATATTCACGCGTGGAGCTAAATGCGAGAGTGTCCATTACACACCATACAATTTTCCGCACGCCTGAAAATGAATGATGCGCGCGGTCGGTCCTAACGTGCGGCGGTTTCTGCGCGCTTTTCGGTGTTGCTGTCGGTCCGAACGGTTTGTGATGGCGGCCGCAAAGCGCGCAAACGTGGTCGAAACGCGGGCATCTTTTTGTGATCGTTCCGACCGCGAGCGTTGCGCGCGTTCGGTCCTAAAACGTTATCTTACGCGCGATCGGAACGGTTCCTGCGCGCCGTCAGTACTAAAGGGGAAAAGTTGCGCGCGGTCAGTCCTAACATTTGTCCGAGCAGGACGTCATAGAGATTGCGCAGGTCCCAAGGAGTTGCAGTGTGCAGGGCGTCATAAAAAATGCACAGGTCCACACTGGGAGTGTGCAGGTCATCAAAAGTTACCAAGAGTGTAGAATTTGGAAAAAGGTTTTTCAATTTTTTAATGCTAAATCTTTACCTTTTGTGGAGAAGAAATAGATAGGAAAACATGAATCTTGAGGAGCATGCGACGCGTTCTGAGATTGACGCAAAACTCCTGTGACATTTTTTTGTAAGTTTTAGGATACAAGCAGCAGCACCACTTCCGCACCTTCTCTGTTCGCCACTCATTGCAACCGCTCAGTCATTTCGAATCCCTAATTTCCAAAAACCAGTTTTATATATGTTGCAAATCTGAGCTTATCAAAATCTACACCACAAATACATAAACAACCACCTACTAATTTCATTCATTGAGAACAAGGGCATGATGTTGGTCAACTAGGGAAACATCATATAATATGAGAATGCGTTTTTCCTTATCATGATATAGACGGTAAAGCGAGAATAATCGCTTGTGAACTTTACAAATTGGAAGAAAGGGCAGTGGGTAGCGACGTAAGGGAAGGAAGTACAGAAGGGGTTGTGAATTTTGTGCCGGTAGCAACCGACGATTTACCGCTGGCTTCTTATGTTTTGCTTTATGATCCCACATTTTGATACCTCCACGGCCTGCTGTAAATGTACGGCACCCTGCTCTGCTCAGGAGAGTCCATACGTACAGCAACTTTCCGGTAGACGGAAGTCAGTCACCACCGTACTAACAAACTAATCCGTCTCAGGTAGTTGGCTCACGCAAAAGTTTCTGTGAGCGAAAACTTCGCTAGGCCTCGCTAGTTATTCATATATTATGCATTTTTCCCGCCACCGTTTTATCTCTATTTTTCAATTGTCTCTATTTTTATACCTGTTTTATTCTGCTCAATTAGCACCCTCAGGACTTTGTTCCTAGAGGTGCGAGTGTTCCGTTACAAGAGTTTGTTGTTCTAATTATGGATATTCATGTAACAAACATACAAAAAAACCGGAAACAAAACCTTGTTGTGAGCAGCAGCTGTTGCTGACAGCAGCATTTACTGCCAACGCATGCTGGAGTTCAACCCCTCGTTATCGGCAGCTGTTCTGCAAGCGGAAAAAGAATTTTGACCAGAATCTTCTCGAGCGGTGTTGGGTATGACCCTTGTGACGGCTCTCAACAGGGATATCATCTTCGCTGCGGTCCACAACGAGGAGGCTTTCGTTGCGATGAGCCATGGGAACAATATCGTCAGCTTCCAAATTGACGTTCAGAAAGTGACACAAGGTCACATTCTCGGCCCGGCCTCAAACAGTCAACTGCCCCTTAATTTAGAGTGACCGCCTTATGTATATACCCGCTGCCGTCGTAGACGAGGACGCTGCAGTGTTCACTCGTATCAGACAAGTCAGTGGAGAGTAGTGTCAGCAGAAACTAGAGTGGCTTCAGAACTCACGCGTGCCAGGATAAACAAAGGGGTTGAATCCGACATCAAGTAGCAGGAGCTATTACTAATTGACAGCAGCTTCTGCTATTAGCAGTAGCTACAGCGAAGGTACTGCTTATCCGTTTGTACCCGGGTTTAACCCCTATTAAGCCGTCGTACATACTACCCCACGACTGTCTGAGTATGCCAAAATACTACTTGGATGCATTCGCTCTTCGATCCTTCATACTACATCACACCCTCACACTAGTTTTAATTAGCTGTTTCATTTGAATAAACCTTATTATGGTCTCATTCAGATGAAATAGCTTTTTAAAATAAATTCTTAAACCTGCACAATCAAAAATTCACGTTCGTTGGAAGTTTATCGCAAGTTCAATTTTTGAACTTGCGATTAATTTTCAACAAGCGTAAATTTTCAATCTGTGAGCTCTGAGACATTCCTATCACTACCATCTTCCATTTCCTCCAGTTGTATTCAAAAACTTCTTCTCTTTGTTCCGGACCTGGCACTTTCTTTTCATTGTCATATAAAAAATAATAACCTGACGCCAACCAGCTCCTTGCCAGTGATTGCAGAGAGAGCCTCATGTGCAAAAAGCTAAAAAAACTAGTTTACTAGTTGAGATTCTAGTTGTTTCCAACGTGTACAATGTACATAAATGCGCCTTTATGAGTCCTTGCGCGTATGTCTTTACTTTTCTAAAGACTGTTTGGACGAAACAATTTTGACCAATCAATGAAGAACTCGGACAAACGTGGGGTAGTACGTCGGCACAATAGAGGTTGCACTCCGGTGCAAAGGGATCACTAGCACCTCTGCAGTAGCTACTGCCAACAGCGGGGGCTGCTGCCAATTAGCAGCAGCTCCTGCCCCGATCTGAATCCCATTGGGAGGGGACCTGTGCAGGATTATTTTGCGTAAGATTCACAAGATTGGAAAGCAGTACGACAGTGTCAGTGCTCTCAAGCCGGCCAAGGCATGAGGTCGACACTATTACATCGGAACCACTGCAAAAAAAAGACCCGCTGGATCGTGGTGATATCCTTTGCGTAACGGAACCATTAACGTCGACGAGCACGCTGGAAAGTCAGCAGATGGGAGGTGAAAACTCTTTGGCATTCTTCTGAGTTCATCCTCTCGAAACGATTTCACTACCGAACGTACCACTGACGTTGAACTTACTAACGAATTTTCCTCGTTATTGTTTTGGAGTTGAAAGATTAGACAACCTTTTTTGTTGACATTTTCAGAATTTTCTCCATTCAGTATTTTTTTGTTTATCAAAAACAGGAAGTCGAACTCATGGCTGTTGTGCTCGACATCTCGGAAAACAGCCGATTTCGATTTACCATAAGGGAATGCCTAAAAATTAACTGGCTAAGGGTAGTGCATATTCAAAATCACCATGCCGGGACGTGTGCCCAGCCCTGGCTGGGAAAAACAGCTGAAATACTATGAAGGTAGGGCGGTGAAAAACGGGCTAGAATTAGAGTTTCTATGACCTGAAGATGCCAGGTCGTGCACACGTGCACATCGCCGCCCAAAAAGATAGCAGTCTCATGCCGAACCGTCAAAAAACATCGACATTCAGAGGAAGAAATAAATGCAGATTTACTATATTAAAATGGTTGAACAATAAAATCAAGCACTTAAAGGCAGTGTCCACGATAAAATCCATGTCTGATTGTTTGGTGGAGATCAGCAGCCGCGGGGCCTGTCGCAACCCTAACGTTGAAAAAACTAAGAAAAATGAGCTTGGAACGGTCCCCTACGGCCCCAAAGTTGGACACCCGTCAGCTCGTCACACCCCGGATGCTTTTTCCACGCCCACCGACGTGAACAAATGAGTGCTCGAGATTGTGAGATGAGCGATGGTTTCCGATCAATAGCCCCTTCATTCTCAACTTCCCTGTTTACTCAGGTCAGCTCGCATACATCGGCTGCAAAAGACGGAAGTTACAAGCCTCGGACAACTCGTCCACCATGCCTCCCTAGCTCAACTTTTGAGGGACCATAACTCCGTTCCTAGAAGGTCTTGTACGATTTCAAAAACATCATTGGAATCAGCATGGACCGTCTTCAAGATAGGCAAAAAAACAGAAAAACGATTTCTATCGTGAACACTGCCTTTAAAGGCACAGTCCCACCTCAGAGGTAATTTTCGATATTGTGGTCCAGTCGCCGCCTATAGTAGCCCCGCCAAGCGCGAAATCTCAATTCGCTCAATAAAGCGAAAAAAAGCTAGGAAAAATTCGACCACGCCTCTTTGAAAGAAAAAATGGGTAACGCCCACTGCCAGGTTTCCGACCTCAATAGGGAAGAGACGCGCCAATGCTTTTATTCAAAACCTATGTTCTTCCATTTGTTTTCGGGTCTGGCTTTATATTGTGGCCTGCTTCAGAACGATAGCTGCGAAAAACGAGAGAATACAGGCTCGAGACAACTCGTCCGCGAACTTCTAGCCGTTCAGAATTGAAATTTTTGAGGAGCCGTTACTCCGTTCGTAGTGAGTCCTGAGCGATTGTGGAGACACCATTGTGATCAGCCTGACCTTTTCTCCAAGATAGGCAGATGAACGAAAAATCGATCACGAGGTTGGGCTGTGCCTTTAAAGGCATCGTCCACGATGAAAACCGAATTTGGGTTTATGCGTTCATTCGGACTAGTGGGCCATGACAATGTCACTCAGAAAGTTTGGAGTTACAAAACCGTCTCTGATTGAAGAGTCGCTTACCTCAAATTGGCTTCCTGGGTTTGGGGGGCCGGCCTTGGGGTCGATCCGTTGTTACAAGGAACAAAGCTCCTGGGTTGCTGACGGCGGGCGTGCCTTGACGCGTCGTAGGGCGCAATACACACGCCAGTCACTTTCGAATTCGGCATCGATCGAAAGCAGCCGGCAGCACTGGACGCAGCAGGTGGGCAGCCCATTTTAATTCAGCTGAAGTCGTAGTTGAGCGGCATCCTCGGTGAATTGCTTCCAACGCTGCGCCAAGGAACGAAGCGTAAAACTGTTCCTTGCATTCTCTGCGCAACTATCCCAAGTTGATGCCGGCGCGAAATTCAAATTTGCTATGAACTTTCTAAAAATGGGTTTTTCTCAAAAAGTTGACGTTTTTGAGGGGGCGTTTTGCTACCGTTAGTCACTATAGGGATAGTACAACACGAAAACATCAAAAACCCAAATATGGTTTTCATCGTGTACGATGCCTTTAAAGGCAGTGTTCACGACAAATTTCACTTCCGATATCTCCACGGCTTACGGAAGGTCTGATACCCTATATAGCAAGGCATGCTTAAAAAGGACACTAAAGGTGCTCTTGTGAGCCAAGATAGGTTCTCCCTTGTTTACGTTGATTCTCGAGCGTGGAGGTATCGACCGCTAAAAGGATGACACCTATCAGTGCAATGAAGCGATCAGCTCGCTTATCAGCACTTCCTTGACTTGATCATTCCTTCAATCTGAGTCTTCATTTGTTCGTTTAGAGGTGGCGGATCTGGAGCACGGGCGTGGCCGGGACACCAAAACGCTTGTTTGAAGCCGTTATTTTGCCGCTCCTGGCTCGTTTTCTACCGTTCTTTTGACACTGGGAACCTAGGATATTTCTCACCTATTCACTGTGGAAAGACAACGAGGATGATCTTCGTAAACGCAGCCTTTAAAGGCACAGTACACCCTCACATATACATTTCGAGATTTTCATGTAATTGTGTAGGAGACCCCTCCTGTATAACACGTGCCAAATGCCAGATCTCATTTGCTCCAAATAAGCGAGCTACAAGCGACTACCACAGGCCCGACCCCCTTCGCTCACCACCACAAGCCCGGCCCCCTAACAGATTTTCGAACTCGATAGCGTCTCGATGGATGGATGAATTCCAACAAGTCGTCGTTCTTCAGTCCATTACCCGACTGTCTCCTTATTCTGGCTTTTTCTCGCGCAAGGATTGCGAATGAAGAGAAATACAGACCTGAGACAACTCGTCCACCAATTCTTCACCCTCAATATCTAGGCATCTTTGAAGAGCCAGTACTCTGTTCAAAGAGGGTTCTAGACGATTTTAGAAATACCACTGTGATCAGCGTGTGACTGTCTTCAAAATAAGCACGAAATACGAAAATTAATGTTTTGGGTGTCCTGTGCCTTTAAGTCAATGTTTTTGACTAGATGAGTACATAAATATTCGAGCAGGTCAGTTCGAAGATTAATGCTCATTGATTGAAACTCAATTTGGAGCCAGCTGATATTCCTTATATTGAAGATCATCGATGCCGATGATGTGGATTGGGCTCGTCCACCATCGAGAGACAAAAAATTCAGGCTTCAAATTTGGCCCGAGTCAGCGGTGTTTTCGCCAACATTTCTAATAGTCCTACTATTCGGAACCCAGAAAAGGGTTTATAGAAGAAAAGAAGACAAGCATATTTTATCGCGACCACTGCCTTTAACGCACTGCACGTTGGAATCACAACCGGAGCGCACCGCAAGTTCGAATATCAACTGCTCTGCGTTTCGGTTGCAGTGGATCGTGACGGGCGGAGCCGGTTGCGCTTCGGGCCTGCTATTGTCTGAGATGGTTATATTTCACCGAGGCTCACCGCTCCCTTGCTGGTGATAATCGAGATCCACAGTTCACTAGGGGTTTACCAGAGTTTACATCATTTCGTGTTTTTTGGTGTGTTTCTCTCAAATTCTTCGTCATGTCAGTTCTACCCGGAGATCGAGTAATCAATTGAGCGAATAATCTCAAGATTGGAGATTATCATAAAATCTGCCTTTCAGTGGATCATTTGTGAACAAATCCTACTAAAAAACCGTCACAAAATACTGAACTTCCAAGATATACATACGCATCACCAACAGCGAGCAATAAACAGAATCAACCATTGCGAAAGGACATAATGACTTCCTATAACCTCCTCATTACCTAATTAGGCACTTGGGCACGTGACTGATGCAACACTCGTAGCCTACCTTTCCCTACATATTATCTTATCTCTCATGGTTTGCGCCGTGTCAATCAAAGATGCGCTGCTTTCTCAGAATGTGTCTTTTTTCCACGTGAAAAAAATTTTCGTTGGGGATTCAATACTGCATTTCCAACGAAATATTTCCTTCTCTTAGTGACTTCCATCTTCGCTTATATTCGTGAATGTTGTTTCTTGTCTGTGAAATGAGCGAACGCCTAAACAATTATTGCCCTTGTTCAGATGCTGTTCCTACACACTCTCTTGTTGGTGACAGGAGCGTTTTCGTTTTCTTGTAAAGATCAGAATAATAACGATGTCGATTGGTTAGTTTACGACTTCTAAGTCATCTAACTCATTACCTTGGCTCAAATCCCCATTTAGTACGCATGTACATACCTATGCTGATACTCATACATAATCACACATGTTCCGTTAATATCATGAATGCCGTAACACTCGACCGGAACAATTCTGCTATGGAAAATGTTGTCCCACATAGTACTCACTGCAGATTCATACATGATGATAATGCAGCCATGCCAACTTGGAAAACTTCTAGAGTTTTTATACGATTAGATACAAAATTTTGGGTCCCATGAATTTGAAGGCAGTGATCACGAAGAAAAGCGTTATCGAAATAACTACAAAAATCAGCTTAGGTGGAAAACATCTGAAAAACTATGAAGGTAGCGCTGTGAAAAACGGGCTAGAATTAGAGTTTCTAGGGCACAAGTAAGCCAGTTCGTGCACACAAGCACAGCGCCGCTCAAAAAACCACAGTCTCATGCTGAGCAGTCAAAAATCATCGACATTCAGAGGAAGAAATATATCCAAATTCACCTAATAAAAACAGTTGAGCAATGAAATAAAGCATTTTGCTCATGTTTTTGACTAGATGAATACATAAATATAGTGAAATTCAATTTTAAGCCAGCTGATGTCCTTGATACTAGAGATCATCGAAAGAATTATCAGGAACTCGGAGTGTGTAGCTTATAGAATTTTCTTGACCAAGAATTGTGTCGAAAACTAGTTTTGGCGTGTTGTAGATCAAGTTTATTAAGACGTCATCCTCAGTTCGCTTTCATTCGCCCATAACGGCATGTCTAAGCTGAGCTCGTCATGTCTGCTCTGAGCGCAGGCTTAACGCTCTGGAATATCCCATAACCTTTCCATTGGTTTAAGGTTGGGGAACAGCCCGGCCGTTCGACCGAATTGTCATGAATGGCCTGGAGCCAAGCATGCGCTGTCCTGCTTACAAAGTAAAAAGTGCCTTGAAAAGGACAGGAGGTGATGCCTGAACTTCCCCCAATGATCTGTTGAGTTCATAATACATGATGCAAACACTTGGTCCACCTCGTCGTCACAGCCGAACCCGTCATAAGTTTGGGAGGGAATGTCCTACTCGTAATGCTCTCTCTCCCATGGTTCCCATTCGAGAATATGTAGGTGCCGGTTATTTTGTAGATCCTTCAGAAAACCTATTTTGGTCAAGGATAAGTTCAATCACAGCAGATCTGATGGATACACTCATTATAGAAGAGACCTACACAAAGACCCGCACTTGTCCTCGAGTGAGAACTTCATTTGGAGAAAGCGTCGTGTGTTGGGCCGGATTCAGATGATATGGCAAGCTGGACCACGTGTTTGCACCCGTAATGTGACCCCCACAGACTGTCAGAAAGTCTAAAAAGATCATCTTCTGTCGTCTCTGAAACGTATCCGTCTTCTCTTTTCTTCAGGAGGACTACGCACGCCTGGATTCAGGTCTATCACGTCAATTTGCTCGAAGGAAAAGCCTATTCTTCGTACCTTAAACCGGTGAAAAACCTTGTGACATTTTCTTGGCCGTTGAGTCTGCGCTTGAAGCAGACATGAAGAGCTCGTGGCTCATTTTAACTAGCCGCTTTTGGCGAATGGGAACAGATTGATGGCGACGCCTTCAAAAACTTGGTTTTCCACAGGCCACACCGAGTTTCCGACACAGTTCTGGGCCAGGGCAATTCTGTAGACTCTAAACTCAAAGTTCCTGATGATTCGTACTATGCAGGAGTTGACACAGAGGAGTAGGAATGGAAATTTTCACGAGGACTTCAGCTATGTATGTCATATAATTTTGCAACGGCCGTCTTGATCATAACTCGGCTTCAGTTTCTTGGCAGCTGATCCAATTTCCTGAGAAAATCGTGCCCTTCGGGTTTCGTGGATGCTGCGTCGTCCACTTTCACTCCGTAACAAAAACAACCCGTTTTCACTGTATCTCCAGTTTTTTTTTTCGGCTTTTTCAAGTTTCCCATATCTACGACTTATGCCATAAAATCGATTTCATTTTTGAGCGTGTATGCTGCCTTCAAAGTCAGCGTACACGCTTGTAAACGTGGTTGAGACAACTACGGAAATAGAATGGTATGGCTCAGATCACAACGTCTACGCTTTTTGAAGCGTCAAAAACGACCCACAAAGACGCTACACGAGTGCGACGTTGGCTCCGACCCTGTATCTGCCCGCCCCCTGTATTTGTCGTCTCCTCCAAAACAGGGGTCCTAGGCCATTTCCACCGTCCGAGACGTTGTTGGGTGGTTTAATAAGTACAACAAGTGAAAGGCCTACATCGACGATGGTGGAAATGACCTAGCACCCCTGTTCTGAGGGAGGACGCAAATAGAGGGGGCGAGCAGATACAGGGCGGGGACAACTTCTCACTTGTGTAACGTCATTGTGGGTCCTTGTTGACGTTTCAAATTGCGTAGGCGTTGTGTTCTGAGCCATAGAATTCTATTTCCGTAGTTATCTCAATCACATTTACGAGCGTGTACGCTGCCATTAGGCAAAATGCAGTATTTCTGACATCAGCTCGAAAACTCTTCCGCATCCCAAAAGCTACCAAAGCAGCTAACTTCATTTGCAAGCGATGTGAAGGGAGAACTCCGCGGTCGCAAGTTCCGATTATTCAGTAGGGGGACTAGCTTCCTACAGCATTGCGACTGTTTTTCGGAGTCCTCTTCACAAGTGATGTGAACAAGCACCGGTAAGAGGCGAAGGTTGTTTGAAAAATAACTTACCAGCGACAGCTATAGCGCATATCGGGCATATCGACTTGCACTTGATATTGATGATGAAGGGGCGCCGCGTAGCTCGTTGATGGAAGTATGTTCCCGCCCTAAGCGTCTGCACAGTTGCAGCGACGTGCGAGTGATCGCCGTACGCCAACATTGACGCGGCCACGAAAATGTTCTCGAAAATTATCGTCGCCGCTCGCTGGCAGTGACGCAGGGTCATCGCGGTGACACGACACTGCGGTTCCCCCTCGTCTGCCCTTCACGCCGCGTCGATCGCTCCCGTCCCCGAATGTAATCGATATTGCATCACCCACAGCTGTTCGGCGCTGCAAACAACGCCACGACATGAACTCTGTAGGCCTCTTTAGGTGTCGTTTATACTTCCGCCGCCGAGCGACGCGGCACAGTGTATTTCTGTGATATTGGTCACGCGGCGCGGCACGATCAATATTAGAGCGTTGCACTTCGCGCGCCGCTCGGCAGCGGAAGTATAAGCGACCTCTAAAGGGCCAATGAGAGTGCTTCCGCTTAAGGGCGCGGCAGCATGCAATGGTGAGGAATTGATCGTGCGACGCCGCATGTTCAATACTTCTCCATTGCATGCTGCCACGCCTTAGAGCGGCGGGACTCTAGTTGACCTCCAAGCCCCCTCCCCCCACTCGTCGCCCATCACGCCGCGTGGTCGAATGCGATCGATATTGGATCACCCACCGCTATTGGTCGCGGCGAGCAACGCTGCGGCTTGAAATCTGCAGACCCTTTAAAGGCACAGTACACCAACAGATATGAATTTTCTGACTTGCCAAGTGCGAGATCTCGATTCCTCCAAGTAACCTGGATATAAACGACCAGCAAGGGCACGACCCCCTCCATTCACCACCACGTGCCACACACCTCTTCTCGAATTTGAACTCAATAGCGGCAGAATGAATGGATGAATTTCTAGCGCGTCGTCGTTCTTCATTCTCTCACCGGTTTGTCTCCTCATTCTGGTTCGCTCTCGTGCAGCGACTGCGAATGGAGAGAAATACCAGCCTGAGACAACTCGTCCACCAAGTTTTTGCACTCGAAATCTAAGCATCTTTGAGAAGCCCTGATTCCGCTCGCACGGGCCTTGAGCGATATTAGGGATACTTGTGATCAGCGTGAAATTTTCTCCAAGATAAGCACGAAACCTGGAAAATAATTTTTTGGGTGTCCTGTGCACAGTCCAAGCTCGTGTTTGAAATATAAGCACGGTCCAAGCTCGTGGGTTTAATATGATATTATTGTTCGGAAGCTGTGTGTGGCGACTCTGCCAAACGCGGAATCTCAAATCTTCAGAATAAGCGATAAAAATCGAGCACCGATTCTCTCCGCCCACATCGGAGATTTCGGGCTCAATAGGGACGAGACGCGCCACGGACTTTGATCAAAATCTACGTTCTTCCATTTGTCATCGGTCTAGCTTCACAGTGTTGTCTGCTCCGGCGCAATGACTGCGATCGACGATGAAAATCATTGTGATCGTACCGAAATTCTCTCTAAGATAAACAATCAGAATAGAAAACGATTCTGAAATGGGACTAACCCTTTAACGCTGGCCTTCTGGTCCGCAGCTGCTGTCGTCGCTGCCAGTGGAGAACACGAGGAAAACAAGGTTCATTGAAAGCCAAAGACTTTGGTCTATCAAAGTCGTCCTCCAAGATGATATTTTCCGTTCTCGAATCCACGGCCGCCACAACCGACTATAAGCCCGGCATAAGGCAAACATCACAGATGCAGGCCAACGCCTGCATCTTTGGAGCACATCCTATGAAATCCTTTTCTCGCATAACACGATTACAGTATATACAGCTGCTACTATTCCTATAACGGTATCATCAGTAAACGCCTTAGGAGTGGGACTTATATTTACAGATCTTATGTCCACATAACACTTCTTTGGACAAGGTAGTCCACTTTTCTCTGTTCAGGTTCGCCGTTTACAAGATGCCGATTGAGTCCTCAGATAACTCTGTACCAGGAATAAAGCAAGGAGTAGCTTGGTATTACCTCGACTCTAATAAAAAGGGATCACTTCTGCCATCGCCAAAAACTCTCAACGACAAAGATCAGGTATTGTAGAATAGACGGTATCTGATACCAATCGTGTTTTCGTGTTCATATAAAGTAAGGAAATATTTGCGATAATGGAAATGAGCATTTGAGTCCAATTGCCGGGAATGTTTCCACTGTCTTCAGGAAAGATCATCTGTGGTCCATTGAGAATGAATTCAACTGTTTGTCGATACTTTGTCATTCAGTTTCATCTTATCCATTGCCGAGCGACTCCGTTTCATAACTGTACTTTATGCAGGCTATTGCTTATACACTCAACCAATACTACGCCAAGAGAACGGATCCCACTATATTCCACATGATGTACAACGACGAACCCTACAATGGGACGTCCTCATTCATGGACATGTTGACGTCCAACCGAATAAATGCGGCTGCGGTGCAATTTGGGCATACAAAAGGTAGGATTTCTATCCTCGATATTTAGGCTTGAACCCTTACGGAGGAACTCTTGAACAACATATTCGTGAATAACGAGTTCAATTTATTTAGAGGCAAGTAAAAATACGATAAATAAAAATTATTGCAGTGTTTTATGTATCAAATTCAAATGCTACTCAGACAACTTGGGAGTCCGATTCGGCCCAGACAGGCTTCGATTTAAGTACAAAGCGCACGGACGAAGATACGGTCTCTAGCTTTTCGAGTGTCACTTGGCCTAGTCGTCGTCAAAATGAGAAGCACGTGCCTCAATACACAGGCGTTCCACTCGGTACACGCTTTTGAATCGAAAACGATGCCGTTTCAACGATGAACGAGCCACGATGCCCATAATGGAACACGTTGATAGCTCCCTCCATAATTGTTCAGGCGCCTATCAGCCGCACAGCACGTATAGAAGAACTCCATTCCATAGAGAGCACAGTTTTCCTATCGTGGCCGCTTCTGGAAGGTGACTACGAGTCACTTTCGGAACGATTTTCGACCTCTGGGTCTCCCCCCATGGTCCTCATCGAAGGAAGCTCGCTCGTTTTTTGACCGTGGCAAGGCTGATGTCCTTGTCGCGGACTACTGTAGCGGTGACCCCTTTCTGTACGCCGTGATATGGAACGTACTTTGTTGAGGGAGGCCCGCCCCTATCGAAGAGATAGAACCCAGCCTCTATGGAGGGGTGGGACCCCATTCCTATGGAGGGGTAGGATCCCTTCCTAAATCAGTGTTGGTACACGCCTCTTACGAAGGCCAGGCTAAACCTCCAACCGACTTGGGATGACGATAGGGGCACGAGCTGCTGCGTGGGAAGCGGGGGTGCAGCAAAAGTTTTGCCTGTCTGCGCCACGTGCTTCTAATTTAGAACGAAGTGCTGTTGTGTGGGAAAGGCGGGTGCGGCATGAGTTTTGCCTCTTTGCGCCACGTAGTCCCTTAAAATGGATCACGTGCTTCTCAGAGCAACACGTGCTGCTGCTCAAAAGCCTTCTATTTCGACCAGGCATTCAATTAGAAGGCCTATCGTGGCCGAATCGGATTCCCCAGTTGCCTGAGTGTAAAGTGGATAAAAATTAAAGTCTGTCCGAATGAGACTGTCCGCCCCCGCGCTCGGCGTGTGTGTCTAGCAAGCGTCGCTTAAACATTTTTTCTTCCCAAGGATACGAACAGCTAACTGGGATACTAGTTACTACTTGTCTTATAGTCCTCATCGATTTGCAAGTTCAAAAAATGCCCTCGTCTCGGCTGCTCGACACGCACGCAAACGCTTTTGTGGACAGCCTCATTCGGGATACTTGCGCTCTCTCCACCAGCAGATTTGGTCAAAGGGAATCACTACTCTCAAAACACAGAGGGTAGCTGCTCCATATCGTGTGCTCTCGCCTTGTATTGCAAACGACAACTTCAATCTCCCCGAGTTCACAATATCATTTTCCAATGCGAGACAATCTTTCATAACATGCCAAACTCCGGGCAGCATAGACGATGAATTTCCCAGAGTGTGAGAAATGAGTTTCCCAAAGTACAACAACTTTATATAACATCAATACGGGAAAACGTTATGCAAAGGACCAAGAGCCGTCTCTCTAAATCAGCATAAATCCACCTTTTCTCAAATGGAAATGTTCGAATCTAACTAGTTTCTAACACTTATAGTATTCAGTTATTTGCGAAGAACCTTCCTACACTCTGTTTAGAGTAGAAGGGTAATTTACCTGTGGAAAGAGCGCGACTCATAGGGTTGAAATTTCATAGTCACTCATCCATGGTCATTCTGCCTGATTTTCGGTGTATCCAATGGCAATGTGGTTTCAATAAAAGTTCTTCGGAATGATTCATCGGACAATTTCAGCAGCGTACACGCAATGCTGCCCCCACAGTCTCTGTTCAGCCTCAAAAGTATTATTCGATATTAGGATCCGTTCGCTGCTTAAAGGAAGTGGTCACGATGAAAAACGTTATCGAAAAAAACTACAAAAATCGACTTCGATCAAAAACAGCTGAAAAACTATGAAGGTAGCGCGGTGAAAAACGGGCTAGAATTAGAGTTTCTAGGGCCTAAGGATGCCAGTTCGTGCACACGTGCACAGCGATGACGAAAAAGATCGCAGTCTCATGCCTAGCAGTCAAAAATCATCGACATTCAGAAGATGAAATAAATGCAAATTTAACGAATAAAGACAGTTGAATGATGGAAGCATCACTTCAGTCAACGTTTTTGACTAGATGTGTACATAATTCCGAAGGTTCATCGATTGAAATGCAATTTCAAGCCAGCTGATGTTCTTGATATTAGAGGTCATCGATGCCGATGATGTGGAGTGGGCTCGTCCACCATCAAAAGACAAGGAAGTTCAGGTTTCAAATTTGGCCCAAAACAGTGGTTTTTCGCGATTTTTTCTTATAGGTCCTATTACTCGAGACCCAAAAAAAGGGTTTAGAGAGAAAAAGACGACAAGCATATTCGATCGCGACCACTGCCTTTAAAACACCCTGAAGAATGCGAAATCTCGATTCTCCCGAATGAGCGGTTGTTTGCGGGTGGTTCAATAGGTGCAATAGGGAAACCACATACATCGCCGACGACGAGAATTGCCCAGCACCCTTGTTTCGGAGGAGAACGCTAATACAGGGGGCGGAAAAATACAGGGCGGGGCCAACTTCCCACTCGTGTAGCGTCATTGCGTGTCGTTTTTGACGCTGCGTAGGCGTTGTGTTCTGAGCCAACCAGGCTAATTCCGTAGTTATCTCAATCACGTTTACGAGCGTGTATGCTGCTTTTGAGGCATTCGGTCGCTTTTACATTTTTTTCTATTCAGGCACCTTGTTCTTCGATGGCAATAGCGGAGTGTGGCTGATTCACAGCGTTCCAAAATTTCCACCACCGGATCACTATGAGTACCCAGCTAGTGGAACCGACTATGGCCAAACTATGTGGTGTATCTCGTTCCCGTACCAACAACTTGGACAAATAGGTAAAACAACGCAGTATTAGCACATGTGATCGACGCGGAAACGTTCGTCGGGTCGGTGTTGTCTACAATGAACATACAAGCTGTGCTCCGCAAGCGCAAAGAGTTCATCTACCCGACAAACCATTCCGCCTTGACTGTACTGGGCTGGGATTCATGATAGCTTCGGGTCCCGGCAGGGTTTGGTTTGGTTTGGTTGGGTTAGCTGCTCCAGCTGGGACCAAAACGAATCAAGCCACCACCTCGGAACAGCGGTTACTGTGCTTCTTTGGGCCTTTCCGGTCCGCAATTGCATCTCGACACGCTTTGCAGCCGCGCCCTTCAGAGTCCAAAAAGTTTCCAGCGCCGCAGCCGCCGATGTGTTGACTCTAGATGGGTTTTAAGAACTAAAAACTAAACGAAATTGGAGAAAACTGTGTAAAAAAAGCCATATCGAGTCGGCTTTGGCGCTGGAAACTCGACTTTCTCTAGCGCGTGCGGCCGCAAAGCGTGTCGAGACGCGATTGCGGACCGGAATTCGGTCCAGAGAAGCACAGTACATGGGACCCAGGCGTAGCTCAGTCCTGACCGAACCTAGCGATGATGAATCGCTGGTTTGCGAACGTTTCCAACCAAACCCTGTTGGGACCCCGGGATAAGCGTTCATGAATCCCAGCCCTGGCAGTTTATGTCCGAGCATTCTGCATTTCAGCTTGTCTATATGTATATGCGACGCGCGAAACCACAACTTTATTCACTGCAGACTTTTATTGGTAATCAAAGAGGAACTCGAGAAACGAAAAACTTTGACATCCTCCATATTTAAGCAGTTGAGATTCCAGCTTTCTGAATGGGCCAAATTTTAGTAGAGCCGCTCAATTTCACTTCCTCGCTAAGATAATTCAAATTATTGAAAATCTGATTTCCCATTAAGCCCGAAACCGAATGATTATCCTATGCAGGAAAACAGGCAAATTTCTATCGTCGTGTGATTTTTGACCGCCATATTCAACAATCACGCAGTATCTGCTGCTGAAAGAACAGAAATTTTAGTATTGCCTGTGGCATTCCCAACTCTTCCGCACTGCCATGTTTCCCGTCTGCATAGATGTATTATGGTTGCCTATTGAATGACACGGACCATACAGCATCGTCTTCCAAATCACGAGCAAATGCGCAAATAGATTTCTCTACACGACCAAAGTTTGCCGAATTTTGTCGACAAATGCGAAAAAAGGCAGAAGCCAATCGGCAAATGACAGTTGCTGCCTATCCCTACTCCCGTTCTCCTATCATAAGCATTGCCGCAGTAGGTGGTATATTCTACGGCGTTGATGTCATGTTTATCCTTGAGGCGGGTTCCCTGCTAGGGAAAAATAGATCAGAAGTCAGGATGACGAAGTTTATTGGATATCACTTGGAAATTACCGACAGATCAGGGTGGCGAATTTGTGGTTTATGGCCGAAGACTCCATGGACTTCCTATGTATAGAGTTTAAAGTGTTACGGGCCGGTGACCTTCGCGTGCTGGACCGCAGCAACTTAATGCTTTATGCAATGAATGGGAAAACTTTTAGCTATCTAGCTGTGCACGCTATATGGCTCGAACGTTCCCTGTGTATACTATTTAAACGTCTGCTTGATTTAGTAGAAACAGGGACCCCAACGAGCAGGTACCAACAAACTTGTATACACACCACCAGATCTATGAAAAAGTCCAGACCCTTATCACTTTTCTCTGATCAGGAAACCTCTAAAATCTTAGAATTCAAAATAAAGGAATGTTAGCTTTCGTTGCCTATAAATTGAAAATTGTTTTGGATTATTTACGTGTTCTCCCCTGAAGAGCATCCCGCCTCAGCATGAACCCTATAGACCAGTTAAGCATCGAGAAAGTCTTAACAGTATACTTGTTATTGAATGATACTTTCTCGGATAATGGTTCGATTCAGATAATGCCGTTTTTCCTATGATTCGGATACGGATATCCGGTCGGATAATTTTGGATAACTTCGAGTATTTTTGGAACAAACTTGAGGCAAGACGGTGAAAAATAAACCAGGCACTCAAGGCAAGCCTTTGAAAACATGCAAAATTTAACAAACAGTAGTACTTCATCGCTGTTTCGGCATGTTAACATGCAAACTTCATTATTTATACACAGGTTCAATTCAGGACAACTAGCTAGTAAAAAGTATGCAAAGCAACTTTCCAAAAAACTTCTACACTGAATAACTATCTATCTGGTCATCTCACTTGACCACGCCCATTTTTCGGCGCCGCAACGCCTCTTCCAATTCGAAAGGAGGAGGAAAACTCTGGGTTGATGTAATTGATAGAAGGCGGTACGGATAAATGGACGTGGCTGAGTGCAATTTTATCCGATTTTATCCAAAAATGAACCGATTTTATCCGGAATTTTACCCGAACTTTATCCGATTTTATCCGATTTTCCCCGAAATTTGGACCCTTCGCATAATGGTTCGATTCAGACAAGGCCGACCTTAAATTCCCCGGATATTGTTTCGATTCAGATAATGCGTTTTTCAAAATTTCGGATATCGCATTATCCAAATCTCGGACATCCGGTCTGATATCCAAAGAGGAGTGATTCGTATACTAAGCATACTATACAGCCCTTGTCTTGAAAAGGTTCGTAAACGATGGCATAATTGTACAGATATTCCATCACAAAGTGCGCTATTTTACCTGATGTTTGGTTCCCAGAAAAATGTGCCAAAAACTTAGCTCGCAAGATATTGCAGAATAGAAAAAACTTTGACTATTCAAAAAATCGGATAGTTGAATGAATGCCCCATACGAGTAATGAGATTCTAGCTTCGGAGCCTAATACGGCCCTCTAACCGAACATTGTTTTAGCGAAACATTCCAAACCGTTTCGAGGCAAATCCGTTTTTTCTCAGCCATTATTCGATTTTCAAGACCGAATTGAAAAGTTTTCTTTTCGAATTCGACCCTTATATGGCAAAAATGGACACCAGTATAGCAAAATCGTTCACTTTTAGGACCAAATACCAAGGGCAAGCGAGGTTGTGTAACTTTTCAACGGGTGGTAAGGGAGGTCGGAAAGTTTCACCTTAAAGGCACTGTTCGCGATAAATATCGCTTTTCTGTTTTTTTGCCTATCTTGAAACCGGTCGCATTCTGATTCCAATGATGCTTCTGTAATCGTGTACAAGACCTTCTAGGAATGGAGTTATGGTCCCTCAAAAATTGAGCTAGGTAAAATGGTGGACGAGTTGTCCGAGGCTTGTAGCTTCCGTCTTCTGCAGCCGATGTATGCGAGCTGACCTGAGTAAAGAGAGAAGTTGAGAATGAAGGGAGGAACGGGGCTTCTGATCGGAAACAATCGCTCTACTCACGATTTCGAGTGGTCCTTTGTTCACGGCGAGGGGCGGAAAGAGGTGGGGCTTGCCCACAATGGCGGGGCTTGCCCACTTTTCTAAGCCGTTTTGCGGCTCCTGGGTAGCCTTTCTTCCCGTTTTTTCGACTCTGTTCTGCTTCTGAGAGCCACGAGAAGCGTTTGTCATGAAAAATTCGAGGATGAAGTTTATCGCGAAAGTGCCTTTAAAAATTAAAATTTCGTGAGGGTGGCGGTCAGCACTAATGCAACTACTCGGGCAGTCCAGTAACGTACTGCGTTCTCCATCGCTCGAGTGAATAAAAATTTCAAATTCAAATTTGTTACATGTGGTTCATATGTGAAAGAAGCCTTATTCACTAACTATGAAAACCTAATAGCCACGGAAAACGAATAAGCAACTCTAGCGCAGGTAACAAGAGAGCTGTTTTTCTAACGGGGAAGACTGTCTGAAATTCGGGTTGCCTTGCTCATCTTTACATTCTTCATTCCAGCTCGACAGATGAAAAAGCGACGCCCTAAAGGCACAGGACACCCAGAAAATTAATTTCCAGATTTCATGCTTATCTTGCAGAGAGTCACACGCTGATCACAGTGGTATCTCTGAAATCTTCGAAGACCCCCTATGAACAGAGTTATGGCTCCTCAAATATGCTTATATTTTGAGGGTAGAAAATTGTTGGACGAGTTGTCTCAGGCCTGTATTTCTCTTCATTCGCAATCGTTGCGCGAGAGAAAACCAGGATAAGGAGACAGTCTGGCAATGGACTGAAGAACGACGATTTGTTGGAATTCATCCATCCATCGAGCTGTTATCGAGTTCGAAAAGCTGTTAGGTGGTCGGGCCTGTGGTGGTGAGCGAAGGGGGTCAGGTCTGTGGTGGTCGCCTATATCTCGCTTATTTGGAGGAATTGAGATCTCGCATTTAGCACGTGTTATACCGGAGAGGTCTTCTACACAATTACATGAAAATCTCAAAATTCGTATCTGAGGGTGTACTGTGCCAAGGATGTGGTCACGATGAAACACGTTATCGAAAAAATTACAAAAATCAGCTTAGATCAAAAACAGCTGAAAAACTGTGAAGGTAGAGCGGTGAAAAGCGGGTTAGAAATAGAGATCTTAAGGTTCAAAAATGCCAGTTCGTGCACACGTGCACAGCGTCGGCCAAAAAGATCGCCGTCTCATGCCAAGCAGTCAAAAATCATCGACAGTCAGAGGGAGAAATAAATGTAAATTTACCTAATAAAACCAGTTGAGCAATGAAAGAAAGCGTTCCACTCAACGTTCTTGACTAGTTGTGTAAATGAATCCGAAGGTTCAATGATTAAAATTCAATTTCAAGCCAGCTGTTGTTCTTGATATAAGAGGTCATCGATGCCGATGATGTGGGGTGGACTCGTCCACCATCAAAAGACAAGAAATTTCAGGCATCAAGTTTGGCCCAAAACAATGGTTTTTTCGTGATTTCTTCTTATAGGTCCTACTACTCGAGACCCAGAAAAGGGTTTAGAGAGAAAAAGACGACAAGCATATTTGATCGCGACCACTGCCTTTCTCTGAGAGAACTGGCCGCTGTAGTACCGCAATCGTGCCGCAGTCCCCATAGTTCCGCAGTCGTACCGCAATGACGATGCAGTGGGCTCGCACTTGTGTCAAATACCGCAATAGCGCCGCAATGATTGCGGTACTATTGCGGAGCTACTGCGGCAAAATCACAGTGCCGCCGAAGCCAGCCATGCCATTTATCGATCCACTCAACCCGGCTTGCCACGTTTCTCATCCACTCGTCTTTGTCTTTCAGTTCTGTTGGAACGAAAGCGTGTCTCTTGCTTTTCTCAAAATTCATTTCCTCTCTTAGGGAAACACTGACACTTTCATCCTCTTCAGTCCTATAAGCGTTGATGTTGACGAAGTTTCGAATCATTTTTTTGCGTGAAAGTTTAGAATCATTTCTTGAACTCAAGAAGCTTTTTGAGTTTTGAGTTTTTGAATTTATTGAGCACATTCGACCACACTTACCTGAATTCATGAACTTGAATTCAATAATATGCACATTCTGTACCGAGCCGAGGTCCCATAGTTCTCTCGCGTGTGCTTCCAGGGATAAGCGGATTTTTTCAAAACTTTTTAGAGGCTGTGTCCACGATAGAAAGCCGTATTCTAGTTTTCTATGTTTCTCAGTGGGCAAGTTCTCGATGTAGAGGATTATTGGGAAACGTCTCTATAGAACTTTTGAAAGCCGAATAAAAAAGTTCTTTAAGAAAAAACCATTTATTATTTATTTACGCCTGTTGGTGTGTTCTGCGCACTGCAGACAAAACGTCAAACCAAACGTCGCAAATTGATTTGAGCTTTGAAATTTTTAGGTAAGTGACTTTGCTTTCTGTTTCGTATACCAGAAACTCTTGAAAAAATAAGAAAGTTGAATGCTCATGTTTAGATCTTACAATTTCCAGGAATAAAGAGTATGGCACTAGAAACTATGGACAACTGCCTTATGGCTTGGGCGGGGTGATCCAATGGGTCGACTGGTTCACGAGATTTTCACACAAGTCCTGACCGTTTTTCGAGTTACTTCCATCCTCACTATTCTCAGAAGGACCCAAAGTTTACTTTCCTGCGAAAAACGGGCAAGTTTCTCATCATGAGCACTGCCTTTAAATCGAATTTTGAAAAACGAATGATCATCTCACAAGCAAAGTTTACAAAGCGTAAGACGGATCTGCGGAAACGAAACGTATGTCAGTATCTCTTGTCTATAGTAAAACTTTGCAGTACCACGCCCCAAGCTGCTGGTTCCAAAAAGTTCATTCATTCATTGAGAACGTCGTATAAGACAGACGCTAGAAAAAGTCGCAAAAATTCAGAAAACTTCGAATTACAAGCATATCTAAGACTTCAGTAAAATTTTAGCGATTCCCCATTTAAATGACATCGTGGATCGGCAGTGAGGGTGGTTTTTCCCACGCGCAGATACGCTGACCCCGCTGAGCTATGAGCTTTGCTAAAATTTCACGATAAGGTGAGGGTATCATCAGGAGTTATTTGGGATGTTTTGAAAAAGAAATCGGATTTGCACAAAACTTGTATATTAAACCTCTTTCACACTTGCCCGACCGACGTCGGACGACTCGTTATCGAATCTGTAATATCTATCTACCTACCCTACACATCTTATCTATCTTAACTTATCAAATTTGATAACGAGTCGTCCGACGTCGACCGGCAAACTATGAAAGGGGCTTAAGGGTATTCTAGGGTGCTGAAAACGAATCTGTGGTCTGTTTGTCGAAATGCTAGAAATACACCTCCTATTAGAAGTACACCTGTCATAGAGGTACACCAAAAAGACGGGTCTCTGAGAATTAGAAGTACACCCTCTATTTGAAGTACACCTCTAATCGAAGTACGATACCGCCGCTATCTAAGGGAAAAATGGGCAAAGTGGGCAACTAAAGCGTCTTTCGACCCCAACACGCCTCAAAGTACTCCGTTTTCAATTTCGAAAGGACCAAAATGTTCAATGAAAACGCTTTTTTAATATGAAGTTAGTTATGAATTTGATAAGGTTTTCACAAGATAATGAGCCCATTCGATTAAAAACAACCGCACGCGATCTCTAGCATGGTCAAAATGAAAATGTATTCCGCCTTGAAAAATAATGTTGCTCTCAAATTTCGCAAAATATTATCACACTATCGGCTAGATCACGACATGCTGTACATTTCAGCGTCTTCGATATTGAAAACGGAGCACTTCGAGGTGAGTTGTGGTCGAAAGACGGTTTAGTTGCCCACTTTGCAAATTTCGTCCATTTTTTCCGTTGGATAGCGGCGGTATTGTACATCTAAAATAGAGGAGGCCTGAGGATTAGAAGTGCATGTACCTTTAAAATAGAAAATCCGGTATATTAATTAGGTGTTGCAAGTGAAAGGTTTACTCTTCTTTGGTTGCTGCCCCCCTAAGTTCCCTTCATTAAGTTGAATATTCACTCGACTTGGATGATACCAAATCTATTCACTCTCTGGTCTCTTACCAGAGATTTCCTCACTTTCAGAAGACACCCACTGATTACCTAAGCCTGTCCGAATGAGACTCTCCACCCACGCGGTCAGCCTGCGCAACGAGCACACACCAAACCTAGTGCATACTTCCCGTGTTGCGCGATCGCAACTGTGCGTACTTTCGGTCGATATAGATGACAAGCATTAGGTCGCGTCGCTCGTGGCGATAAGTATGCACTAGGCCTCATGAAGGCATTTTTCAGACGAGCTGACCGACGACTGAGAAGATACAGTTAACTGGAATATTGTTCCCAATTTGTCTGATATTCGTGGTAATCTATTCACGAATCCAAAAAAACCTTCGCGGCGGCCGGTCATTACGCCCACCGGCCGCGTGGGCGAGCAGTCTCATTCAGATAGACCTGAATTACCCTGTGGAAGTAATAAAAATTTAATTAATTCTGCTGTGACAAAAAAATTGAGTGTAATCGTTCCATACCAAAAGTAAATAGACTTTCAAAATAGCAACAAGTTCAGCGGAGAAGAGATTTGTCGGGACAAATAGCTGCATGTAATACCATGTAGCTGTGCTTTCTCGTGAACTATAGTGCCAACGTAACTACATACATAGCACGTATTCGTGGTTTAGGCAGCCGATTCTTTGGCGTCCAGTGTGTGGATAATGCTACTGAAAGGGAATTAAATCTATGGGCCACGGGAAGATATTTTATTCAGTAGAGATTGTGTATGAATCAAGAAGACGCGGTCAATAATGACTTGGTGATTGCAGAAATGGCTTGGAAACAAAATTATAGGCTTAGCAGGAGCGCCAAAGCTGAGACGAAGGCGCTATTGCGGTACGATTGCGGGGCTATTGCGGCAAGGTCGTGGCTGGGCGCAATCGTACCGCAATAGTGCCTCTGCGGTGCCGGCCGGCGCCGCAGAGGTACGATTGCGGTACGATTGCGGGCAGTTCTCTCAGAGTTAACGGAGTTCGAGGCTGAGGAAAAACAATTTTGAACCGCTAACCTCTCGTTCTGGATATTGCTGACTCGAAAAAAATTTCTTTTCTTGATACCTCTTTTTCGGTTGAGGAAGTTATGTACCAGGATAAGATCATGGAGCTCATAGTTTTGGAAATTCTTTTTTGCAAAACAAAATAATTAAGAAACTTTTCGTGACTTAAGAACAACCTCTGGAAATTTCCACTATTTTTGTAGAAAAGTTTTGAGACCTCAGATTTTCATTTGCGGCATTAAAATCGAATGACCTCCCACCAACCCACATTGTGTTAGGTCCTAAAACTGGAGGACCATGCTTAGAAGAATACTCTATTTCTGACTGAAATTTACTGCTGCCGATCGCGTGCGGGAGCGCACGAAATCTGCGTCTCCTTCTTCTCCACACGTTCTCGCTGTTTCTCCCCTCGCTCCGCACAAGGGCGCGAAGGAAGCACGCGATTTGCCTTCTAAACAGAGGATATGTTGATTGGACTTTGAGTAACATGTTCAACATCCACAAGAAACTTGACCAAAAACTTCTGAGTTCACCAAAAGGTGTTTGTTTTACATGACCCGTACGGTAGCTAGTTTTTCATAAAATGTTTAGATGCCGAATGCATCAAATCATTTACACGAGAATCATTCACACAAACGGAAATTTTACGAAAAAAAAATCAAACCTAAATAAAAGTTATTCAGAAGAGAGTGAATGATTATCATCATTCGATTATTAATACGATATCTGTTTGATGCTTGACTTATCGATAGTAAGCCATTGATGGGAAAAATTTTTGAATTTCGCAGCATCGTGTCCGCAGTTTTCAGTCTTTTTTCACGCGGCGCAGGTCGCTTCGACTTCAAGTCGTGGCGACCTGCTATGAACAGGGCTTCAGACAGATTATGTGGGCGAGATGATTCATTATGAAGGGACTGTGTCTCTATGATCTTCTAAATTGATTTTGCTACATGAGTTCTCTATGTTCACTTGCTTTTTCGTTCTAGAACTTTTCCTTAATCGAGGGACTGCCTCCTCGTGAAATTTTGCAAGTATACCATCGGAAGCACATATTTTTCGTTTCAAAGAACCTCGCATTGAATTTAAGGGCTGGAGGACTCCACCAATTGCGGCCCGTCACCACTGTAAGACACAGTTTTCACGATTAGAAACTTCTTCGAGTTTTCAATGCACATGGAAGGGTACGAGGCCCATCGCAGGAGCAGTGTCGGAAAAGCTGCTGAAAACAAGGAATTACCAGATTGTTCAATAAGTTTTGACGTTCAATAAGAGGGGGCGTTGCTACCAGCCCATTTTTTTGTTTTGTTTGTACACTTTTCATGTGAACGTATGTGAAGTTTTATTTCAGCCTTTCAATTCATTCTTTGTTTACAAGCCAAATAATGTCTCCGTGCCACAGAAATGGAAAAAATTGAATATCGTGCAGTGAAAAAGCTCTTATTTTTGGAAGGTGTAGCACCAAAAGAAATTGAAGAACGAATGTTAAAGAAGTATAATGATTGTCCACCTAAAATTAGAACAGTAGAAAGATGGGTTGCTGAATCTAAACATGGTCTTACAAGCCTTGAAGACGATCCACGGGAAGGTCGTTCAAATAGCGCATCAACACCAGAAATCATAGCCAAAATGCAGGATATGGTTTTGGAAGATCGTCGATTGACTGATAGAGATTTAGGAGAGGCTCTAAACATCTCATTAGGCAGTTTGAGCCATATTTTAAGTAAAATTTTGGGTTTTAGAAAGCTGTGTGCACAATGGGTGCCGCATTCGCTAATCATGGAACACAAACACATTCGAATGCGACTTTCTCAGCAACATTTGGAGTGTTTTAAAACACATAAAGTGGACTTTGTGCGTCGATTCATCACTATGGATGAGACTTGAGTCTATCACCATGATCCTGAATTAAAACAAGAGGCTAAAGAGTGGTGTTAACCTGGTTGTTCGGCTTCGAGACGAGTTGGTGTCCGGAAATCTGCCAAGAAGGTTATGGCATCAGTTTTTTGGGATGCGAAAGGAATTTTGTTTGTGGATTACTTGCAAACTGGTGGAACAATTAATTCTGAATATTATTGCAACCTTTTGGACCAGTTGAAGGAAAAAATTCGTGATAGAAGACCCGGTTGACAAAAGAAAAATCTTTTTCCATCAGGACAATGCACCGTGTCATAAGAGCATTTTGACAATGGCTCAAATCCATGAATTAAAGTTCGAATTGTTGAAGCATCCACCGTGTTCACCAGATTCGGCCCCCAGCGACTTCCATTTGTTTCCAAAACTGAAAAAATTCATGCGTTGCAAGCTTTTTTCATCAATTGAAGAGGTCATAGCGGTTGTTGAAGCGTATTTTGCAGACCTTCGGGATCTCCTTTCAGAGATGGGATCCACAGATTGGAGGATCGTTGGAGCAAGTGTATAAATGTTCAGGGGGATTGTACTGAACAATGAAGTGTATTTTGAACCATGAAATTGTGTTTTCCTTATCGAACGACAAAACTTATTGAACAGCCTGGTATAAGCCCATACGACCTTAAAACTTCAATGTGTTTGGCCCGCACCGACAGTTTATTCAAGTTTTGGCCCATATAGAGCTGTTTTTGCCCGCTTTCAACCTCTCTCAGCCGTAGAGAAGTTTCTTGCCCGGCCATGCATTCATTAGGATCCCTAACTGCTTCAATAATCTTTTGAAGGGTATGGTAGTATCGAATTCGCGTCTGGATACAATCAAATAACTATTTCAGCCACTCAACTCTATTATAATAAACCAGATATTTACTCATCGCAACTTCCAACGAAGATGGCTTCGGACTACCCTACCTTAGCTCAGGTATGATTTGTACATTACTAGCTCAATTTCTCTTATTCAGCTCACATGATTCAAAAAGTCACTAAAATTTTCAGGTCGTCGCCAAAAAATGTAAACAAGGTTCTCCTTCCACCAGTGTTCTCACGCTCACAACAAAGGCTGGAACGAATTTCATGTCATTTGCGAAAACAAATGAATTCAATAATGGTAAGTCTAGAGGTGCGACACTGAATTGAACATTGATTTCCCCTGCCTTCAGATCTCTACGATGGTCTCGTTGCACCCACGCTGAAGACGGACCTACTCGCTGAAACTTGGCGTCGTGGATCCGAGGTTCATACAGCCTTAATAACTTATGTGTGCATGAACTAACTGTAGCAATAGTGCTGAAATCTGATCTTTCACTCCAATGCTACGTTTCATGTCATTCGTAAGGTCATTACAACAACATATTCGTTCAGGTACCACTACAATGCGCACTGACCTATCACACAAATGATGCTCTTGAGATCCAGGTGAGTTTTCCAACTGATTCGAGGAAACCTCTCTAGAAGTCTTCTGTGCCCGAATGCATCAAAGGGTGCTGCTGATAGATTGTTGGGCAGGTCTTGTCCGTTAGCCACTGTACGGCGTTTACCTAAAATCCTCTTCACTATTGCATGCGTGAAGCGGTTGCTACATATATATCACATTACCAAAAAAACTTATAGGTGGGAGCTACTGCAGAGTTTAAGTATACCAAGGATCACTCCAAAGTGGCTCGTTCAACGGATGCATCCAAGCCTTGGGTCTGCATTGGAGACATCAATCGAATGGTTCGTACTCTCTCTTCACTGAAAACCAATTTAATAGACATTCTGTCAAAAAGGGGTCTTCCAAGCGAAAGATATTTGGTTGGCGTCAGAAACGTTCCAACAAAAAGGGAACAATATTCAAGTAAGATGATGAGAGTCTACAAAAAGTGAACAATATTTTCTGAGACTGATTTTCTTGGCCTATACTTCTTAACAGCGAAAACAAACCGTTGCGGTGTTCTACACGGAAGCACTTTGTGGTTCAAAAAATGGTCCTGACTACGCGAGAACCGTTAAAATGTATGTGTATGTAAACCTAATACTTACCATCAGAATAGAAGATGATGTCGTAATGACCTAGACAGACGGTTAGGTCTAGCTGTAAGGAGAAGCGAAACTATAGAATAGAATTGCAGCATTGAGCAAGAGTATTCCCGTAAAATCTCGTGAAACGAATAGAAGCCCTTTTTTCGAAAGACACTAAACTCTTCCTCGTAAAATACCACAACGGTTTGTTTTCGCTGTTAAGAAGTATCGGCCAAGAAAATCAGTCTCAGAAAATATTGTTCACTTTTTGTAGACTCTCATCATCTTACTTGAATATTGTTCCCTTTTTGTTGGAATGTTTCTGACGCCAACCAAACCTCTTTCGCTTGGAAGACCCCTTTTTGACAGAATTGTTCACTTTTTCTTGATATTACGAAGTAATATCTCTGGAAAATCTTCAATATTTTTCCAATAGGATGGATTGATATGATAATCAGTAAGTGATCGACTTGTTCCGCACGCTACAAGTGACGCGCGACTCACTTTACGACTTTTTGCCGATGACGTCATACAATGCTCTCTGTACTTTACATGACATCCGGATGACATCATCAGATGCCCTCTCTACTTTACACGACATCCTGGTGACGTCATCAGAGGCCCTGTGTACTTTACACGACATCCTTACGACGTCATCAGATGCCCTATGTACTTGGCACGACGTCCTGATGACGTTAGCAGATGCCCTATGTACTTGGCACGACGTCCTGATGATGTCATCAGTTGCCTTATGTACTTGGCACGACGTCCTGATGACGTCATCAGATCCCCTATGCACTTGGCAAACTTGGGCACGACGTCCTGATAACGTTGTCGGAAGCCCCATGTAATTGGCACGACGTCCTGATGACGTCATCACATGCCCCATGCACTTTGATGACGTCATCAGAAAGTAACAAACTTGTTAGTCACTTCCCCTGTCCCTTCCCTACAAAAAAGTACAGCCTACAACGTGTTTTAGCGATTTGATCTACCAACTGATAATATCACTTGATATGGTAAGCAGTAATAAGTGAAGCAGTTAATGTTAAACAGTAAGTAATAAACTTGCTAGTCACTTTCCTTGTCCCTTCCCATCGAAAAGTACAGCCTACAACGTGTTTTAGCGATTTGATCTACCAACTGATAATATCACTTGATATGATAAGCAGTAATAAGTGAAGTAGTTAATGTTAAACAGTAAGTGATAAACTTGTTGGTCACTTTCCTTGTCCCTTCCCATCGAAAAGTACAGCCTACAACGTGTTTTAGCGATTTGATCTACCAACTGATAATATCACTTGATATGATAAGCAGTAATAAGTGAAGTAGTTAACGTTAAACAGTAAGTACTCATTGTCTACCTACTCACCAGCCTGCTTATCTATCCACATACCAACTTACCTGCCTGTTCAACTGATCGCCTGCGACCATTGGCAGTGACCACTAGTAAGGGTGCGTAACGCACGAGGAGGAGCGAAGCACGAAGAACGAAGCAGGAAGCAGGAACGAGTAACAGCGCACAACAAGAATTTTTGATAAGGACTCGCCGATCTAACTTTGTTAGTTTTGAACCGATTTGGCTCAAATTTTGTCAGCATGTGCCTCCTGGACCCTCTCACCTATATCCCGATGGAAATCTCTGGAGAATTTGTTAAACAGGTTTTATTAACTACTTTACAGAATTCTAAGTGATCACAAGTCCCGGGAAAAACCAAACCTCTCCAGCCGCTTCACGGCTGGAGCGAATACACATGTTTGCCCAATTCTCTAAGAGTTTTCACTCTTACAGTCGTTGTACTGCTTGAGAAACCAGTCAACTGTAGGAACGAACACAATAACGGCACCTACCTCTGTTTTCTAGAAGCACACCAGTGCTATCAACATTGATAGGGAGTTTGAACACTCTGAAGAGCTACGTATAGGCGCACTGATACTTCGCGTCCCGCGTTGTGCTTTGGCGCGAACTTGGTGCTCGTTTGTTGTAGCATGTGTACAATAAGGAACGCAAAGTTTTAGTGCGATCCGTAGATGTAGCATACGCTGCAATTATGAGATCCGATTTCCAATATTTCACTGATTCTTTTAAAAAAGTAACTTCGGGTCTTTCCCTAGGGGACAACTTTTAGAGGCCGTGGTGAGCCCCCAAGGCTCATTGCGGACCATTCCGGAATCCCATAGTATCTTTGTTGCGGCCTGTGGCAGGGTTGACCTCCTTCCGCACAAGCCGTGACATGTACCCTATCAGGGATAGGAGCTCTCTACAAACCGAGAAAGGAGCTGTCTCGACTTTTGCTGCTCTAACTCCACTCGGGACCTATTCACTAATTGTGTAGCGCGACGTTTTGATCTGCAAAAACGGGACAACTCCCACAGTGTGTGGAGAACCCCTATTCCCCTATCCTCTTAGGGACTTCATCTTCTTGAGAATAGACGGGAATAAAAAAATCAGTGTTTGCAATTTTTTTGAAAATCGTCCGGACAGTTGCCGCGGTCCGGGATGCAACCGAACATCGCTCTTAGCGGAACCGTGGACGCCCGAAGGGCGACCGTCGTCGCCCTAGTAGATGGTCAAATTTAGCTAAACGTGGAGAGACAGCGTCGCTCGAGTTGTTATGCGGAATCGCTCCGCGCGGTGGTTTCTCCGAGTCGCCAGCCATGATTTCTGTCCCGAAATTCGACGACGAAGCAAAATCGCGTTGCGCCGTTCTTATTCGGAACGGACATTTTCAAAATATTAAGAACTACTCGACTCGCCTCGTTGTGCTCATTTGAGAACGTTTTTTTTTTCAAGAAAAGACAGCTCCTCAATTACTTATGACCTGTTGCCTCTTCAACAACCTCGAGTCTTCGAGAGTCGTCGACGTGTCTCTGGGTGTCAGACTCTCAAAAGGTTTCGATTGCTTGTAGAGAAAACAGGTCTTGGCAAGTACTTGTTTTTGAAACTTGAATAACTCTTTGAAGTCAACACGATGAGGCCAATAAAGTGTTTTTTATGGATTCGAAATGTGTCCAGCCTGCACGAAAGCAGCGAGTTTAACGTAAAGCGTATCCGAATAAGACTGGCGAACCATGCGGCCGGCGTGCGTGGCGGGCAGTCGTCGCGTGCCCCGCTCTGGGACGAGCATGCGGAATGACGGCGCGCCTTCCCCGCAGCCGTTGACTACGCAGGCACCGACAGTCGTCGATCAATCAGCTCTGCAGCCGAGGAGGGGTGGCAGCTGTTTGCACACGGGGCCTCCTAAACAGGCAGCAGCGACCGTTTATTAACTTCGCTTATAGCACTGAATCCAGCAGCCCGATGGCAAGGACCGCGGAATACTTACGACTCCCCCCCGCCGCGGGTGGTCAGTGCGCACCCAAAAATATAGGAAGTTGTACCGACCCCCTCGGGAAAAAATCGGGCAATGCGACGGGCTTTTTTTACGAAAATTGAGCTAGAATCAATGGAAAAATCGACTGGAACACTATGAAAAAAGATAGCCCGCCCGCAGCTCGATCAAAAATCATCCAGAAAAAAATTTCGGCATTACGACGGGCTGGTCTCAATAAATTCGCGGGTGGATTGTACAAAATCCAGAAAAAAGACCTCTTCAAAAAAGCAGCACGCCACTAGCCCGATCGAAAATAATCCAGAAAAAAAAACTGGGGCGGTAGTAATGTGGCTTAAGATGCAACTTAAATCGTTGATTTGAGTTGCATCTAAGCGAAATCTGTGTAACAGCTCAAAAACTTTGTTTGATGCATAAGAATGCTCTAGGTAGAGTCTTGACTCTTAATGAGCAAGTCAGCTCCAAATCAGATTCATCTTTATCTCAAATTTGAAGGTGTCGCTGATTGCCAACATCAGCGACAGATGGCTGTCGCTTATTGTATGGTGGTGAGAGCGCACGAGACAGTGCGGCGAAAGAGAGGGTGCAGCGCTTTCAGATCGATCTTCGCTAAATGTCCTCTCGAGTACATTTAAGGGGCTGAGCAGAGTGCCACCGCGGCGCGGCGCGGTCTGATGATGGAGAGCCGTATTGATAGATCGCCGCGATCTATCAATACGGCTCTCAATCATCAGACCGCGCCGCGCCGCGGCGGCACTCTGCTCAGCCCCTAAGACTCCCGTTGAAACGATTCGGCGACCATGCCGGGAAGCATACCGGACGGGGTGAGTCGCTCACACAACGTGGTCGCAAAATGCAAGGTCGACGGAGTGATGCCTGCAGAGGTAGCGCAGTCAACAACCCTACACCGAACGGAGCGGCCCCGGATCGAGAACAGCATCGCAGATGCCACAGTGAACGGGGTGACCCCATCTTAAATAAACGCTTGTGAGGTAAGGAAAAGCCTCCCTTTGATTAATTTTGAAATCTTTGATGACTTTAACGTGTATTACGTAATGCTATGCTCGTCTTGATCCTTCTTACCAATTTTCACCATTTTCCGCATATGATTTGTTGATTTTCCATAAATCTACTTACAGTAACGCGCGATTTTTTCGCAAAATGCGTTTTGCGGCGTTTTTTGAGCTCACAAACAGCCGCATCGTCATGCCTTGCTCCAAAGTGGTCCGATTTCAATTTTGAAGTCATTTCTGAATTGCTTTTTTTGAGTCCTACACGATAGTGTTACAAAATAATAGATTATACTTGTACACGAACCAAGTTTTCAAAATATTCTCAAAAGATTCTTCGAAATTTTTTTTGTTTGTTTTCGTTCGTTCAAAATTTCGCCGAACGATTTATTTTGAACTTCATTCGTTCGAAATTTCGCAGAACGAATTTTTTTCGATTTTCGTTCGTTCGACTTTTTTTTTCGAAATTGTACCATCATATAATACATTCAACCATCCAAGTTGATCGAAAAATGCATATTTGCATCACAAAATCTCACATTAAAAACCTGTCAGACGGTCATGATAGCTGAAATCTTTCATGTTTTTATCTGTGATCGATGTTAATTTTCGGAGGAAATACACATTTTCAGCAAAATATTGAAGGTAAGAAGACTTTCAACACATACCATTGCACTCAACTCACTGAGAGGAGCACGAAAATTGCCTCAAAAACTAATTTCGTCGATTCTTAAGTGAGATATGGCGATGCGGCGCTTTATGAGCAAAAAAAACGCCGCAAAATTCTAGTTTTGCTTGGAATTTGCTTGGTACTGTATTCCAGCAACAATTCATCAATCATGCAATACTAGAAATTTCACCCTTTCTAACAAACAAGTTCTACAAAAAAATCTCGAATCAATATAACAAACTGTACTGAACACCGACAACCGGAAAGGGATTTTCTCCAAAAAAAGGACAACTACACATAGTATGGAGAAAAACTGAAAACTGTCACGAATACTGCCTCAAAGGTGTAAGACACCCGAAAAAATCCAATGTTATGCTAAGCTTGAAGATAATCACTCGCTAATCACATTTCCCCCCCACCCCCGAACTAGCTTCTCACCTATCTCTTGAGCGAATCACAATAAAGAAACATCCTGGCAAAGGAATGGAAATCAAAGTCGTTTATGAGGAACATCCCTATAGGCAGCTGCTATTAAGCTCGAAGGCTAAGAAAAGGGGCCTGTGGTGGCCTCTTATATCTCGCCTAATACAGGGAATTAAGATCTCGCCCTTGATAAGAGTTATAGTAGAGAATTCTTCTGCGTACTGAAATGAAAATAAAAAAAAATCCATGTCTGAAATTGTATTGTGCTTTTGAGCACATTATGTGATGCACCAGTGAGCCTGATGGCTGCATTTTGCTTTCCTCAATGCGTTCCACCACTACCTCCACGTGCCTGGTTTAGCGGTAGACAGCTAGCGCTATGGCGCAGTGCAATGTCGCGCTGAGCTCGTTCCAGTCTGGTTGGCCTGGTTCGCTTCTCACAGGTGTGGTGAGTTTTCTTTACATCGTTACAGATACTCATTCAACATAGGGCTGGCTCCTCATTATTATGGTTGTCTTCTCCACATCAGTGAAAGATGTTCGTTATCACTGATTCGCACTTAAGGCCAGATTACTACCGCCCCTGAGCATTAAGACGGAACTGTTTTTGCTACTAGCACTCCTCGAAATTCAGCAATAGCACATTTTATGTAGATACGTTTTTTCTATACCTTGTGTTTTACGCAATAGGTGTCAAACTGGATTAAGAATTGAAGGCTATAATCACTACATTGTTTTTTACTTGATTGATGACGTCATTTGTAGTATAAATCTATTATAAGAATCCGAAAAACACCGTTTCGCCCCCACTCGGGCGAATAATTAGCGAGAGCGAGTGAAGGTGATATAGCAATGATGGAATGCGTCCTGGCCTCGCGCCGTTTCCAAAAATTTCTCCGGGCCTGGCGCCCTTTATTTCTCCTTACAAACTTTCCTGTATAATTATCTTAAAAGTTCCAGAATCTGGGAGAAAAAGCTCTGCGCAACTTTTCATACAGTCCAATTACCTCAAAATCTGGACTCCTAGTGGCTCAAAACCCTTTTGCTGAAGGGATGCGACCCGTTGGATAGTGATGGCGAAAATCCTGTGATCTGCCAACGTGGCTTGCCAACGTCCACCACCTTACTTCGTCCAAACTCTTGTACACCAGCCGGGTTCGGAAATGTAATTATGACAGTTTGTGGGGAATTCTATACGGATTTCAACTTCTTTTTTATGTGGGGATTTTTATTTTTAGTGGGGGGTCGTACGTCTTATAGTGTTTTTTTTTCAAGAAAGAGTTTGGCGAATTACCGCCTACAAGGTTGTTAAAAACAGTTCAATGAACTTGGCATTGGTTCTACTCAGATTATGAACAGTTGCAACTTTGTTTTCAATTCGCGGAAAGCACTTTTATACAATTTCAGTTATGTTTTGTTCATGCTTTTCAATAAATTATATATTCTTTCTACCCGAAAATTTTACGATCCCCCTCCAACTTTTCGTTTTTTTTTCACGAAAATTTTTAACGACCCTCCCCCTCACCTCCCGTTGGCAAGCTGTCCACACCTGCTGGACCCTGCACTGAATACGTAGGAAGTTGGTGCGTTGCAACATGATAAAACTCGTAGAACACCTCCACTGGCAAAACAATGTAATGGAACACGTATGGTCTCGTCCGAGAGCGGCATACGCGACGGCCACATGGTCTTCCATTCCGACACACTTCATTTTGAAATGCCTTCTGAAGCAGGGTACGGCACGAGGTATGGACCAGGCCAATTTCGCTCAGACCCCCCCTCCAGGAGCGAAATTTTGGCGATTTTCTCAAACCCCCCACCAGAAGCGTTAATTGGTGTTTTTTGTTGCGAAATTTGTAGAGGAGCATGATCGAATTCCTCGTGAAAAATTCACCCCCATTCAGTAGTCTACTTGGTGTCCCGCTAGAGCTCACACCTCCCCCTTCACCCCAGAGCTGCTAAGCCCCCCCCCTGTGGATATCCACAACCCGCGCTGTACCCTGTTCTGAGGTAATAGTCATTCCTAGCCAGTGGGACATTAAGTCGTTATTTGTATTCGTATCTATCGAGTAACTATTTCATTTCAGACGTCACAATATGTTCGAGGCGGTGGTACGACGTGTCTTTCCAGTTCATTCGTCTGGCAAGCGTTCAACGTTATGAAGGATGAAAATCACTGCTGAGGCGGCAATAAATCTATGAAGGGTTTTTTTTGGAACCTTTTGGGTGACTGCTAAACGCTTCAAAAGAATTTCGGACAAACGTGCTCACCAATTATCACCTAGGAATAACATTCACAAACTACTTTTTACTCATAAGTTCATATACTTTCCTGCATTAAACTTGAATCTTGAATCTAGTTTTTCCCGAAATGAAAGCTAAAAATCGCGATGTAAATGGGATAACAACCGTTCATCTGAGAAACTATTCATGCAACCGCTTAAAAACTGAAAATTACGGCTCAGAAAAGTTTAAAAGCGGAAAAATCACTTCACATACCCATAAAACATAAGTCTGGTAACTCATTAAGCTTTTCTCACCAATATCGTGCTGAAATAATCAGAAGAAAGCATTCTGCGGAGGCAAGAGGACTGTGCGCAGAACAGCGACAGGCTGTCGCGGCGGCAACGGAGTGTAAAAGGATTACTTCACGCAAAAATATATTATGCTGTCCTTACCAGAACGAAATTCCGCTCCGTTTCACGCAGCACCTTGATAATTGTTCTGCAACAAAGGGTAATCGTGTTAGGACCTAGTAGTCCCAGCACTATTAGGCCAATGGTATACATGTGCGAGACTCGGTCGCGTCGCCCTGCAGAGCGGCAGCGACCGCCTCCCGCCCTTTAAATCTGTCGCTGTCGCAGTGCGCTGCACAGCGACAGTGGTAACGACGCATTTGCAGTATATGAGCCCTCCGCGAAACTCCGCTGCGACGGACATGCGACAACTGTTCCTAAGACGGCCAGCGTTGTTACTCCTATGCTGGCCCCGCCACGATTTGTGCTAAATGTCATGACTGTCGCCCATGACAGAGACAATGTATACGATTGACCTTAAAATCGGTGCTGCAGCAGCGGCTGTACGCAACTGCGGAGCGGATATTCGCCCTTATGAGGACAGTACTTTCAGCGACGCGTCGCCGCGAACTGTTTAGTATCATTACGCAAGGGCTGGTCCCGGTAAGATGAATGATATTCATTATCCTGGCATAGAGGGCCATCCAATGGTCTAGCCATTATGGGGGTTACGTTGAGAACTATAAAGGTTTCGCAATGCTAGGTTTGTAATTACAGTGTGGTGGCAGATGGGGCGCTACCGTCTCTGTCTGCGTTTCTTTGTGTCTAACGAGTATAGAGATCCTGTTGCAAATCGTTGGCTCCCCCCCCGGGTCCAACACCAGACGTCAGTTCCGGGCAATCCGGCCTATAGACTCCCTACAGATAACCGACTACTAATTCCCATACAAGCTCCTCTTTTTTCCTCAGGCCGCACAGCCCGAACCAGGCCGACGGCGTCTCTACCATGCTTGAGACATTCGTTGCGGGACCGAGCGCGCCCAGGCCTCCCTTGATGAGCGAAGAATGCAGAAGAAATTTTCGACAACGCGTTTCTATTCACATCGGAGTACGGACGAAGAAGAAACTTTGCGACGCGGATTGTTTTGTCAAGTGCCTCACGCTTCGAAAGAGGCACTCCCGGTTGTACAGCCTAAGAAGAAGTTTGCCTACGTCTCAGAGGGAACGACGTCTACCCACAACAAGGTATGTGCTCTCCGAACTGCAGGAAACTTTGCAGAGGAGGAGTGTCTAAAAAGGATGTTGCGTCGGCAGCTTCAAAGTGACCGCGAACGAGTATGGACGTGTAGAGCTAAGGAGTTTGAGAAGGCTTGGGAGGAGAAGAACTTGAGGAAAGCCTACACGTTGCTGCAACAGCATAGTGGATAGATGAAGAGATGTTTTCCTGTCTTGAACACTACCAATGGAGTTGCAGTTGGTGATGCGACGCTGCCAATATGGAAGGATTATTTCAGTTCATTACTGAATCGTCCAGCGCCATCAGTACCTGAGCTCCCGCATGTTCAGAGAGCACATTACGATGTCAGTGAGGAACCGCCGACTGTGTCTGAAGTTTTGGATTGTGTCCGGAAAATGAAGAATGGAAAGGCTGGTGGAGATGACAACATCACTGCTGAAATGCTGAAAGCTCTTCCTCCGTCTGGGATTCGTGAAATGACCAACACCATCCGTGCCATATGGATGAGCGAAAGGATACCCAATTCGTGGAGACATGCGATCATCGTACCTCTTCACAAGAAGCTATCCGTCACGGATCCTAAGAACTACAGAGGAATCTCTCTACTTCGTGTCATGTACAAGGTTTTAGAACGTATCATTCTCGAGCGACTTATCAAACATCGTGAAGGAATGACCAGTGATGAGCAAGCCGGTTTTCGACCTGGAAGATCGACCATCGACCAAGTGTTCGTCGTGAGAAATGTAATTGATTCGTGGCAGCGGTATTCGCAGCCATTACAGCTTGCTTTTTAGAACTTTTGAGCCGCGTTCGACTCTCCTCATCGTGATCGAATGCTCAACGCTCTGCGAGCAGATGGAGTCCTGGAAAAGAATGTTCGGTAAATCGAGGACATGAACAGAGGAACAACAGCAGCAGTTCGTACACCTGTCGGATGTACGTCAGCTTTCGAGGTGAAAACAGAAGTAAGGCAAGTAGCTGTAGCAGGATCTTTTCTTTTCAACTTCGCCGTTGATGACATCATGTGGAGATTTGCAGAACAGTTCCCTGCGGATGTGATACTAAAACCATCAGGACGCTCCCTTGTCGACCTGGAGTACGCCGACGACATTGTGTTATTCGCTGAAAACAACGCAAAACTGCAAAGGATAGTGAACCTCTCTCCGAAGTATGCCGCAGCCTATGTACTTCGTCTTCGTCCCGACAAATGCAAGCAGATTTGGGTCTCTCAGAGGCCTTCAACGGGAGTTTGTGTGGACGGACAACGTATCGAACTGGTGGGTGATTTCTGTTATTTGGGCTGTTTGCTGAAGAACGATGGTAGTTATGCAGCGGATATTCGACAACGAGGTGCGAAAGCTACGTCTGCATTCAATTCTCTAACCAAGTGTTTGTGGTCTACCACCATCGCGAAGGAAGTCAAGATGCGCGTCTACCTATCCGCTATTCGCCCGATCATGATGTACGGATCGAAGACGTGGGCAGCACCAAAGACGCAGATGGAAAGGTTGGATTGCACGGAGAGGAAGCTTTTGAGGCTTTTGCTTGGATATTTCTGGCCGCGTGTATGCCATAACGAAGACCTTTACAAGGAAATCGACGCAGTACATCAACGCTTAACACAAGGGAGGTGCCAGCATCTCCCAACGCCATCTCAAGCAGCAATCTAAAGTCGACTTCGACTGCTCGTGCATATACTAAGAAGAACGCCGGATCGTATCGCACAACACGCTTTGAGAATGCTCCCAAATCCTGTCTGGAAACGGCCACCTGGGCGTAGGCGGAAGTTCTGGACGGATGTGGTTAAAGAGTATTTGAAGTCACTCGGCGTCGAAAGACAGTTCAGGCGCGATGTTTCGTTTCGCAGGAAAGGGAATAGTGACAGCTGGATGGAATGTGTTCTAATTGTGGCTGAAGACCGTGGAAAATCGACACGGCTGATTACTAGGACGGCACACCTCCTCTGGCAAACTGGGGCGTCGACAACAGGTTGATCCGCCCACCATGAGTCACCGCTGGCCAACGTGCCGATATTCGGCGGGGCCGTGGCCGCGAGTTATGCTCTAGTCGATGTCGAGCTGTTGCACAGCTAACGCTCAGACATCGTGATACAAGAGCAACAGTGGATGGCATCATAGCACGCACCTTACGCGACATTCCAAGGGAAATGCTAAGGACATTACGGGAAAAGATCAGGAATTTCGTGAAATGCAGGCGATCTCGAGGCTTTATGTCTCTGGAGAATACATTCAGAGTTTTCTCAGGTATCTGTCAATGCTGCGAAACGTCGACACCGTGGCTGTGGAGTCCTCGGACGTCTTTCCGTCAAATGGCTTTTGATAAGAGTAATGTATTAGCAGGCAAGACTAGGGTGTGTGACGGAGCAGATCCCTTAGACTCAATCAACAGTAATGGTAAAAAGCCCTTTTCTGAACCTAATCTAGTTCTCCAAACGAGCGAGACGTAGATTAAGCTGAAGAGACAACTTTTTTACGTTGCTGCCGAGTCTAGTTTTCATGCTCCTTCTCCCATGCTAGTCTTGTCTTCTAATGCCTTACTCTCATCAAAAGCCATTCGATGGGAAGACGTCCGAGGACTCTGCAGTCACGGTGTCGACGTTTCGCAGCATCGACAGATACCTGAAAAGCCTCTAAATGAGTTCTCCAGTAAAATATAACTTCGAGTTCGCTTGCGATTCGTGAGAGTCCGGAAGTTTTTCGCTAATGTCCATTGAACCCTGGAATGTCGCGTAAGGTGCGTGTTATGATGCCATCCAGTGTTGCTTTTGTATCGCTATGTCTTCCTCGTGCTTCCGACCTCAATAGATGTGTAACGCCAACCTCCAGAACTTCTCGAATGGATTGTATTGTGATCCTGAGCAGGCTTCTAGGAACGGCTCGTGGTGAGCCCATTTTAGAACCTCGAATGAGAGATCTTCAATCACTGTGTAACTAAATTTCACTTGTAGACAAGCAATCAATCCCATAAAATACAAAATTCACCTAGAGAGTATCGAAAACGACGAAGAAATCAAGCGAGTTCAAGAAGATGCAAAAAGTCGCAGATCGTGAACGTTGAAAATTATCTTCCCTATCGATGAATATTTGCCTTATAGTCCAGTAGCGTATTTTATTATATCGGCATTATGACCGGAAATATCGTGTGAAAAGATGAAGTTGATAGCCTCAGGGGGGAGCAAGGATATTTAAAAATAGACGGTGTCAGTAGATTTTTGACCACTACTGCAGAAATCGCGTGATAATTTTAGTGTGATGAATAGACGGGGCTGCGACGGTAGATCGCCCCGCACGAATCGAAACACCATTCTCGAGTAAGGCCGCAAGCCCCGCACGGACAGCCGCCTGAACCATGCGTCAGACTAGATCGAAAACGGAAATCATATATGGCTCTTTACTACCATAAGATCTTCCTTGAAAACAGCATTTTCGACAAAAAAAGGTACAGTTATCCAATCGTGGTTACTGTTTTCAGATTTTATGTCTAAAAGAGTGGCAGAGCACATGTATAGCTTAGATTGCTAGGATGAGTCCGGGCGGACTAAGCAGCGGAGCCGTCAGTTATGGAAAATAAAAGAAAATAAATAAATAAATAAATTAGTGATAAGGAGATCTCGACATGATAAGCCCGATAAGCCTTGCTTCGACCGGCTCAAAATGAGCGACCTAGGCTATATGTTGTTTTCTTCCTCGGTTCGATGTTTTCCAACAACATTTTATCGATTAGCACACCGTTTCATGACCATACTCAGCTAAAACTAGTCGAGAATCGGACGAAAAATTGTCCTGCAGGCGTACGAATGCAGGACAACTTTCTTAGACTCTAGAGATTTCTGGATTCTTATAAGATCACCCACTGTGAACCAATTTTGGTTGTGTAAAATCATGAAAACACGAAACTTCAATAGTCTATTGATCTTCCACGTTATCCAGCAACGTCAAGGTGCTGTTGAGACTTACCCCCAGCCAGATTTTCATTGCGGAATATCTGCTACCGCTTCAACTTCCCTCAAGTGCGATCCTCACCTTCAAAACACAAGAAAACTTGTCATTATCGCCATTAATGGCCCTTGCAGAATTATTGCAGAGGTTTTTCACAGAATTAGGTATGACGCTGCAAACTAGTCACGTTGAGATAACAGCTTTGAACGGCGTTACCCACTCTCGCATTGACTGTCTAACGCGGTTAGAGACGTTGCCTTTCTGAAAGACACCATGGAACTGCCAAATTAGGTAGCGGGTGAGTTTGCAGTGGAGCCTGAGTTTATTGGTGTTTCTAAGAATACCAGCAAGGTGTGAATTCGCTAGGGGTAACATAACCGGCATTCTACGGAGGTTGGAGGATTTCACCTTATACGAGGTAGGGTTCTCAGGTGGTAATAGCAAGTGTTATAGTGGTGTTCCTCGATAAAAATGACTCTGACGTATGTAGATTAATCAGTGGGCTCCAGCTCACAATAGCGTGATGTCGTGGTCGGGGCTACTGTACTGTACAGTCGGCAAGAATCGCACTGATACTTTGCGTTCCCTATTGAAGGTTGACACAAATTCGGTGCACCTACGCTATAGCACATGGCACCGAGTTTGCGCTAAACTTTAATAGGGAACTCAAAGTATCAGTTCGATCCCTGCCATCTGTATGAAGTGCAATGTCGTGGCGCGCCTTCTCACTGGACCCCACTCTGAAACATGGCATTCTCATGAGCGACGATTGGACTTGGCGGACTTGGCTGACTACCAGACGGTATGGATACACTCAAAAGGAGGAGCTCTTAATGCTGATTCTAAATATTCCACTACCTACCCGAAAGAGTCAAGTTGAACGAATTTGTGACAAAACGGCCCTTCGCGGTGAAAAAAAACGCGGAGACGCCTTTTTTAGTCATGGACGGTATTGTAATTGTTGAATTGGTCTGAGTTGCTAGCGAAATGGTCAAGCACGGTCTAAAAAAGTCATAATCTTCACCCTAGCTAATGATATTTCGCTCGTTAGGTCGGTAGTATGCGACGCTTTTTACTAGTTGACTTCAGACTTGCACATGTTTTATTTCAGTCGATTCTAACAATTTCTTGGATGAAGGTCCTCATTTTATGAATAGAACTTGAATGTTAATTACATATGTCGTCGAGTTCAATTGTGTAGACAGGGGCAGCACTGAAAAAGAACGTGGGAATGATATGTAATGGTTTTCGCAGGAAATTCACGTCATCCTTCGTTATGGTAATCACTAGCAGACTTTTGGCTTTTGACTTTTGCGTCGCTTCTTTTGCGTCCTTTTCATTCATAACATGAATTGACATCTTTAGAAGGTGTCATCGATCAATGCATTCTTCTTAAAGGCAGTGGTCGCGATCAAATATGCTTGTCGTCTTTTTCTCTCCAAATCCTTTCCTGGGTCTCGAGTAGTAGGACCTATAAGAAAAAATCGCGAAAAAACCACTGTTTTGGGCCGAATTTGAAACCTGAACTTTCTTGCCTTTTGATGGTGGACGAGCCCTCTCCACATCATCGGCATCGATGACCTCTTATATCAAGAACATCAGCTAGCTTGAAATTGAATGTCAATCAATGAACCTTCGAATTTATGTACACATCTAGTCAAAAACATTGACTGAAGTGATGCTTTCATTATTCAACTGTTTTTATTCGTTAAATTTGCATTTATTTCGTCCTCTGAATGTCGATGATTTTTGACTGCTCGGCATGAGACTGCGATCTGTTTCGTCATCGCTGTGCACGTGTGCACGAACTAGCTTCTTTGGGCCCTAGAAACTCTATTTGTAGACCGTTTTTCACCGCGCTACCTTCATAGTTTTTCAGCTGTTTTTGATCTAAGCTGATTTTTGTAGTTTTTTCGATAACGTTTTTCATCGTGACCACTGCCTTTAAAACCCGTGCCCCGTACCAACCGCCCCCCCCCCCCTTCCTCCCACTAGATTTTCACCGTAGTGCCACTGAAGACAATATCTCACTATATGATTGAGTTTTCATACTTATGTGTCTGCCTACGAGAGGTCTAATAATGCTAGTCAAGCCAAAAGCCTCAAGGAAACACTTCCTCTGGAAATGAAGTTCGACTGTCTGCTGGACATTCCATTCTACCGTCCAGTCTTGTGTTCTCTTGGATTCTCTCACCTCACATCATTTGAATTTCGTAGTTTGATGAACATATTGAGTTCAAGCTGTCGGAATAGTTATCGAAGACTTGGCAGAGCCAAAAAATCCTTCAAATGTTCTCCTTGTATTACACTGTGTTCATTCTGTGTCACCTTTTTCACTCCAAATATCAGCAATGGGACCTCTAGCGACAAGGGAGAATCGAAAAAAAGTTGCACGTAGTCGAAGCTTCCAACACCCAGGAGTTCCAACGCTTCAGCGAAAATCAGGGAACGTTTTATACCCACGCCAGAAATTTTTGAAAATTCCTGATTTCCAATCCATGATCGAAAATTGGAGGGGCTCCCTTTGCCATCCCGCTTTCGGTTACAGTCGCCAGCAGTGAACTCTATGTACAGTCAACGCGGACTGCAGCATCGGTTGAAATTTTTTATCAGTGCACCCTAGGCATCTTCCATAGTCCTCACCGCAAGTGCGGCTTGCGCGTGACGTGCTGAATGCTCACCTGACTATGACAGTTTTCACCGTGCGGGACGCTCGGGAAACAACTAGGAAATCTCCGGCGGCACCACCAAGGTTAAAGTTGGGCCTCAACTGTGACATGCACAAAAATCCCAAGCTTGCAGTTGCGCTCACGGTGGCGAGGATATTGCTAGAATTATTCATTAATAAGTGTCCTGAAAGTGAGAAAAAAGTATCGATGCAAATGGTGAAACCGCCATGGCGGCTCGGGCGGGCGGTGCTGGATGGGCTACAGGCGCGTGCCGCGCCTGCTACCCGGTGAAAACCTCAAATATCCACCGCGCTTCCCGTTCCATGCACGTGCGGCGCTTGCGGGGAGGACTATAAAAGATGCATAACATTGGCTGAAACTCGGTGCTCGTAGCACATGCTACGTTGGCCTTGTTAGCGCGCGGGTTCCGGGCCATAGGAACTACAGCTGGTACTGCGATTCGTGTCCACAATACATTGGATCCGAAAAATGTATACTCGAAGCAGCCTCCTTCTGCCTGTGGACTTTTGGCGCAGTTCACCATCTGCTGGTAAATCACAACAGGCTTTTCGGCCTTCCATACCAGCTGGTGATACATACATACTACCATTCGAGACGAAGATCGGAAGCCCTGCGCTCAAAAGAAGAAAAGAAGTCAGGTGTCGACGAACAATTCAATTTCAAAGGCAGAAAAGCTGAATCAGCCCGACAGGTGAAACTGTTCAATCTAAGGGTGGTTTTCGGGATAGCATACGAGATCATTCACGAGTCGCCACGCGTTCGAGAGGCGATGATTCTGTAGGATTTTGCTCTGTAAACTTTTATCATTCCGCTCAATTTTTTGAATATCATGCACACGTCATTCCGCTTAAAGCCAAAGCCGCTCGGATGAGTCCGGGCGAAATAAGCAGCGGAGCGGTCGGTCATGGCAAAATACAACAGTGATAAGGAGATTTTGACATGATAAGCCCGATAAGCCTCACTTCGACCAGCTCAAAATGAGCGGCCTAGGCTATTCGGGTGGACTCAAGCAAGTGCAAGGACAGTTCCCGATTCCTTCTTTTAGAACCCGGCAACCTCGTGTACGAGAATAGTGATATGTGCTGATAACCCGACAGGATTTTTAGATGCTACTCTATCGTGTACTAAATAACTTGATCTTCCATCTGATGCATATTTCTAAACCCCCGAACGTAAGTGTGTTACGTTAGAACGTACGTCGGTTACATTACGTACTACACGTTTAAAGGCAACGAACAGGCGAACCCCGCCTCGAAGTCTCTATCACATTTTTTCTCACATGGGATGCACATTTTTCCTGAGTGAATATCAACTGCCGCGGACGAGGGTAGGGGGTCGTTCATACTCCCACCGACGAGCGGCGCTGCGAAGTGCATTTCTGTAATACTGATCACGCGGCGCGGCACGATCCATATTGTAGGAGTGCATTCCGCCGCGCCGCTCGGCGGCAGAAGTATAAACGGTCTCTAGCGTATGAGGGAGCCACTCCGCGCTGGACTAGAGCTTCCGACATTTTAAGGTCCTAGGAGGTTGCTGAGCACCGAAACCCGACCGGAAACGAAGTTTTGAAAAGGAAGTTACAAACGCACCCCTCACAACGACTCAAGCCAATTTTTTTTTAAATACCAATAAATCGCAAATTATCACAAATTTACTACTGGGAACGTAATTTTTTTGGGGTAATTATCTGACAGTTTGGTAAAATGAAGAGTTTTTCGGAGGCCGTCAGTATTTCACTACAAGAGTCATCCTTGCCTTGGTCCACAGTGCTGCACCGGGGTCCTTCTGTGGGAGATTTCTCCCACTGCAGACCGGCCTCGCGGTCTGCTGTGGGGTGTCACACCAAACCTCAGAGCAGAATCCTCCAGCGGTCAAAACGAACGATCCTTAAAGGCAGAAGACATGTTCGAAACGGTATCGTTTTTATGTCATAAATCGAAGGTTTGAGGCTGGTAGTATGGGACACGAACAAAAAACTAACGAAAACTGTATTCAAAAAGAGGAACAATGGCTGATTTGTTGTGGGGGTGAAAGTGGACGAGTTACACCGCGCGCGTTTGAAACAGCGAATATTAGCAATAAAATTGTAAAATAGCGAAGCCGATAGACTTTTCGTGCCTGTACTAAAACGGTTACCTCTCTGTTCCGAAAGCATCGAAAACCGGCCAAAGTGACCGTTTTCGAACGATCAATGTGGACGAGTGCGTATTTGGGGGCGGAGTTGTTGAAGCTCATGGGCGGGTTTGTCAAATTTTGTCAAGTTGCATTACTCAAATTTAGTAGTTTTGACTAGTTTTCGGCCCTTCCAACGGTGTGAGCGTTCGACTAGGGGACATACGACCCAAGTAACGTAGTTATCTAAAAAAAATTTCGAGCATGTCTGCTGCCTTTAAAGGCACAGGACACCCAAAAAATTCTTTTCCAGATTTCAGGCTCATCTTAGAGAGAGCTATTCTCTGGTCACAATGGTATCTCTGAAATCTTTCAAAAATCACCACAAACGTAGATATGGCTCCTTGAAAATGCCTGCATTTTGAGGCCAAAAATTTTGAGGACAAGTTGTCTCAGGCCTGTATTTCTCTTCATTCGCAATCACTGCACGAGAGTTAAACAGGATAAGGAGACAGTCCGGCAATGGACTGACGAACACAACATATTGAGAATTCACCCATCCATTTAGCCGCTATAGAATTCGCAAATCTGGTAGGGGGGCCTGGCCTGTGGTGGTGAGCAAACAGGGATGTGCGGCAAATGATTTTGAAAAATCGGCTAACGGAAATCGACAAATTTTGTCCAAAAATGGCCGGCAAACGGCAATCGACAAACGGCAAAATAAAAAAATCTCGTACAAAAACGATGCAAATGTTCTAAAAGTAGCAGTAAAAATACTTCTTTCTCATTCACAAATCGTATTTCGATAGCCAGATAAGAAATGGTTTCTGGATGGTGTATGGCCGACTGTCCTTGAACCTCGGCATATTGTTCTAGTTCAATAACACCACGAGGTTTTTCAATAATACCACAAGAACTTTAACCGCTTACTTTGGTACAACACCTGATATAAAAAGCAGCACCGGAATGGGCATTCTATTGAACACTGGTAATGGGAATGTTGTGGTGAAAGGATAGTAATTTTTCGAGGTTCTCTAATATCAACCTTTTTCGGATTATGTAGTAGTCATGCAATTGCTTCGTGTTTCAAATTTATCGCACGAAATTCAGAGTATCGCGCAATCCAATTCAAGGGGATGAGCATTCAAAAGTAGTTTTTGAAAAAAGGAAGAGGTCAGTGTGTCCCTACTTGACTTGATTATTTTTTTGACGAGCGTGGCAGCCCTTCTCTTCCGGAAATCGCCGCTGCGACTCCGCGATAAAGCCATACCGGCTCCGCGAAAGGTACCAGAGCGGCTCTGCGAAAGTGCCGCTGCGGCACCGCGATGGGTGGCCGCGCCTTTACAAAAATAGGACCAACTGAGATTAACTCGTATAAAATTAATCGTGAGCCATACTACAACTGGGCGGGGCCTACGAACAGAAATGTGCACCTACGTTTGTTAGGTCCTTTATCTGATTAGGAAACTTTCTCAGAGTTCGCGGCGTACTCGATTCGTGCCTCACGGTGTGTTTACTGTTTAACCGGAGTTTAGATCAAAGATAATCACGTGAAAAAATACAACTAAAACGCACGTTTCCGAACAGCCTTGAAAACGTTGCTGAGAAACGGCTAAATATTCGGCATCTCTACCCCTGCAACCTTTTAAATTTCTTCTTAACTGCTCGCTAGTAACTCAAATACATTAAATGAGATGATTTTTCAAGCTTTCCACCAATACGACTCCTAAAAAACCGCGGTTCGCTCAGACCACCTCCTTTCCAAACTCTACGTCACCTCTTATTCCGAACACCGTTGAATCCGTCAATCCAGTTTATAGTCAGGCAGCGAATTTGATCGAAACGAATGTTCCCCACGACGTGTACATCCTCCCCCACACTTTTAACTCAGAACTCCAACCTTCAACTTGGTAGCATGTTTCTCAGCGTAATTGTGAGCATAATAGGAGATGGCGAAGTGCATAACCCCAAAAACTGCCAGTGAAGTCCAACGTCCTCTACACGACGCTTTGAAAATCGTCTGAAAGAAATTGAGCTCTGAACCCTTTGTGCCCTCTCCTGAAAACGTTTAGGGTGTTATTTCTTGTCCCGATGAACCCCACATTTATTGATCAAGCCTCAGCAAGGAGAGTGTGGTGAATTCGGTACTCTTCGAGACAAGAGGACCCACACGAGCATGACACTACAATTCTAGCAATTGCTTTGACATGACCGCACGGTAGATAACATCAACTGGTTTGACGTTTTGAAGTACGTATAGCCTGTCTCCCTACTTTCGAGCCGGTCGCTGCAAGGCTTATGGGATTTACCATGCGCATCCTAATCGCGGCGTTTGTTATCTATTGCTCACTTTTTTGCCGAATTTTGTCGAAAAGTTAGAGGAAAAACGGCAAACGACAATCGACAAAAATCGTCCGAAAACAGCCGGCAAACGGCAATCAGCAACCGGCAAACGGCAGTTGCCGCACATCCCTGTGAGCGAAGGAGGTCGGGCCTGTGGTGGTCGCTTATATATCGCTTATTTGAAGGAGTTGAGATCTTGCATTTGGCACGTGTTATACAGGAGGGGTCTGCAACACAATCAAACAAAATTCACCGAATTCATGTCTGAGGATGTACTATGCCTTTAAGGGCAGTGGTCGCGATCAAATATGCTTGTCATCTTTTTCTCTGTAAACCCTTTTCTGGGTTTAGAGTGGTAGCACCAATGAGAAAAAATCGCGAAAAAACCGCTGTTTCGGGTCAAATTCGAAGCCTGAATTTTTTTGTCTTTTGATGGTGGACGAGCCCACTCCACCTCATCGGCAGCGATGATCTCTGATATCAAGAACATCAGCTGGCTTGAAATTGAATTTCAATCAATGCACATTATCCTTCAAACCCATCTAGTCAAAAACATTGACTGAAGTGCTTGCTTTCATTGGTCAACTCTTTTCATTACGTAGATTTGCATTTCTTTCTTCTTCTGAATGTCGATGATTTTTGATTGCTCGGCAAAAGACTGTGAACTTTTTGGGAGGAGCTGTGCACTTGTGCAAGAACTAGCATCTTTGGGCCCTAGAAACTCTAACTCTAGCCCATTTTTCACCGCGCCACCTCCATAGTTTTTCAGCTATTTTCTATCTAAGCTGATTTTTATAGTTTTTTAGATAACGTTTTTCATCGCGACCACTGACTTGAAAAGGGTGACTCGAGCTTACCCTCCAGGACCGGCCTCGAAATGAAAAGTGAGGAGCACGGTAGAATGGAGCTTCTTTTATACCTTCTGCAGCCCTTGAGTAGCCGATAATAATAATTAGAGGATGAAGCCCGACAGGAAAGATGAGGACGCATGGTCTCATTATTCTGTTTAGACGTATCACGTTGATAAGCTGTTTGAAAATGTCAAACTAGAGAGATTCACCATCACTTAGTCTTAAAAAAGTTTTCAGTGGAGGAACTAAAAGTCACCACAAACTTTCCAGAGAAGTTTGTGGTAAACTTCCAGTGAATCTCTAACAATCTAACGAAAACGGTAAACTAACAGATTTGTGGTAATACTGTGGTAAGTAGCGGGTAAATCGTTGGTAAAATCAAAAATCTGCACAGATTAGTGGTATTTTGATTGAAAAAAATTCGGCCTGAGGAGCTATTTAACGACTTCCACGGACATCTTCAACCCTCGCCATAAATATTTCTATCAACAGTGAAGCTACAGGAAATCAGCCTTCTGCTCCTCGTTTTCATTATCTGATCTGCCTTTAGAGAACACAGTCTCCAAAGAAGAATTAAACTTTTAAACAGGATACTTCCCGAAATTAGCTGATGGTGCAGCGAAGAGTTTACAATGAAAGATTGAAATTGAGCACCCCAAACGGAGATAGTGAAGCACTATACGTTTTTTTTTTAAATTAGCCCCTCAACTTTCTTTTCCACTCAGCCACTTCATTTTTGAAGTTTTTCAAATCGGCTATAGCCTTATTTTACCTAAATAGTTTTTACCTGTCATTCTCGTTTACACTTGTTTTTTTAATTTAATCAAAATTTAAAGACTTGGTGTCTTCAATTTCTAGTGAGATGCGTCACGCATTCGACTTCGTGTCGTAGAGGGTTAAACGTGGTTTGGGCCAAAAAGAATGACTTGCGACGGCCGGCCGACTTTCAAGTCAGCACCTTTATTTTCCCGGATGAATAAGGTAGCAATTAACACTTAAAGGCAGTGGTCACGATAAAAACGTTATCGAAAAAACTACAAAAATCAGCTTAGATCAAAAACAGCTGAAAAACTATGAGGGTAGCGCGGTGAAAAACGGTCTACAAATAGAGTTTCTAGGGCCCAAAGAAGCTAGTTCGTGCACACGTGCACAGCGATGACGAAACAGATCGCAGTCTCATGCCGAGCAGTCAAAAATCATCGACATTCAGAGGACGAAATAAATGCAAATTTAACGAATAAAAACAGTTGAGCAATGAAAAAAAACACTCCAGGCAATGTTTCTGACTAGATGTGTACATAAATCCGAAGTTTCAGTGATTGAAGTTCAATTTCAAGCCAGCTGATGTTCTTGATATAAGAGGTCATTGATGCCGATGATGTGGAGAGGGCTCGTCCACCATCAAAAGACAAGAAAGTTCAGGTTTCAAATTCGGCCCAAAACAGTGGTTTTTTCGCGATTTTTTCTTATAGGTCCTACTACTCGAGACCCAGGAAAGGATTTGGAGAGAAAAAGACGACAAGCATATTTGATCGCGACCACTGCCTTTAAAGGCATCGTATGCGCAAAAAACCGTATTTCATTTTTCCATGTTTTTGCACAGGCGACTCTCTGACATACAGAATATGAGTAGAAAGGCTTCACAATACCATCAACTTTCGCAAAAAACTCGTTTTGAAACGTCTCGAATTATTCTCTTTCCACCCCTCCGTCAATTTCGGTGTGTCTGGTGCAGTACGTCGGAAGGTTTTTTAAAGCAAAAACACGGATGTGTTTTTTGCTTTAAACTTATTAAGTGGGTAAATTTCTATTGCCTTTCGTTCACTGGAACTTATTCAAAAAAAAAGAAGTATCCATCGGGCAAGTTTGGATACTAGAATTTCCCGAATCAAAATTTCCAATTGCTGAATCTACTACGCTTGTTATGGCGCTTCTGTTCCTTGTGCTAGATGGTTGGTGAAAACTGGGGGCGGATCGTCATTCTGAACCACTCCAACATTAGAATCATATGCTTTCGACGCCCACAACTTCACCGACGTGGTCCACCGGGCTCGTTCATTGAATTGAGCCTGAAAAATGGGAGTTGGTTTTCATCGCGAACGATGCCTGCAATGGACCGCGTGTCCACACTGCGCATCCACGCCAAAAACTAGATTTTTTCGTTTTACTTCGAGAAAATTCCGTTTAATTATTGCTTTTATTTCTCTGCTTAATACAACCTACATAACTGGTATGCTGATAATAAGTGTCATATATCTCCTTTTGGTATGGACAATCACCATAAAATATCAATTTAGAAACTCATCGTAGCGATTGGTCGTGGAGCGCGCGGTCTGCTAAGTGTTAACCTACGCCGGAGAGATAGAAGCCGTGGCTGTCCTTGGACTAAGATCGAACCCTACCGTGTGCATCGAGAGCAGCGCCTTTCTGAAGTAGTACAATTGAATAGCCCAACAGGACAATGGAGGATTGAAGTAAACCTTCGTCCCCCCCCCCCTCCCACATCAGAAATTTTGCCCAAACCGGGGTTCCAACCCCTCGAGAACATTTGGGGAGTGTATCCCCCTCCTCTTGTGTAAAATTGTTCCCATTACATTTCGAAACCCAAATATTTCAACTGCAGAACAATTAAATAAAAGTAAATGATTCTTGCTTTGAAGAGTTTGAAACAATGGAATGATGAAGGAGGGTCTGCGAAACAACCAAGATTTCATAGGCCATCCCAATTCTCAGCGACTTTCAATTTTCCGCTGTCCGTTCGCTGCTGCAGCGGGAACAAACCGAATAGAAAATTACTGACGAAAACTCGACAACCACAAATCAAATCATCGCGGACACTGTCGGTAAGAGTTTAGCCTGTGCTTGCACAATTAATGAGTTTGGATCTCTTTGCACGCATGGTCCGACATTCCCACGCCGCGCGTTACATGATGTCATTTCCGAAATGAATGACTGAATGATCCGAAGGTTGAATGACGTTGGACCCGAACCACGGATAACGTCACTATTTCAGTGATTAAAGTGTTCACGATAATCATAAATTTTGGAACTACTTTCTACAACGATTAGTTGATTCCCGAGTTGAGCAGAAATTACTCAGGAATTAGAAAAATCGCTCCAGAAATGCATGAAAACTGCACTCTCACCTTGCCTTTTCTCACAAGGGACGACCCCCCGCGGTAGGAGACGTCAAGAAAAAAGTTCTCCTGAACGTTGTGAGGGACGGATAAAGTAACATTACGGTGTGTTGGGTTTTACCTATGGATCATCCGGTAGAGCGAAAAATTGGAAAAACATGAAAAATTAGCGGGCGCATTATCTTCAACCGTCTACCATGACTATGCTTTCGGTTTTTTAGCAGCGAACATTGGCTGGCTCTTATATATAATACCCATCTACCTCAATCTGCTTTATTTGGATCAATATGGAGAAAATGTTTTCTGGACTTTTTTTTGCCTTATACTCACTCATTCTCGAACTCCAGATAATCGAAAAAAAATTCTGCCTGATCTACCGTTTAGTAGTCTTCGTTGAAGGGTCAGCAAATGTATTGGGCAACCAACTGTTGCCTTCTGAAAATAAAAACTGCGGCCATGATGATAATTTTGAAAAAAAGGGTTCATCGCTTCACTTCTCACAATGGCAATGCTTTTTTCTCCTATGATTCGCACACGACTTTTACCTGAAGGTGTTTCACTTTACTCTAGAAAAGTATTACAAAGTTACGAGATGTTCACAATACAATATTTCTCAGCGAAACCGAAATGCGAAGGTGAGAAGAATAATTTTTGAATAAGGTGAGGAAATGCTCATATACTACAGCGATTCATGCGATAGAAACTGTAAATTCAGTGATATTGAAAAAGCAAGTTAAAATGTGAACGATAAACAACGTGGGTAAACAATCGAATAAATGCAAAATAATTTCTGAAGAAGTTGCAATGCGGGAATCGACCCCGTAGCACGGCATACCTTCGTATTTCAGCAATCCCCATCCTTATCCTCTCGACCATCCCTGCACGGTGGGAATAGCAACTTCAATCAGGTTATACGAGAAATGGTATGCACAGTGAGCTCGGAAACGGCTTATATCTCACGAATAGGCCAGAATCAAACCGTCAAAGCTTGTATAGGGCAATTTTATTGTAGCTTAATGGGTGCCGAGGATAAGAACTCACTCCAGCTTCCCCGAGTAGTAGGTCACGGGTAGTTTCTGATGGTTTTTTATTTTTTTCTGGATTATCGGGAGGCCCGTAGGAAAAACCGAACATAGATGATTGTTACTCTATCCATCCCCCAGAGCTCTCAGAAGAACTGTTTTCAGGACGGGCTCTCCCCCGGTGGTCGTCCCTTGTCAAAGGAACTTTTAGCTGGGCCGACGGAATCCTTGTACACGTCCATTCAAACAAACAATTCTCCACTGCTCCATTTTTCTCTTTAGATCCTAACCAATACGGTTTTGCATAATATTTTCTTCCATCTACGTTTCGCCCCATCACGAACAGGTCGCAAGCACCGAGAACTCGTTCATTCTAGCGGGAAACTAGTCAGACTAGAGAATTATTTTAATTAAATGAAACGTTTTATTGCGTTTGTTTGCCGTTTCTTTGTGATTTTAGTGATACTTGGTGGCCATTATCTTCAGTGGAAAACTCGGAATCGAAAATCATAGTAAACACCGTCTTTAAACCATCTCGCACCATTTTTTTATCCTTGATATCGGAAATTTGACAAATCACGTCGTCGAACTCTATCGATATGTTTTCGTCCTGCCGTTCCCAGTCAAAACGCCGCCAGATCTCCGCCCACAAATTCTCTTTCATTGGGCGAACTAGTACTTAAGTATGGCCTCTCATCAGAAATTTCTTCCATTTGTTCATTCAAAACTACTTCAATACTGTCACATTTTACAGATGACACCAATTGAGGTGATGTCCTGGGTCCAGTTGTCCTACGCTGTATACAATGCTTTTTTCAGATGCTTCGTTTCATTGGGAATTTTGAAGAAAAGTTTATTGCTATATATGAAAAATATATAATATATTAAACAACGATTTCAGAACATTCTCATCGGCAGAACAGCTGCATCGAAGCTTTGAGCTGAGGGTATAAAAGCACAATAAGGACATGTCGCTTAAACATTCTAGCGAATATGGCGACATATAGGCGTAGCAACATATTGTCCAATTCCTTTTACAGAACAGAAATCAATCTTTGCAGACACAGACAGACAGCGTCTATTGCAATCTACGAGCAGCAAGTAACCATTGGGATTAGTATCGTCAAATGCAGCGTGCGCGCCCGGTAAATTGGTTTACATAGATAGCGACTCTAGAAGACTAATAAGACCTGTCCTAGAATGCTTACGCCGTGGGAAACGTCAAAAACGAGCGAAAGTGACCGTAACTGCGCCATCTTGAGCCACCAAAGCGTTGAAACTCCGCCCATTGTTTTGCTCTTTAATACATACACACTGTAATTGAATGCTTAGATGCGGTCGTTACGCTCGTTTCTAACGAATAAAACGGCGTGAGAGTTCTTTTAAAGGCCGTGCGAGTCCTTTAGCTTCGCTATCGGAAACAATTCGCCGTTAGCTTCGCTACCTTAAAGGCAGTGGTCGCGATCAAATATGCTTATCTTCTTTTTCTATCTAAACCCTTTTCTGGGTCTCGAGTAGTAGGACCTATAAGAAAAAATCGCGTAAAAACCACTGTTTTGGGCCAAATTTGAAGCCTGAACTTTCTTGTGTTTTGATGGTGGACGAGCCCACTCCACATCATCGGCATCAACGACCTCTTATATCAAGAACATCAGCTGGCCTGAAATTGAACTTCAATCACTGAACCTTAGGATTTATGTACACATCTAGTCAGAAACATGGCCTGGAGTGCTTTTTTTCATTGCTCAACTGTTTTTTTTAGGTGAGTTTGCATTTATTTCTTCTTCCGAACGTCGATGATTTTTGACTGCCCGGCATGAGACTACGAACTTTTTTGGCGATGCTGTGCACGTGTGCACGAATTGGCATCTTTGGGCCTTAAAGCTCTATTTCTAGCCCGGGTTTACACCGCTCTACCTTCCTAGTTTTTCAGCTGCTTTCGATGTAAGCTGATTTTTGTAGTTTTTTCGATGACGTTTTTCATCGTGACCACTGCCTTTACCCGAGTGTGTATGCAGCGGCGTAGCTCATCCACTTCCATTCCAATGAAAAAACAGCTCACTATGTCCTTATCTACCTGGAGTTTTTAGTTTTTTTTATCACTTCTCATTACTAGGTAGCAGCTCCATACCTTGGATTCATGCCATGGAACTGATGGTTGCTAGCAACGGACGATGTCCAAGGACTTCAACTCGATCACCCTCTCATATCCAAGCTATTAGACATAACGATTTGGCGCCAGTTTTAAAACGAATGAATAATTCGATTGACGGAGTGTAAAAATTCCGAATGAACATTTTTATCAAACAACAGCTTAAAGGCAGTGTTCACAATAGAAATCCCTTTTCTGCTTTTCACCTATCTTGAAAACGGTCCCATTCTGATTGCAATGATGTCTCTAGAATCGTACAGGGCCTTCTGGGAACGGAGTTATGGTCCCTCAAAAATTGAGCTAGGGAAGCATGGTGGACGAGTTGTCCGAGGCTTGTAACTTCCGTCTTTTGCAGCCAATGTATGCGAGCTGACCTGAGTAAAGAGAGAAGTTGAGAATGAAGGAAAGAACGGGGCTTTTGATCGGAAATTATCGCTCATCTCACGATCTCGAGTCTCCCATTAATCGCGTCGAGGGGCTGAAAAGGGCGGGACTTCCCCAAAGTAGCTGGATTTGCCCACTTTTCCAACCGTTTAGCGGCTCCTGTGTAGCTTTTCGTCCCGTTTTCTCGACGCTGTTCCGCTTCTGAGAGCCACGAGAAGCGTTCGTCATGGAAAATTCGACGATGAAATTTATCGTGAACAGTGCCTTTAAAGGCACAGTCCACGCTCAAGGACGAATTCTGAAATTCCCATATAAATGAGAGGTAGAGCCACCCTGTATAGCACCCGCCAAGTGCGAGCTCTAAATTACTCCGAATAAGCGAGATATAGGGGGATGCCACCCTGGGACGCCCACACCAGGGGCGGCATGCACGTACGCAGCGGGTTAGGTTGGGGTTAGGCAGGGTTTGGGACGTGGGCGCGTTTCATGATTGCTGTGCGAGTGCTGGAGATAATCAATAGTGGGGGTCTCAACGGGGTTTCGGCTGCCCCACCCTCCTAGGTAGGGTTTGCGAGGGAACGATTTTTCAGTGCTAGCCTAACCCCCTTTCAGCCCTCGCGCCGCTATCATCAAACGCTCCGACGCTTCAAACCCTGCGTAACCCCAACCTAACCCGCCGCGTACGTGCATGCCGCCCCAGGAAGCCAGTTTGGCACGCCCCTTTTACAATATTTCGAGCTCAACAGTGGCGAGATGAGCTATTCTTCGCGACCAATAGCCCTGTTCTTCCCTTCATTCTCAGCCTCTTTCTTCATTCAGGTCGGCTCGCAGACATAGGTTGCAAATGACGGAAGTTACAAGCCTCGGACAACTCGTCCACCATGCTCCCGCAGCTCAATTTTTGAGGGGCCGTAACTTTGTTCCTAGGGGGCCTTGAACGATTCCAGAGACACCGTTAGAATCAACGCGGGATCGTTCACAAGATAGTCCAGGAAACGAAAGATCGATTCTGAGGTTGGGCTGTGCCTTTAATGTTCTCGATAAAATCAGTTGTTGTGCTATCTCCATGAAATGTCAGATCTGGGCATCACAAAGGTGAAAATAGGTGAAAATTTGGATAAAAACGCTCAGGAACAAGTGATTGCTTGGTGTCCTCCCGCCCCCAATTATTGAGATTTGTGTAAAAGCTTGTTTTGTCAACTTTTATTTTGCTCCTGAAGTAATTTCCGAGCATTTCTGGAGATTACTGACTACTTAAGCAGCAAAATAAAAGGCGGATAAGCAAGCCTTAATGAAAATCTCGTTAATTAGGGGTATTTAGCCGTTACGCTTCGTTTGTGAGCGTTTTTTTTCACGAATTTCCGGGACTTTTCACTTATTTTTACTTTTGTGATGACCAAATCTACATTCTTATGAAGAGAGCCGATTTTATCACGAACCCTGCCTTTTAAAAAGACTGCACCAATTAGTTTTCTGAGCATGGCCTTTTTCAAAAGTTTGATTGCATGAAAGTTTCCGAATTTCTATGCCCAAATTTTTCCAAGTGAGAGAGTTCGGACAGCTGTTCTATATTATATTCGATTAAATGTTGGGGCTCCTGCTCGAACACTTTCATATTTCGGTCGCAAGTCTTCAAGTGACTCAATTCTGCTTTTGACACGTTTTTTATTCTTTAGAGACAGATAAATCGCACAACCTTACAGCAAACATTTGAGGTCTAGTTTTTAATCTCAGAGAACCTGAAAATGGTTTTTCTTTCATTCTATCTTGGAAATCGATCCGAATCGATCCACTAGAAAGCAATGCATTCCATGGAGCCCCCAACCAGTAAGTTACGCACAAGTAAGTAGTAGTCAAAGCAGTTCGTCAGTCAATCACGGTACATTCGTTCAAAATCGCGTTGCCAATTGAAATAAAGTGCTTCCTGGGTCCGCAATCCATGCTCTGCCGAGCGCTTCCTTTTCCATAAAATAATGTTGTCTTCGAGCGAGCAGTTCTCCAAGGACTCCTGTCTTTTATTTGGAAACGTCTTTGTGAGGGTGGAAAAAAGTCCGCGAAAATTCTCGTTTCGTACTTGCTGCCAGGACAAAAGCCTTTTATCATTTTGTTATTGCCATGCAACATGAACGCCTCCGTAAAGGGCACTACTTTAATTCGTAAACAATTGAATTTCTTACATTCTGTGCGTATCGCAGAAAAATCAAGTTTAGGAAATCGATAGGGTCCAACTGATTTCTGACTAGAATGGAAGAATTGACAGGTATTTAGGAGTGATTCATGTAGTCATTTGGTCAAACTCATTCATCATATCTCATGTCATAATCGGTTGTTTTTCGTTTGCTGAGCGTAGGACATGGTCGGTGGGATGGCCGCCGCTCCCTATGGAATTCTCTCGCTTTCGTCTGCACCAACTTCAGAATGAAATTTTTGATGAGACGAGATCCATGACTGTCCTCTTTTGTGTCAAATCATGGATTCAAGTCTGGAAATGAGAGGTAGCTTTTTCTCCGACCAATGCCCTCTCCTCAAACATTACTTGCCTATTTTAAAGGCATCGTACACGATGAAAACCGAATTCCAGCTTTTGCGTTCAGTCGGACTAGTGGGCCAGAACAATGTCACTCAGGAAGTCTGGAGTCTCAAAATCGCCTCTGAATGAAGATTTGCTTACCTCGAAAGGGTTTCCTGGGTTTGGGGGGCCGGCCTTGGGGTCGATCCGTTTCTACAAGGAACAAAACTTCGTGTTAGCTGCCGGCGATCATGCGTTTACGCGTCGTAGGGCGCAATGCACACGCTACTCGATTTCACGTTCAACGTCGATAGAAAGCAGCTGATATCTATGAACGAAGCGGGTTAGTAACCCTTTTTCATTTCGTTTGAGAAAAAATGATCGCTGATCTGAATGGCGTCCTCGGTGAATTGCGTTCAACGCCGCGTCAAGGAACGAATCGTAAAACTGTTCCCTGCGTTCGTCGCAAACTCCCCCAAGTAGATGTGGGCGGGAACTTCAAATTTGTTTTGAGCTTTCTTGAAATGGGTTTTTCTTGAAAAATTGACGTTTCTGGGGGGGGGGCTTTTTGCAACCTTCAGTCACTATAGGGATATAACAACACGAAAACGTCGGAAACCCAAGTATGATTTTCATCGTGTACGATGCCTTCAATGGAGTACAGCCGCAAAAACATTTTGTGCCATTATGAAGTCACTATTGAGTAAAGTAAACGAAACCCTTTCACAATGCTGAAATTAGCTATGAACCTATTACGTCGAGTGGTTGAACTGTAGGCAACTTCGCTCTGGTACAGGTCGTGGTCCGTAACAACAGGTCTTTTCTTACTCGACTAGGATTTTTCACGCACAATTAATTATTTTGAACGATTGATTTGCGTTATCTCATAAAATGAAACCTGAAAGTACGGCAAGATGAAAAATATGCATGAAAAATTGCTCCGTGACAGCTGCCAATTTGGACAAAGATGAAGGGTAAATATTGTCCATTTCTGAGCGTAATTCACACAATTCCTTCTCGTGCGTGTACGAAGCGAGGGGAGAGACAGCGAGAGGGTGCGAGGGAGAGGGAGAGTGTATACGTGCGCACAAGCTCGCCTTAGATCCGACTAAATTTCTCTTCAATACAGAGGTTATGCTTTTTTTGAAGCCAAATTTAGTTTGTGCAATAACCTTAATTATTATATGTATTTTATTATGGGCAGGACAGCCTTGTTTCTAAAGTTATGTTTTAGCACCAATCGTAGAGCAATAGAAGGAGTCAATTGGACTGAAATTGTTTTTTTTTGGTTTTTCACTCGATTTAAACTCGTTTTTTGTCCATTCTCCTGAGCCTATGAGTTGCCCCATTTTTTCAGTTAAGCAAAAGTTCAAAATGAAGAAAAAAGTGATTGACGCTTGGAGCTCTGGTTTCGTGAATCCGGCCTAAATGAAAAATAAATGTGTGCAAAGCTGATTGTTTATAGCAGGCATACCAAAGAACTTAAAGACACATTTTTACCTCAGAGGTAATATTTGATTTTTTTTCTGGTTGAGCAGGGCCTTTAAAGGCAGTGTTCACGATAGGAAACGTTTTTCTGCTTTTCCGCATATCTTGAAGACGGTTCCATGCTGATTCGAATGATGTTCTTGGAATCGTACAAGACCTTCTAGGAACGGAGTTATGGTCCCTCAAAAATTGAGCTAAGGAAACATGGTGGACGAGTTGTCCGAGGCTTGTAACTTCCGTCTTTTGCAGCCGATGTATGCGAGCTGACCTGAGTAAGGAGAGAACTTGAGAATGAAGGGAAAAACGGGGCTAATGACTGGAAATCATCGCTCATCTCACGATCTCGAGCCTTCATTTGTTCACGTCGGTGGGCGTGGAATGTGCATCTGGGGGTGACGAGCTGACGGGTGTCCAACTTTGGGCCCGTAGGGAACCATTCCGAGCTCATTTTTCCTAGTTTTTTCAACATTAGGGTTGCGCTAGGCCCTGCAGCTACAGATCTCCACCAAAAAAAACAGACATGGTTTTTATCGTGAACACTGCCTTTAACCGACGGGTTGTAGACTCTCAGCTTATAGAAATGGAGGAGTTGTCCCGGCTTCGGAAAGAAGAATCCCACTCGAAACTACTTTGCTTGAATGGAATATCATGATGCTTCGAAAAGCAAAAGACGAGCCAACTCCTCAATTTTCGTGAACGGAGAGCACATCGCGATCGCGGCAACTCAGTTCTCTAAAATAAGCCAAAAAAATACAAGGTCCCGACCCCACTACCCCAAAACCCACGCTCATTCCGCCTCGAAAAAGTATCTGAGAGCTCTGCTTTTCAACTAGTTGTCACTGAGCATCGTTACCAGCATCATTTTTTCCCGTTAGCGGAGCTACTGGTTCCTTTCCCGAGGCTAAGCGGTTGGCTCTTTTTTTAGGGTAATGAAGCGAACCAGCTTGCTTCTTTGTAGTTTCTCACTTATCAGTGGGAACTGGGGATCCCGGGTTTTTACAGGCAATACTGCGCCCTGAGCGGAAACCACCATAAAAAGTCAACTTTGCCTTTGAACGACAATAAACTGAGATAGTGACTCGAGTAAAAGCAATAAATAACTATCCACGTCTGAGCGAATCTCCCATTTTTCGACGATTTTCGCTATTCTTTGTACAAAAACACTTGGCAACAAAGCTCACTTCCTGAGCGTAAAAATCAATTGCACATAAAATATCAGAGCAACTGAAGAAACTTGAGAAAACTATCGTGATCAGCTGATGTAGGCGAGGGAAAAAAATGCTAAAACGGGATCATGCGTCGTGTGCTGCAAACGCGACTTGCAGAAACTATTGCACCTCTGGCTGCGAAATGTAATGTGTTAACACCACATTAATCTAGATACTCGTAAGAAGTTTCACACTAGGTCTCGGCGGTGCCTTCAGTTTGTCCAATTAAGTTTCTGGAGAGCCAGACTGAGCTGATTTTCGAATTGCTTCAAGATCTTTCCATCAATGTGAACGACTGCGCTGTGTACGCTTGCGGACGCTTCAACTTAAAGGCAGCGTTCTCTATTAATTCGGTCGTTGTGCTATCCTCATGAAAAAGGTAGATCTAGCCATCACAAAAGTGAAAATAAATGAAAAATTGGGGAAAAAACGCTTAGGAACAAGTTATTGTTAGGTGTCCTCCACCCCCAAATATCTGAAAATGCATATTTTGCAATCCTTTAATTTGTTTCTTATGTAATTTCTGAGCACTTCTAGACACTACTGATAACTTTCGGAGCAACTTAGAAGAAGGATAAACAAGCATTCGTGAAAATCTCGTTAATTAGGGGGCCGGCCGACACCTGTAATTAGCCGCTGCACCTTGTTTTGACCGTGTTTCCAGCGAATTTTCGAGGTTTTTCGTTTATTTTGACTTTTGAGATGACCGAATCTGCATTCTCATGAGCTAAAAATCGTTTTCATCACGAACCCTGCCTTCAAAGACGTCGTTTAGATACTGCGGAAATAGAATGATATGGCTCAGAACCCAACGTCTACGCATTTTTAAGCGCCAAAAACGACCCACAATGGCGCTACACGAGTGAGAAGTTGGCCCAACCCTGTGTTTCTTGGCCCCCTGCATTTTCCGTCCTCCTCGAAAACGGAGGTGCTGGGCCATTCCCACCTTCGGCGACGTTTGTGGGTGGTACAATAAGTACAATAGGTAATCCACATCAATCGACGACGGTAGAAATGGCCCATCGCTCCTGTTTTGGAGGAGGACGGCAAATAGAGGGGGCGGAGCATTACAGGGGCGGGCCAACTTCTTACCTTTGCAGCGGCATTGTGGGTCGTTGTTGACGCTTCGAAATGCGTAGGCGTTGTGTCCGCCATACTATTTCTGTAGTTATCTCAGGGAGTTTACGAGCATGTATGCTGCCTCTAAGCAAGGGCGTTGATTTCAACTACATAATTCTGACCAGCAGCTGCTCGATACCCCTATTCCACACCTACTCATTATGACCACTTGGTGAACCTTACAGTTGTTCTGAATCGAGTTATACTCTTTCTTCATAAAGTTGGATATCCGAAAGAGGGCGACACTATAGTCGGAAAGTCGAATTACGGAAGAAATATATCATTTGGAACATGTATAGCACCTATGCGTCTAGTCACCGTCATTCCTGTTAGGCAAAATATGATGATGATCATAAAAAAGCGAATTGTCTTCGCAATAAATAATACATTTTAGAGTGTTTTAGTAGTTGTTATACTTAATATCTGAATCAACAACACGAGGTGTGTTCTACCGTGCGTTGCGAAATTATGCGACATACAACAACTTTGAAGGTTTTGGACTTTGAATGTCTTAGCGAAGAATCGGTACGAGCCAAACGACGCAGTATCCCCGCCCCCACCCCTCCCACCGAAAAACCCGGGGTACTAATTTTCAAAAAAAAATTGGAGCAACTGCATCGAATCTGGTTCAAAAAATTTGAGAAAGCCCATTGTAAAATTATATGACCCCTCTCCGCCAAAGTTTCAATTCTGCAGCTTCAGTATCGATTAGTTAAAGGCAGTGTTAACGAAGAAAAAGTTGCACGTTTTTTTTGCTAAAGCGTAAGCTTCGGTTCCCTCTTAGAAGATTAAGAGCGGATGGGAGACGAAAAACGGCCGGTAAGTGGGTGAAAATCTTGTGGGTCGGCCAAACCATTAGGCCACTCCGCCCACGTCCAATAACAGCTCTGAATTCCTGGTTAGATGAGCGATGGTTTCCGATCAGAAGCCCCGTTCTTCCCTTAACTCTCAACATCTCTCTCTACTCAGGTTAGCTCGCAAACATCGGCTGCAAAAAACTGGAGTTAGAATCTTCGGAAAGCTCGTCCACAAGGCTTCCTTTGCTGAATTTCGAGGGGCCGTAACTCCGTTCCCAAAAGGTCTTGTACGAGTTCAGAGACATCATTGGAATCAGCATGGGACCGTTTTCAAAATAGGCGGAAAAACAGAACAACGACTTTCATCGTAATCACTGCCTTTAAGGGTAAGGCTCATTAGAAACATTAAGTCGATAGTCTACAAAATTGTCCTAGGTCACAAACACATTGAGAACCCGGTTTTGAGTGTTGCAAACCAGCTTTGGCCCGGTCGGGAACGTTTGTGGGTGGTACAATAAGAACAATAAGTAAACCACAAAAATCGACGACGATGGGAATGACCCGCACCTCTCTTCTGGGGGAGAATGGCAAATACATACAGGGGGTGTTTGAGATAACTGCGTGTATGCTGCCTCTGGAGGCAGTGTTCACGATAAATCTCGTCAATGAGTTTTCAGTGTGAAACACTGCGATGGCAGATGCTGGAGGGAATAGGGTCGGAGAAAGCATCGAGGACGGGTCAGAAATGGATAAAAAACGAAGGCGAAGTGAAGATCTCGTTAGACCAGTACACCTGATCTTATTCCGCCCCTCGTTCTGACGAGCTTGTGGCACCGCGCACGTTTTCGACTGCTAATTGCCAAGAAACTCCGTCACGTCCAGCCTAATCTATTAGCGCACATTTCGCCATTAGCCCGCGCTTGCGGAAACTAGCAGGGATTGGGAACTCGTCCGGCCCTGAACCTGTACGTACGTTAGGAAACGCTATTTTAGCTTATCCTGAGCCCTTTTCTTCGCTGTTTTCTTCTTTAATTTTTCGATACCTCACCACCGAACAACCCTATTTTTTAGTCGTACTCGAAAACGATATTCATCGCGAGCACTGCCTTCAAAGGCACTGATCACGATGAAAAACGTTATCTAAAAAACTATAAAAATCAGCTTAGATAGAAAACAGCTAAAAAACTATGTAGGTAGCGCGGTGAAAACGGGCTAGAATTAGAGTTTCTAGGGCCAAAAGCTGCTAGTTCGTGCACACTTGCACAGCGCCGCAAAAAAAAAGATTGCAGCCTCATGCCGAGCAGTCAAAAATCATCGACATTCAGAGGAAGAAATAAATTCAAATTTACGTAAAGAAAAGAGTTGACAAAATAAAGCAAGCACTTCAGTCAATGTTTTTGATTGAATGAAACCGAAGGATAATGTTCATTGATTGAAATTCAATTTCAAGCCAGCTGATGTTCTTGATATAAGAGATCATCGCTGCCGATGATGTGGAGTGGGTTCGCCCACCATCAAAAGACAAGAAGGCTTCAAATTTGGCCCGAAACAGCGATTTTTTCGCGATTTTTCCTTATTGGTCCCACTACTCTAAACACAGAAGAGGGTTTAGTCAGGAAAAGAAGACGAGTATTTTTTATAGCGACCACTGCCTTCAAGAGTCTTTCACCTCTTCTTTTTATCAGTAAGACGGCACAAGCTTCGCTGCATGTTAATCCTGTCATGCCTTCGTGTACGCAAAACCTCAAATCGATCAAAAACTGACGAGCTGTTCCATGTCGATGAGCATACGCTCAGAGCACACTATACGAGCCCTTGGTTTCGCTAAATTTATCCGTTCTAAGCGAATGTGGCCAGGTTTGAGGCGACTGCATAAAAACATAAGTTTGCTGCACTCCAAACAGGGTTCTCAAAGCGTTTGTTCCCAGAGAAAATTTTGTAGACTATCGACCAAATGTTTGTGGTGAGTCTTATTATAAAAGAATCGATGCCGAATCTGCAGAATTAAAATTTTCACGAAAACATTAATGTCGTATAAATTTGCAATGACTATTTTTGACACTCTTTGGTGCACGTTTTCAGGCAGTTGATCTAATTCTCTAAAAAAACAATACGTAAAGGTTACGGGGGTGCTGCGCCGATTAGCATTTACCGTTTGTTCGCTAGATTGATTTGCGCGAAATCCAGAGCTTTAAAGGTGGGGTATGCCCCATAATTTAGCAAAGCACTGCATTGCGCATGGCTAAGCTTTTGTACTAACGTGATTATCCGTGAAAAACGCCGATCTCAAAGAGAATAGAATTTATTCCTCGAGGTTTTATTGGAAGCCGGAATGAACAAAACTTTAATTGATTATTCCCTCTTGAATCGAATACAGACTAAAGGTAATATTTCCTCGTAGACGAGCATCCGAAGGCATGGCGTCGCGAAGCTACTCATTGGTGAACGATCGAAAGTGATTGCAAAAGGAGTCATTCAAGTCAGAAAAACAGGGTCGCGTTCCACCCGAACCTGCACAGCTCGAATCATCGATGATTTTTGATGACCACAGCTAAAAAAGAGAAGCCCACGTTACCTTTTTATTTTAATTTTTTTCAAAATTTGGCTTCCTCCAACGTTCGATTTTGAGATGTGCTCCAGATTTTGATTTTTCAATTGTTCACACAAACTCCCGTTGAAGGCTTCTGATAGACCCACATCTGCTTACATTTGTCAGAACGACGACGAAGTCTATAATCTGCGGCTTGCTTCAAAAGGAGGCTCGCGAACCTTCGCAGTTTGGCGTTGTTTTTAGCAAATGGCCCAATGTAATCGGTGTACTCCAGATTGAAAAGGGAACCTCCTGATAGTCTTCCCATCGTATCACGTCCGCAGACAATTGTTCTGCAACTCCACGCATTACGTCCTCAACGGCGAAGTTGAATAGAAAGGATCCTGCTACAGCTCCTTGCCTTACTCCTGTTTTCCCCTCAGAAGCTGACGTCAATCCAACAGATGTTCAAACTGCTGCTGGTGTTTCTTCGTTTATGTTCTTTATTAGTGGAACGTATTTTTCTGAAACTCTATAGGCACGCAGAACGTTGAGCGACCGATCACGATGAAGAGAATAGAGTACGGCTTCAAAGTCAAAAAACAAGCCGCAATGGTTTTCAGTACCGCTGCCACAGTCCATTGCTATTCACCTGGCAAATGCTTGGTCGACGGTCGATACTCTAGGTCAAAAACCGTCTTGCTCCTTTTTGATCGTTTTTTCACGATCTTTGATGAGCCGCTCAAGAATAATACGTTTCAAAACCTTCTACATACCACGCACTAGAGAAATTCCCCTGTAGTTCCTGGGGTCCGTGACGGATAACTTATTATGAAGAGGTACGATAATCGCACGCCTCCACAAATTATCTTTTAGCCCATCCATATAGCACGGATTGTGTCGGTCCTTTTCCAAACCCAGACGGGAGAGCTGTTGGCAGTTTAGCAGTTATGTTCTCATTTCCATCTGTCCTTTGATTCTTCATTTTACGGACGCAGTTCAAAACTTCAACCTCTGTTGGCGGTTCCTCACTGACATCGTACTGATGCGGGAGCTCAGGTACTGATGGCGCTGGACGATTCAGTAATGAACTGAAATAATCCTTCCATATTGGCAGCGTCGCATCACCAACTGCAACTCCACTGGTAGTGTTCAGAATACGAGAACATCTCTTCATCTTGCCGCTTTACTGTCGTAACAACGTGTAGGCTTTCCTCGGGTTTTTATCCTCCCAAGCCTTCTCGAACTCCTTAGCTCTGCACGTCCATTCTGGTTCGCGGTCACTTTGAAACTTGCGACGCAACTTCCTCCTCAAACGCTTCTCCTCCACGAAGCTTCCTGCAGTTTGGAGAGCACACACCCTGTTGTAAGTAGACATTGCCGCGTCGCAAAGTTTCCTCTTTTGTCCGTACTCCAATCTGAATACAAACGCGTTGTCGGAATTTCCTTCTGCATTCTCCATTTCTGAGACATGTCATATCAATCCTCTGGAGAACCTTTTTTCCTCGCTTCCTCTTATGAATCCTCGCATTGAATCTTCGAATGTCCGATACTGGAATATCCCTCGTCAGAATATAGTCGAGCTCTAGTTTTAAAGGCAGTGTTCACGATGAATATCGCACTCGAGTTCGACCCAAAAATGAGACTGTTTGGTCGTGAGGGAACTAATAGTGAAGAAACAGGTAAGAAAAACGTTCGGAATAAGTCAAAATAAAGGTTTCCAAATTCAGGACGTGGACGAGAATCATGGACCCTGCTGATTTCGGCAAGCGCGCGCTAATCGCGAAATCTGCTCGAATCGATAATGCTAACTGCGGCAGAGTTGCTCGGCAATTCGCCATCGAGACGTGTGCGGCGCCACAGGCTCGTCCGATTGGGGGGCGGACCGGGATAGGTAGGCGCACCGGGAGAGCTTTCAAAGCCGTTTGTATCTATTTCTAGCCAGTTTTCGTTGCTTTCTGCGACCCTATCCTCTACAGCACCTGCCAACATAGTGTTTCACACCGAGACCTCGAGAACGAGATTTATCGTGAACACTGCCTTAAAAGTTGTCATCTTCCGCTTCCGCTGCTCTTTTAGAGATTGCTGGGTGGTCCCTGCCACGTAAGCTAATGGCGGCGATGATTCCTCTTGAATGTCGAGGCAATAATCAGACCACTGCGTTGACAAAAGTCGACAAGGCGGTAGCCATTGTCCGATGTTTGCTCCACTGGGAAGAACCATTTACCGAGTACTTCGGATTCCTGGTCAAGTCCTATCTTCGCGTTTGAGTCGATTCCCACGACAACAGCATGTTGACAAGGTGTCCTGGCTAGCAACGTATTGAGTCCCTCATAGAACGCATCCTTGGAATTGTCCTCGGCGGTTTCGGTGGGTGCATGAGCACTCACTATCCACAGATTGAAACCCTTGTGATACCGCAGTCGCACAAAAGCATTCCGGCACGACGCTGAGCCGAATTCCTCAATCATATCATTGTAGTCCTTCCTTACAGCTATCACACAGCCTCCCGCTCTCTTATAATCATCTTTACCACAGTAAATGGCGTGCTCTCCAAAGTTGATAACTGGTCTACCCGTGAGGCGAGTTTCCTGCAAAGCAGCAAACGGTGCGTGGAAATAGCTAGCAGTCGGGACAGCGCAGATTGTTGAATATCACTCGGCAATGACCGGCGATTCAGGGGGGCGCAATTGTGGCTGGGGCCAAAGGCTTCTTAAAAGCACTGTTCGCGATAAACTTCATCCTCGAATTTTTCATGAAAAACGCTTCTCGTGGCTCTCAGAAGCAGAACAGCGTCGGAAAAATGGGACGAAAAGCTACCCAGGAGCCGCGAAACGGCTTAGAAAAGTGGGCAAACCCCGCCGCTGTGGGCATGTCCCGCCTCTTTCCGCCCCTCGACGCGAACAATGGGAGACTCGAAATAGTGAGTTGAGCGATGGTTTCCGAGCAAAAGCCAGGTTCTTCCTTTCATTCTCAACTTCTCTCTTTACTCAGGTCAGCTCGAATACATTGGCTGCAAAAGACGGAAGTTACAAGCCTCGGACAACTCGTCCACCATTTTCCATTGCTAAATTTTTGAGGGGACCATAACTCCATTCCCAGAAGGTCTTGTACGATTCCAGAAGCATCATTGGAATCAGAATGGGACCGGTTTCGAGATAGGCAAAAAAACAGAAAAGCGATTCTTATCGCGATTAGTGCCTTTAAACTCAACCACGTAACACAGGTACAGGACCTAAGGTGCTACGGACTAGAGGCCTTAGTGTGTCGGACGGTGACACCTCAATAGATGGGACACTTCTGCAAAATAGTTCTGCACGCTATATCGCTCGAATGTCCCCTGTGTATACTCGAATGTTTGTTGGGTTCAGTAGAAACAGGAGCAACACGAGAGGGTACCAACGGACTTGTAGATATACACACCCGCAAAAAAAGAACTTAAAAAGGGTAATAACACAAACGACTGCCTACATTGTGAATAATAAAAATACTACTCGCAGCAAAGCCTAAAGCAGTATTTAGCTGTCCAATAACAGTATTCTAGCACATTTGCAAACATAATACTTAAATGCACAGAACACCCAGAAAATGTTTTTTTTAGTTTTTGCACTATTCTTGGAGAGAGCAACACGCTGATCACAGTGGTAACTATAAAATAGTCCAAGATCCCATATGAACAGAGTTATGGTTCCTTGAGGATGCCCATAATTTGAAGGTGTAATTTTAGTGGACGAGTTATCTCATGCTTGTATTTTTCTTCATTCGCAATCGTTGCGCGCGAGCGAGCCAAAATAAGTAGGCAGTCCGACAATGGGCTGAAGAACAAAGACTCGTTAGGAGTTCATTTATTCATCTAGCCGCTTTCGAGCTTGCATATCTAGTAGGGAATATGGCCCGTGGTGGTCAGCGAAGGAGGTCGGGCCTGTGGTGGTCGCTTATATCTCGCTTCTTTGGAGGATTTGAGATCTCGCACTTGGCGTGTGCTATACAGTAGGGTTCTACTACACAATCGAATAAAAATCACAAAATTCTTATCTGAGGCTTTACCGTGCCTTTAACGGATTGAAATCAGAATTTGAATTTGTATGCAAAACTTCGCGAAAGCAATGAGAATGTGTGAACGGCACTTCAAAACCTCTGAAACTCCTCATGAAAATCAGCGGAGAAAATCTTCTGAATATATAATATAATACATAGTATAACATTCTCCGATAATGTCCATGAGCTGCTTTAAAACTTCCGCAAATTCCTCGTAAGGGTGACCCATTCTGTTAGTTGTGGAGAAAAGAGCAAGCAGAGAAAGTTAGTCCCAAACCCTGATTTTTTTTTAAACCAGGAAATCAGATTTCTTTTTGTTATGGTAGGGATTCATTACATATGTGGTTGTGGCGCCATATATCGGTGATGAGTCAACAGAACTCAGAACTCGACCTCCAAACAAAAACATTCCACAATGCGCCCAATTATTTCCGCCACCTCCATATACGGGATCGACCAGGTATGTAGTAAGTTGGTTTTTGACCGTTCGTGTTTCTGTTGCTTTTGATCGAGTTGATAGCGTAAGGCATAGATCAGCTGTTAAAATGATTCGCGTTGTAATAAAAGCAGCAACCGGCTACGCGCAATCGCGAGCAGCATAACTGAAATAATTGTTACCTTAAAATAAAACTATACTCGAATTATTTCTTTTTTTTTATAAAGACCTTTAATTCCTTTTTCATGTTTTCACGTCATTCTTCTCCCGAGACTTTCTCTTTCTATCTTAAAGGCAGCATACACGCTTGTTGAGATAACTACATTAGTGGGGTGGTACGGGCCCTAGAAGAGCCCTCACAATGTTGAAAGAGTTAAAAATGTGTTAAAATGGCCGTATTTGAGCCGTATTGAGTCATAAAATCATCCTTTCTCCGCCCACCGATACGGGCTCCGCCCCTCAATACAAATGTTCAATGCTCGATTACGGTCACTTTGGCTCATTTTTTACGCTTCTAATGTCGTAAGCGTTCCAGAAAGAGCCGTATGAGTACATTAGCGTCGTTATCCCAACACGTTTGTCGCTAGCTCCGCTATTTCAGCTAATGCGGTAAAACCCGTCCACTTCTGGGCCAATATAGAACGGACCGTTAATCTTCGTTCCAGTTGATTTTTTTCCGGTTTTTTCGTTATCTCTGAATATTAACAGCTTCAGACCTTCGATTCATTCCATAAAATTGATATCATTTTCGAGCGTGTATGCCGCCTTTAACTGCCGATTAGTAGCAAAATTTCAAAGCGAAGTGTTCTGCGATGATGTTCACGCTACAAGAAGTAAAAGCTGTGAAAGCCCTCTTCCCCATTTACACCCTAAAAACTTATAAGCTCAAAAGGATAGTTATGTAACAGGAATAAGTTTTACTTTACAAAAATTGAGTTGACTTCGTTATTGGGGGTTCTGAGAACGATTATAAGGCTTGTTTTCGGTTTTTTGAACGACTCGGATAGTTATGGTAGGGAAGTGACATCAGGAATCATTGCAGCTTACCGAAAAACTAAAAACGAAAAACGCATTCGTGCACAGCACCCCAAGTAACACGCTAAACAGAATTAAGGTGTGAAAAAATTATTGTTGGGATTCAACTACTAACTTGAGCTTACAACTTTTCGAGATCTAGGTTAAGGGAGAAACACTAACAGTTTTTGCAGCACTTGGAACCAAATGGAACAATCACTCGAATCATTTTCGAATAGTATTTTTATTCAGAATCTTGGAATTCTGATTTTTATTTGAGAAACCGATTCATTCGAACATTTGGAAATTTCGTGTTTTTCTATTGTTCGATACTTTTGATATTTATGATTCAATCGAAAAGAATCTAAAATTTGCTTTTTTTTGAGTGGATCAATCGATCGAATTTTGCGGCATTCCCATCCGAATCGAGCGAAGGACATGTTTTTGAATACACTCATTCACAAGAATAATATGAAGAGGTCTTGTTCAATATTTTATACTTCATTCGACAATATCGAAAACGCGCTATACGATAAATTTCCTCATTAGAAAGTTTTAAAATAGCTTGCTCGAATTCATTTAATGCTTCGGTAATTTTGAAAAGTCTATATTCGGAGAATTCATTCATCTATGATTTTTCCATAGGTTCAGCATGGGGATCGTCGTAAGGTACTTCATTCACTTCGCATCGGACCTAAATAAGTAAGATGGTTTACGTTTCCAGATTGTCATGTACAGCGGAGCAACATTATACAATAAGAACGAAGTTTTTACTTTTTCACAGTTTTTGGTGATTTCAATATCTCACATACAATCAAGCTATGAATTTCTCGAAAAACAAACGCGAATTGTCGTCCTTGGCCAGAGTTAAGCCGCATTAAATTCATTTCCTTTTCGAACTTTTTTCAAAGTCACTTAAAACCCACTATGAATAGACTTACGACACCATAAACATTTTGAATTTCAAGGGTAAGAATTTTGTGAAAGAGTTGTCCAGGGCTTGTTTTTTCTTGTCATTCGCAGCCAACGCACTGGAGAGGGCTACACTACAGAGTTAGAACATACAACAAATGGAAGAACATAGAGTTAGATAAAATTGAATTGTGCGTCTCGTTCTTAAAGAGACCGCAAATCCTGAAGTGGTCGAGGAAAGTGGGTGTTGATTTGGAGCGGAGGGAACGGTGTTTCATGTTTTCTTGCTCATTCTAAAGAGTTGAAACTCCGCTTTCCGCACGGTTGCTACACACAGCGCTAGGACCACAATGTCAATTTTTGTCCGCGAGCGGGGACTGCAAAGCGTGCGTTTTGAAGCGCGGGATCTCAAATCTTTAGAATAAGCAAAAAACATGAAATATCGACTCCCTCGCTCCAAATCAACACACTTTCTATAATCTCACCTCAGGGTTTTCGGTCTCGATAGGAACGGGAAGCGCGATAGATTTTAATCGGAATATATGTTCTTCCATTCGTTATCGGTCTAATTGTATAGTGTAGTCTGTTCCAGTTCGTTGGCTGCAAGTGACAGGGAAAAACAGGTCCTAGACAATGCGTCCACGAAATTCTCGCCCTTCAATTCAAGATCTCTGAGGGACCACGACTCTGTTCGCAGTGGGTTCTGAGCGATTCTGGTGACACCACTGTGATCCGAGCGAGATTCTTTCGGAGTACTGGGAAGCGAATCTGTTTTTGGACTATGCCTCTAGACGCTTCCAACTGCGTTCGTGTCCTATGTCATGTCCAGATCCTATGTGGTAGTAGTCTGGCGTTCTTATCTCAACCACTGTTTCGAGCGCGTGCGCAGTTTCTAGAGAGTCTCACAAAGAAGGCATTCAAAAAGAATTTGTGAAATCCCTCGTGAAAGTATTCAGATGCAGGCAAGAACTTTTGCTCTAGTTGACCTCGGTATACGCTTGAATACAGTTGTTTTTGGGTACAGTTCTCCTCACTGTGTTGCGAACCGGGGCAAAGAACTTCGAATGCCGTTTAGGTGTCCTAGCTCGACATCATTGGCATAGCATGAACCGATAGATCCGATCTGATTTGATATTATCCGCTGAATTAATTTTGCTGTATTTATCGTTGAGAGATGCATTTGGAGAAGGAGGGCTCGCAGTAGGTGGTCGAAAACCGATGACGGATGAGTCGCTGTCGATGACACTGTAACGTGAATTCGCCAGCGATAACCATTCCTGTCATATTCACTTCACAACTTTCAATGTTAACCTTCTCTGGGATTTTGGAAGCGCAACATCAATGACAGACTCTTTTCTCGAGTCCGTCATGACTCAAGTGTTCGAGGGTTCCTGGTATACTGTGAAATGTGATCAACAACAAAACATTTACCACAACAAAACAATGATCAGTTGATCTTTCATGTCGTATTGAGACCATTCACTTCCACAACGTTTTCTTCTTCGTTGTTAACACCATCTGTATAGTTGTTATTTACCCAGGGAATGACACCGCCTCCTCACCCCACTCACAAACAGTCCACTCGGCTGCCTGATGAATGGACTTACACTTTCAACCCGCTTTCAACCGATAACCTTCTGAACCTCCTTTTTTCCTTCAAATCTCTGGCTGGGATCACCTCCTTCGTGTATGAATTTGGCGCTTTCACAATACTTCCATCGTTGTTATATCATTCTACATTTTTACCCGCTTATACAGGCATGAAGAAGAAGTCGTTAGGTCCAGACGATATTGGATGCCTCACCACAAGGACACGGTATATAGTTCTTTTCCTAGGTGAGAAAACCTGTATTTGTGTTCTCAAGATTATTCTCGTTCTACGAGTATGGAAGCCTTATTCGAAAGCTAACTAGAAATCGAATTCGTTGCGGTTTTTTTGAAGATATGTTCCTCGCAAAAAAAAAACATATACAGAGTGTTTTTTAGCGTGGTGACAATGCTTCAGCACTAAACTGTGCGCTTTCCTGAACACTGCACGGTCCACCCTCTTTGCAAACCTTTCTCTCAAAAGGCACCCAACTTCGGGGCGCAGAATCTTTTTTTTTTAAATGGTGGCTGAAAGCAGGAATTCTCAATTGAACGGTACAATGTGACGCGTAGTCAGCCCTGGTAATGATTACTTCGACCGCAAGTGAACGTGGAAGGTGATCCGAGAGAGTTGTTCAGGAGCAGAGGTTGTACCTTTGAAAATGCATTATCGAGTAAACAACGCAAGATCGAATTGCCGAAACTCCAATGCAGTCTCTGCGTAGTTTTATTGCACCTGTACTTCAGTTTTTTATAACGTTCCGTGAAGACATTTGCATTTATGTACCTAAATTTCTTTAAGACCAGTGACGTATTTTTGTGTTCGTCATCCTTGTAACAAATCAATTATTGTGCAGTGGTTACTAATCTACTGATTTTTGAGAAGACGTGGTGAATGTGCGCAGACGGACAAGAAGTATGTACGTACTTCACAAGCACTAATGTTTTGAGTTTGGCGCTCGAACAACGCCATGAAAAAAACCACCAATGCAGCTACTTTGAACGCTGCCGGGGGCCGCACTTGGCTCATAAGCTTTTGCCCTCGGGATATTTTGATAGTGCGTTCATGGATTTCAAATGATGATACGTTCTCAAACACAAAACCTCCGCTCCTAATCTATCCTGGCGGAGCACAATTCTCATAGTCGACTACAATGCGAATTCTATCGCGATATTAGGGGCTCCTCCAGCCGCTGATCAATATTCTTCTAAGAACCTCTTTCATGCTCTGATAATAGCGGCCTGGCCGAGTTTCAAATTTGGAGAGTTGATCTTGAAGGTTTCGCAAAAAACGGCAAAAAGTTGAACAATCCCTTTGAGCCGTGGAAATCAGCTAGCGGTCATTGCAAAATCTCACCAGAAGGCGTCGCATTCATTTTCAAAACACTGCGCCCTGAAGGTGTCGCCGTGATTGCATATATGTACACTGCTAAGAGTCTCACATTTTTTTTGATTACATTGCTTTTCCTCCCGAAATTAAACAAGGTCGCAACGCATAAATTAGACGTTCGTCATGTTCATCGGTATCCACTGGATTGACACTTTGTGAGAATCAGATCTTTTTCATTGCATGTTGTTGAAGTGATATAACCAGGGGATCGACACGACGCAATAGCGATATGCCCTCACTTTTTGTGATTTATTTGATATTGTAACCAGAAGTCCATAAACTCTGGAGCTAATCTGAAGAGCTCTGTATTTTGATCGACGATCAGTTCCGGGTGTTGATCACTGCTGATAATGATGTCTAGACAAAAAAGGGGCTCTCGCTCCTCCGAACTACGAAATGAATAGCTCTACTCCAGACCTTACCAGTAAGCTTCTTTTGCTATGGTGTGAAACAACTCTGCGAAATCTAGTACGCGATTGTATATAATTTTACTATGTAATTAAGGACTTGCTAACATCATGATGATTGACTTGAGCAGTTCAGGATACATTAGTAGGACGATCTTGAATACCACCTTGTTAGCAACCGATCACACTGTGGAGAATTTAAAGAAACTTCGGGTAGAGAGGAGGACTTTGATACGTGGTATTTTACGCAGACCTGCGCTCTTAATATGATTGCGAAAAGCGAGGCGATACATTGTTTAGACACTTACTCCTGCCACGTATATTTGTTTTCTTGTCACGCACCCCGTTACGACCGAACACCATACTCCGTTGACCAACCCCTTTGAGGGGCCTCTGTAGTCTTTTACAAACGGCTTGGTGCTACACTTTAGAACAATGAAGGTGAGCTCTGAGAAACTAATGATGAAGAAGAAGGACCACTACGGGTGTGGCTTCATTAGGGAAATCGTCAGGTGTTTTCTACTCGGTCGAATGCTGCACTCTTCTCCCCATGCACCCACTGACACGTACTTCTGGCCTGGGCCGAAATATAGAATATAGAGATGTCGGAGGACGTCTGACTCAAGTCCTTGGATAGCGGCTTCGGCGAGTTTTGCAACATGATTTCTGACGTGGTAATTATGCTGTGCGGCTTGCCCATGTCGAAGAACCATTTCTGTCGGACAGTCGAATTCAGACAGTTCAGGTGGACCAGATCGACGTCCTTGTCGACCGCCTTAAATGTCCTCGAGCATTTCTCAGAGCACCAGACCACCTGAATCCCACCGAACACAGATCAACGTTTTCTTCGAACAGAGGTCAAGCTTGAGGTTAAAATTGCTCTTTTAAACTATGGCAACTAATTCTGCGCAGCAGACCCGCCTACTCTGATGGTTTTGTAAACGTCTCAGCTCGTTGGTTTTAAATATTTAAACTCGTGGAGCCTGAACGCTGCCGCGAACCTGTTGAACATGTTAAACGCCCTAGAGTCCGAGTTTCATACTGTGTAAGAATCTTCCACTACTAGTGCACCTACCGCTTTCTCAGTAAGGCCCTAGATTTACACCAGCGGAACGAAAACATCCCACGATGACATTGCCGCCGCTTGCTGCGTGAATCAGGGACACGTCTGCAACGCTGCGTCTTTGAGATGTTCGACGCAATATTGCAGACTAGAAACTTCCGGACGTTTCAATCGTATTCTATCGATACTTTACGCTTCTATCACTTGTTTATACCAGAAAGTCACTAATAATTTGTTTGTCTTGTCATAGCAGTGCTCCTGTTGTCGTTTCGGTAATATTTTAACAAGTTTAAATCTGAAAAATAACCATCTGGTGTAACTCAGCAAATTTCCAACAGGGCTGGTCCCGCAACAATACAGTATACAGTACAACGGCGTGTATAACTGCTCGGTGCAGATTTCCTAAGCGTTTTTCTGTGACAAGTGTTTCTTTTGGCATGCCTCAGCACAGTCAGGGCGCACAGAAGTGGTAGTTGTCTTGCTATATCCGCAGCGTCCCGCCGGTGTATAACTACGGCCTAAGGCGTCGTTTCTACATCCGCCGCAAACTTTCTCCTATAAAATCGATCGTGCCGCTACGCACGGTCGAAATAACTGAAATGCCTGTGCCGCGCCGCTCGACGGCAGGAGTATAAACGACGCCTCAGGCGGTGTTCAGAGTTCATTCGCAACACGACTATATAATTAGCGAGTGTATCGATTAAGCAGCGTCGCGCCGCGTCGTCGTTAGGTGGTCACAGTAAAGAGGCGCGAAGCATTCGGAGTAGCGCTCAATGCGCCTTCGCGCGTCTCCATGAGATGCTACCCGACGCGATGGAGGTTGCGCGGTGGCGAGTTCGTTTTCATTGGTGTTATCTCAATAACTCAACCAAATCTAACCATGAAAACAATAGAATACCCAATTGAACTCGAACAAGCACGAAAAAAAAACTTGCTATTGTTACTAAAAAAAATGTATAGCTTGTTTACGCGAAAACGCTTGCCCACGCGGTTGCGCGGTGTAAGCACCCAGATTTTGCACGGCGTCCTCACTTGAGATCCTGTGCGACTCGATTTTCTCGTCGCCCTGACATGTACCATCGCATCGCTCCGCAAAAGCTCTAAACGCCGCCTTACCCGGGTTTGCGAAACTCGAATGCACCAATCGGGAACCCTAGCCTGACATAGATCTCTTTCTCACTGTTAGGAGAACAAATGATTAAGAAAGAAGAGAGGAATTAGGAGATTCTCAGCAAACCCAGCTGTAGCCCATGGCTTGTATCCAATAAATCTTAGCCCAGATCTGCTTCATCAGCATGTGTACTGTTTATACGTAGAGGTCTGCTGACACCTATGCATCACAAATTAAGACGTGGTATTTTGTCATACCCAGAGAAGGACACGCTTGTGTTTTTAGGTGATGCGACTCGGGTAACTCGAACACTGCCCGATAAAGCAATGATCATTGGTTTTGCGGTGTCAGTCTAGAAAAGAAAAAAGACGTTGGAGCGGAAAACATCTTCGTTTCTCTGATTTGCGAGCCAAAATTAGAGTGAGGCTGAACGCTGCCCGCAAAAAAACCTCTGTAGAGTTTCAGCATCGAATCTTGCGGATAAGCTACATTGGTGGGCGCGAAAAACATGTTGAATGGGCATTAAAGGCAGTGGTCACGATCAAATACGCTTGTCTTCTTTTCCTCTCTACACCTTTTTCTGGGTCTAGAGTAGTGGGACTTAGGAGAAAAAATCAAGAAAAAACCTCTGTTTCGAGCCAAATTTCAAGCCTAAACTTGCTTGTCTTTTGATGGTGAGCAAGCCCACTCCACATCATCGGCATCTATAATCTCTAATGTCGAGAACATCATCTGGCTTGAAATTGAATTTAAATATATTTATGTACTCATCTATTCAAAAACATTGACTAAAGTGCTTGCCTTCATTGTTCGACTGTTATTAATAGGTAAATTTGCATTAATTTCTTCCTCTGAATGACGATGATTTTTGACTGCTCGGTATGAGACTGCGATCTTTTTGGGCGGCGCTGTGCACGTGTGCACGAATTGGCACCTTTGGGCTCTAGAAACTCTAATTCTAGCCCGTTTTTCAGCGCACTAGTTTTTCAGTTGTTTCCGATCTAAGCTGATTTTTATAGTTTTTTCGATAACGTTTTTCAACGCGACCACTGCCTTTAAGCTTTCACGATATCTAATCTGATACGCTCCCTCAATTCACATTTTCGCCTGTCCATTACTGCCTCAACTGTGTGTTCGCAGCACGGCGTGCGAGTAATCTGACATATCAGCGATCAGCGAGCTCTGCAGTGCACTCGTTATTTTCCTTTTGAGCTTCTCTAGAGTTATCCGTATACGAAAATCGTTGCTGGTGGAACCGATTGGATGGCGTGATTGCGTAATTTGTGCAAAAATTTCCGTGAAACATAGTAAAAGTGACCAGAGATCGGCCGTTGATCGCGCAGCGGTCAAGGCATTTGATCTGCCGAAAAAATGAATATAGGGTATCATGCCAATGCCTTACATTTCTCCCATCTGTACCATGTCCATTGTATCAAAACTTGTAATTTCAGGATCAGCATGTATAGCATCTATAGCGTCAAATATGATTGTTCTGAATTTCACTTTGATTTGTATGGGTACACAATATAATGAGGTTTGGTGCACATCTTTGCATAATTTTTGGCAGCTACATATTTGTCAGCAATAATTGTTTGTTTTCTCTCAGACAAATCCGATCGACATTGAAAATCGAGGCCCATACGACTATACTCAAACCGAAAAATCTTACCTCATGTGGGCAGTAGCGATAGGAACGTTGATAGCTGCCTGGCCATTTCACTGGTGAGTCAAAAGGCTCTAATGAAAAATTGCAAAAGCTTGGTGCGTACAGTTGAAAACCCTAAGTAGAACTTTGACCGTGTCCGAGTGCTGGCTGAGATGAGCAACCATTCGTCAAAACACATCGTCGAAAACATGTTGCCAACCCGTAGCGAGGGTGGCGTGGATTGGTGGCCCGCACAAGCAATGCTATTTTGAACAACGACCGAAATGCAAAAAAAAATCACAAAGGAAGTCGCTTTCGCAATCGGTTCAGCTTTCTCAGTTTGAACAGAAGCTTTTTGGATTTCCGGTGGAACGATAACATCTAATGTAAAAACATGCATTTGAACGATGCTCGCAGATGCACAGGTGGAGCCAGAGGTCTACAGAACTTCCCTTCTCTGTTTAGAACTGCATTTCCATTTTTAACCCCGTTTTTTGTGACCCTACTAGCGCCTCAGACTTGGTGTATTTGATGTAGCATTCCATGGTAACTGGGTGACGCACAAAACTGTTGAGCCCATGGGCTGGATTCGTTAATCCTTATTCTCCGGGTATAAGGGTATAATCCGGCCTCAGAAAAGGTTAGAGAACGCTCCGCCTGACGTGCTACATGGTTCTCGCAACTACATTTGTACTGAAGAGCTTCCAATGTAACAGCAAACGGAATTCGCCGGTGAATAACGCGACGAAATTCAGTGGTATCGTGCAAGGGAACTACTATAAGTCATACTAACCATTCCAAATGAAATGAAATTTTCTAGAACCGATTTCGGACTTGAAGTTCAAATATGCCATCGCAGTTGCCTAGATTCACGCTGTAAAAGGTTATAGCCGTTTTTTCTCTGATTTTTGTACCTATTGTACCCTCCAAAAAGCGCATTAATTTTATGAAAATCCGGAGACGGTCCTCATATTCGTGTTCAGGGCCCAAAACAACACCCCTAGGCAAAGTTTGGGTGAAAGCACGTTGTCCGAACTATGTGCAGACTGATAGCGTTTTGGACTTTGGAATTTTCGGTTTAGCGTTCAATTATATCAATTACCGGGTACAGAAAGCGCTGAAGAAAAATTTTCCAGATTTGACTTAAAACTTGCCCTGAGGGCGGTTATTTGGTGGTGCTGAATACAAATTCAATTTCAATTTGTCGATTTTCGAATTATTAAGGTAGGTTTTGCCTCCTAAATGGCATGTGGCCGCGAAGCTTTAAAATCGCTCATAACTTCTTTCAGAGTTAGTATAGGCAGCTGCGATGGGCATAATCGGACTCTACGTCCAATAATGGTTCTAGTAAAGCACATTTCATTTGGAATAGTGAGTATGACTTATATGTAGTAGTTCCCTTGCTAGGCAAACATATGGTGCACGCATAATTGTTTATTGGATTGGTATCTTCAGGCAGAAATAAAGAGACTTCTCGCCGCACTGATACAGTCGGCACGGGTCGCTGTGATACTTTGCGCTCCTTCCCGTGCGTTGGCGCAAATTTGGTGTCCATACCTTATAACATGCGTGCACCGAGTTCGCGCCAACACACAACAAGGAACGCAAAGTATCAGTGCGATCCGTACCGACTGTTTGTAGACACGTAGAGACGCAGGCTGCTTGGGTATACAGCGATATGACAGACGATTTTGCGTCGACTATGCATACATGCTTAGCTCTCTACTCTACTAGCTGTTTAGGCATGCTCCCCTTGGTAATCCCATCGTGAAGGTCCACTTTGTAAAATTTCTGCTAGGCAGGACCCATTTCTAATTTCCTCACAGTGCAGTTCCAAGAACAGAGAAATGAGGCATGTGGATCGAATCCACACCGTGGGTGTGGCTAAGGAGCAGTTCGGCTGGCACACGCGATGCGCGCGACGGAAAAACGCTGCGCGCTCATCGTCCTTGGGGCACGTTTACCAACCCCTTCCTGGGAAAGAGTAGTTGTTTTTCCATTTTAGCCGTTCCCTTCATCATTTTTTTGGATTTTGTTCATGCTGTTGTTGTGTCAGACGTAGGGTCGGCGCCGGAATCAAAATAGCATCTTCCATTCCGCTCCGAGAAGCAAACAAAAAACTCTAAAAACACTTATATAAAAAAGCGAATTCCACTGAATCGATGGTATGAGAAGCATTGCGTCTACAAAAGTACATTGAAAAAAAGAGAAAAAACATGAACAAATGCGAAAAATGATAAAGGGGGACGGCTGAAATGGAACAACAACTACTTTTTCTAGGGCCCTCGGTTAACGCGCCCCAAGGACGACGCGCGCGCAGCGTTGCTCAGTCCTGCGCGTTGCGTGTGCCAGCCGAACTGTTCCTTAGCCACGCCCACGGTGTGGATTCGATCCACATGCCGAGAAATGGCGGCTTCTCGTTATTTTGCTCATTAATATCATGCCAGGTTCTACCAAAAATTCGGAGCTCGATCGGTATTCTTCACTGCCGGAATGATTTCAACGTTTTCGACGGCTGTCATGCCACTCACGGCAGCTTACAGTTGGCCAGCGTTCCTTGGGGCTCGATTTCTACAGGTCGGTGATTTATCAAATTTAACTCCGAGAACACTTCTGGTATTCTTTCAGTCTGCTGGTTTTCTCTCCTTGAACTCGTGCACTCTTGAAACTCGATTTCAACAAAACGAACCTGAACCTCATTACTTCAGGGTATATCATTCGGAGCCGATTTTGCTGCTATCGGTCTTATCGTTGTCCATTGGGCCTCTCTTAAACAGCATGGTTTATTCATTTCATTACTGTCATCCTTCTCGCAATTATCCGTCATGTTCACTATGCCAGTAGCTGGAGAGGTAATTCCTCCAGTTGAGATGCCGTGGAGATTTCTTCAATAATGAAATTTTGAAGCTGTGTGAGTCATCACTAGGATGGCCGTCCGTTTATTACCTTCACGCAGCTCTCAGTGGAATCTTGTTCACAGCATGGTATTATTACTACCGGTAAGACATTCGCACTCATAATGTACTCTGACCAATCTAACTTCTTATTCTACAGAAACAATCCAGCCGATCATCCATCGATGACAGAAATTGAACTTGAGAAAATTCACCGCGGGAAAGGAGAAGTAAAGGAAAATGAAGCAACACCTGTCAAGGTTACTAAAACAGAGATCTCTCCAGATGATATCCCATCTTGAAAAAAGTGATTTCAGGAAATCATGACGAATCCAACCATGTGGGCGGTATGGCTTTCTGCCTTCGGAGAACTCATGATGTCGCAATTTATCGTCATGTACGGACCAACATATCTCAAAGAGGTAGAACAGTTTCTGTTATTTTGAAAAATGGGAAACTGAATGTAACAGTAGGGGACAACATATCCACTCAAAGGCAGTGTTCACTATGATCACCCTCGTTGACTTTCCACAGTGAAATGATGGGCGAGAAGGACCCTAGGCTCCCAGTGTTGAAAGAACGGTAGAAAACGAGCCAGGAGTGACAAAATAACGGCTGCAAACAAGCGCTTCGGTGTACCAGAACCGCCCCGTGCTCCAGATCCGCACCCTCGAAATGAAAAAATGAAGACTCAGATTACAGGAATAATTAAGTGAAGGAATGCTGATATGTGAGCTGATTGCTTCATTGCAGTGATAGGTATCATACTTCTAGCGGTCACTTGTTCCACGCTCAAAAATCAACGGAATCAAGGGGGGGGGGCTATTTTGGCTCAAAAACGCGTTTTTCGTGTCTTTTTAAGCATGCCTTGCTATAGTCTACAGCAGTGGAAGCAGGACCTGGTGAGGTTGCGGACTCTTCCTAACATACTATAGTTTGATTGTACTATCACTCATTTTTTCGAGATAACTGAGAATGGTCGGTGAGTTTTTGTTTTCGTTCTCACATTTTCACGTGTTTTCATTCCTTTCACAATTGTAGTCATATCGGTGAAAACACAAACTTACCGATCTATCACAGCCGTTTCGGAAAAATGAGTGACACCACTAACAAACTACTGTATGTTAGGAAAAGTCCGCAACCTCACCATGTCCTACTTCCATTGCTGTAGATTATGTAGAGGGCACCAGACTTTCGTAAACCGTGGAGATATCGGAAGTGAAGTTTATCGTGAACACTGCCTTTGAATGCTTTTCTTCAGGATTTCGGATTCCACTAGGAATATATATGGTCCTCAAAACGTTTCCAGCATACCTGCTATAGAAAGAAAAGCACAACTTTCGATCCAGTATTTCGCAACAAAACAACAACGTATTCGAATTATTATACTTGCGATGGCGTCTTCGAATCCAAGTTCGCAGTTGCTGAAGACTGCTCGAAACCAAGATATGGTTTTGGTTTTCGATTTAGTCTGACGCATGGACTAGGCGGCTAGCCGTGCGGGGTTTGCGGCCTCACTAGAGAATGGGGTGTTGATTTGCGCGGAGTGATCTACCGTCGCAGCCCTGTCCATTCATCAGACTAAAATTATTACAGCAACTGTACACATGGATCGCTTTTTGGCAGGTTCACGATAAGCATGACCAATTCTAGAGTTACCCACTTGAAGGCAGAGTTCTCGATAAAATCGGTTGTTGTGCTATACCCATGGATTCGTAGATCTGGCCATCACAAAAGTGAAAATAAGTAAAAAATTGGAGAAAAAACGCTCAGGAATAAGTTGTGGCTCGGTGTCCTCCTGCCCCCAATTATCGAGATTAGGGTAAAAGCCTGCTTTGTCAACTTTTATTTTGCTTCTAAAGTAATGTCTGCACATTTATAGAGACTACTGATTACTTTAACAGCAAAATAGATGTCGTATAAGCAAGCATTAATGACAATCGCGTTAATTAGGGGGCCGGCCGACACCTGTAATTAGCCGTTATTCTTTGTTTTTGAGCGTTTTTCCCGCGAATTTCTGGGTTTTTTTTTCACTTATTTTTACTTTTGTGATGGCCAAATCTACATTCTTATGAAGAGAGCTCTAAGTTGTTTTTATCGCGAACCCTGCCTTTAACCAAAAGTTCTGGTGCTTGTCACGACAATAATGTCGAAGAAAGGCTCAGAAAGAGCTATAAGTAGCTCTATGTACCGTTTTTACCGTGAACATTGCCTTTAGCCTCGTATGTGAAGAGCCCACGAGCAATAGCCATCAGTTCCGTCAAGGTTTCTTGAACTCATCTGTCCTATTGACCTTTCCAAGAAAACTCAATAGCAGTCGGTTGGAAACATGCCATACTGTCAACTCTGTGCGAACCTTGAAGTGACGGCCAGAGGTGGTAGCGACCCTCTTGAGAAGACTTCTCAGTAAAGGCCAGAGGTGGTCGCGACCCTCTTGAGAAGACTTTTCAGTAAAGGCCAGAGGTGGTAGCGACCCTCTTGAGAAGGCTTTTCAGTGAAAAATCGGGCGTAATGCAGTGGTCAGAGAACTGGCAGTTATCTTTGGCTCCCCATAAAACCATGCATCTGCGGCTGGGCAGCTCAACTAGTTACACTATGCAAAATACAGTTATCAGTCATATTAAATCAGTCAAAGATCTAGGGTTCCTATACAACCACGAATTGGACTTCTCCAATCATATTTCGAATATCCAGAGAAAAGCATACCTCCGTACCTTTAATCTATTCAAGGCGCTGTCCACTACCAGCGTCACCACGCCGTTGAAGGCCTACAAAACTTACCGTATTACCTCTTTCAGAAGTGCATGTACTTCTGATACTCAAGTCCCTTATTTATATGTACTTCTATTAGAGGTGTACTTCAAATGGAGGCTGTACTTCTAATTCTCAGCCCTCTCTTTTGGATGTACTTCTATTAGAGATGTACCTCTAACAGGGGGTGTACTTCAATTATTCGGCGCAATTTTTTGAAATTCCAATGGTAGACTGTTCGCATTTCTGGCAGAGAGTTCCAGTATAAAACCGAGAATTAGCATGTGTTGAAATTTAAGACCGCAGCCCCGAAAACATAGCCACTTAGGCAGAGTCGAATTGAGTCTTTCACAATCACTGATACCATATTTTCAAAACCATTATTAACACCCTACCCAAGTCAATTTCTTCCAAAAATTTTATAAGTCTAGTATCGATTATGTTGACACGTCCGTCATGGGAAAGAGAGAGAGACCAATCGGAATCGACTTGTTAGGCTAGAAAACAATTTAACTGATCGCTTTTCAAGACGTCCAGAGCGATTGAAAAAGCGCGGTTCTTGAACGACTTTGAAGCAGGTCTTCCAGAGGCGAGTTCTTTGCATCCACAATTCACAGTCTGTAAAGTCGACCATTGATGGTTCCTAATTTCTTTTTTTTATATTTAAAAAACATCAAAACAAAACATTCAAAAAAACATCAAAGCTTGCCTTCGAAAAGGCCTCAGCTTAATTGGATTCAATGCCGATTTGTGCTCGCCAGATCATACCCGTTAACGGGTGAATGCTGTTGTGCCTACACAGTTCATGTGTGAATAGCTGAGGAATGCGGAGTGGGGTGTCGGTAGTGTAATGGTAACACTCTCGCCCGGTAAGCGATGCAAGGCGAGTTTGATTTCTACCTGGCGCCTAAGTTTTGTATTCAACTCAGCAACCTTGTGATATCCTGACTTCTTCGTTTTAGAAACAATTCCTTTACATGAATGATCCAATCTCCATAACGCTGGGAAATCATGGCTTCTCAAGGACAGTAAAAAGACAACGTTACGGTCCAAAGCACATCAACTTCGAATGATTAAAACACAATCAAATCAAAACTTTTGTAAATTACCTAAATGAACTCCATGCATTACTCGCGATTATTATTAATATCACCTCTCAGCTCCGTTTTTCCTGTTCATTTGAAGTTTGCCGAAATTTCAGCGGAAGTTGTCCCATACAAGCAATCTTTGACCGAGAGAGGAGTGACCGATAGTTTTTTTTTGTGAATATTTAAACCTCACAATATAAAAAAACATCTCGTGCCAAGTGGTCTCTTTCCGCTGCCACATTCGTATTGCCAATCACTTACCCGAGTACCGGAGGTCCATTCCGAGAAGTGTACTTATAAAAGAGGTGCACTTCAATATATTAGAGGTCTACTTCGAATAGAGGTGTACTTCTATTAGAGGAAATACGGTATGTTAGACTGATCGTGGAGTGCGGGACGACAGTTTTTAATCCATGCAAAAAAAAGCATATGGAGGCTACTAGGGGCACACCCACGCCGCTTCGCAGCGTCCTTGTAGGCGTGTATTATGACGCTTGAAATAATTGAATGATTGCCAAATGAGAACTCAGGTATTATCGTTTCTCGGAACACAGTCCGGCCTCACACACTTTCTTCGGCGCTTAGCGCACCCCCAGTTGGGTCCCACACACTTTTCGCGGCGCCTGGCGCACTCCCAGTTGGGTGCCGTACACATTCTTTGGCGCTCGGTGCACCCCCAATCAGGCCCCACACGTTTTCCCCGGCGTTCGGTGCACCACTAGTTGGGTCCCAGACACTTTCCCCGGCGTTCGGTGCACCACTAGTTGGGTCCCAGACACTTTCTCCGGCGTTCGGCGCACCCCCACTTGGATCGCTTTCTCCGGCGTTCTTCGCACGCCCAGTTGGGTCCCGTACACTTTCTCCGGCGCTCGGCGCACCCCCACTTGGGTCCCACACGTTTTCCCCGGCGTTCGGTGCACCACTGGTTGGGTCCCAGACACTTTCCTCGGCGTTCGGCGCACTCCCACTTGGGTCCCGTACACTTTCTTCGGGGCTCGGCGCACCCCCACTCGGGCCCCAGACGCTTTCTCCGGCGTTCGTCGCACTCCCAGTTGGGTCCCGTACACTTTCTCCGGCATTCGGCGCACCCCCACTCGGGCCCCACACACTTTTCCCGGCGTTCGGCGCACTCCCAGTTGGGTCCCGTACACTTTCCCAGGTGCCTAGCGCACTGCTGACTGGGTCCCGCACAATCTCCGGTCAACGGTCACCAGTCAACGGTCAACGGTCACCGGTCAACGGTCACCGGTCAACGGTCACCGATCAACGGTCACCGGTCAACGGTCACCGGTCAACGGTCACCGGTCAACGGTCACCGGTCAACGGTCACCGATCAACGGTCACCGGTCACCGGTCAACGGTCACCGATCAACGGTCACCGGTCAACGGTCACCGGTCAATGGTCACCGGTCAACGGTCACCGGTCAACGGTCAACGGTCAACGGTCAACGGTCAACGGTCACCGGTCAACGGTCACCGGTCAACGGTCACCGGTCAACGGTCAACGGTCACCGGTCAACGGTCACCGGTCAACGGTCACCGGTCAACGGTCAACGGTCACCGGTCAACGGTCACCGGTCAACGGTCACCGGTCAACGGTCACCGGTCAACGGTCACCGGTCAACGGTCACCGATCAACGGTCACCGGTCAACGGTCACCGGTCAACGGTCAACGGTCAACGGTCACCGGTCACCGGTCAACGGCCACCGGTCAACGGTCACCGGTCAACGGTCACCGGTCAACTCTTAGCCGTTTATTATTATGTATGATAGAGAAATGTCAGAACAGTTTTATCAGGAAACTTTTTATCAGAAAAGGAGGGATAGTGTATAGCCGAATTCCTGCATTTAAGGCTAGAAATCGTCTTTATGGGCTTCCTTCACTACAATCAAAGAGGAAGGTCTTTGATGCTTCCATGTTTTACAAATCTCAAAGTGAGAATTCCCTTCACAAAGATTTTCCAATTCACGCGGTCTAGGACAAGAGGATCCCTTTATAAAATAAGGATCCTTAGGCCGAAGTCTAACTACACTGCTCACTCCTTTAGTACCAGGGCCGCCTTGGCATACAATTCGCTTATGAGTAAAAATACTAACACTATGGAGTTCTGAAGCTTGAAGCGTTTCGCTAAATTGAAGCTGCTCAATAGTGGAGTGATTTGATGCGTGAGCCAATCTTTAAAGAAAGCATACTTCCTATTGGTTCCAAGGAACATGTTTGTCGTGTATCTTCAGCATTTATATTGCTGTTTTGTGCGATTGTCTCAAACATTGTAATAAATCAAATTAAATCAAACTCTGTTAAGAGAAGTATCAAGTATTCACGGACTCAGATTTGAAGCTGTCGTTACAAGTTCAACTCATGTACATTTCGTTGTCCACGGCCTGATCCACCAATTGTGCTTCCCTTGTCGGTCTAGGCCTTCCGACAATTCTAGTGTACCGAATAAACAAGACCATTTGCGGCTAGCAGTGCGGCAAACGCGACATCACCGCAATCGGCGGTCTATCGTCACGGTCTCGTCCATTCCCTAGACTAAAATTAGAGGAAGAGCTCTATTTATGCTAGACACACATTTCAGGTTCTTGGATTCCGAGTTGCTCATACCGGTTACTTCGTTGCCGTGCCTCGTGCGCTTCACTTAGCTTTCAAAATTATAAGTGGAGTAGCAAGTGATAGAATACAGTAAGTAAATAGAATGTATCGTTTCACTCAACTAGCTCACTATTTTGTATTCTCAAACAAATGGAGCATAGCATTGAATAAGGCGTGGGCTAGTGGGCTAAAACACCTCTTGATATGATGGGCCCTTTCCAAGGCCGGATATTTTCTTCGTCTTCGGTAGGTTCACCGGTATCCATCACTCTACAGTACCCACCCTCTAATTTCGCAAAACGGCAGAAACGAGTTTTTTTTTTCGCCCTTCCCCCATAATCGTCAATTTTGAGTTTCCCATGGAAAAAATGATATTGCTGGAATCGCCTCATGAAGCTTCAAGATGGTATACATAAATCTGTTGTTGATAGCTTTGACTACACGCTAGTTTTAGATACGGTGCTCTTCCCAAAACACATTTTGACTCGACAGGATGCACAGCCGGCTCTTTCATTCTGACGGGTCGTTTAGCGTATAGTTAAAGATATAAACAAACTTTTAACACCAGATCTGGATGAGGCGATTATTGCTCTTTCATCTCCAAAAACCCACGATTGACAGAGATAGGGCTGAAAAACGCTTTTCTTCGTTTTTTTTGCGAAGTGTGAGGGTGGGTGTTGTAGTTCCATTTTTAGTGGGTTTTTCCATTCTCACTCACAGAACTTTCATCTCCCTGGTCCAATTCTGTAGATTTTCAATATTTATCAAGATGCCGAACTGAAGGGCAACTGTCTGCGTGCCTCGAATATGCACTCTACTTTGAACGATTTCCCCAAGAGCTCTCAAGTTGACTTTTGTCCAACAGTTGTTGACTGATGCTCCTATGCTCGAGTGGTTGAATTCAGGTTATCGAACGAGAGGGCAATAGGTGGCCATGTATTGGACCATGAGCCGTATTCATGAAACTGTGAGAGCCTCCCGAAGGGTCCACAGTCCACCCGCCGCAAACATCGTCTGGGTTCTAGAACCTTCCGGAAAGGCTCCCGTGGTTTCATGAATCCGCTCAGATGCACTTGTATTCCTACACGATGACTGGCTATTTTGCCGCTGCGTGCGTAATTATACATTTGATTTCAGCTTCCTTTCCGAAAAGACGAAAATGAGAATCTTCAACACGATTGCCTTAAAGGTTGGCACACCCGATGTACAGTTTGGTAACAGATGTGATTTTTGTCTCATTTCAGATGTCCGGGATTTTCTTCTGTATACTTGGTTTTTTGCCGAGAGAATTAGCTCATTATGCACTTGCCGCACTGCTTATCATTGAATGTTCGACAGGTTTCATCTGTGGTGGATTCTACAAATGCGCCACTCTTGTTGCCAGGTAGAGTGTACAGCTTTCAATTCAATTTAATCAGTCTAGATTGATGAGAGCACCGAACATTTGCATTATCGACGAAGAACGCAACATCAAAACTTGTTTTGAACGACGATCGAATTAGGAATTGGTTAGATGATCAGAGAAAATACAATTGCCACGCGATATTGTGATTTACTGTTGGAAGCAGTGATTGAAAATGGAACAGAAAATTATTGGACTTAATGCAGTATTCATGATGATTATCGATTCCGAGTTCCCCACTCAAAACACTGTTAGCTACCAAATTTCACTAAATTCACAAAGAAGCGGCGAAAAAACCACTGAAGCGCCTCATTTCAATTAAAGAATTTTCTGGCCTGGGCTAGTAGTCCGGTGGGATGAACGAGTTCTCGGAGGTCGGCGAATGATGGGGTTCAACGAGGATCTAAGAAAATATTATGCGAAACAGCATTAGTTAGGGTTCGAAGGGAGGAATGGAACTACGGAGAGTCAGATCTTTAAAGGTCGAGTACACAAAGGATTCCGTCGTCCCAACAAACTGTTCCACTGAGAGTAAGGAGGCAGGGTGAGAGTACAACTTTTCATGTTCTTCTGGTGTGTTCTCCTCAATTTCTTAGTCATTTCTGTTTACCCGGAGACCAAATAATCAATTAAGCAAATAATCTCAAAATTGAAAATTCTAACACTACTTTCAATGAAATTGCCGCAACAAATGCATGAAAAAACCTGGGGGTAGTTTCACCTCCTCACTTGAACAACTCAAACGGCTCTGCTTTCCAATTTGCTATGATCCCGGTTCCTACACGGTGCTTTCTACTATCATGGATCCACCGCTAAATTTGGAGGTTTCGCTTCCAACTCAGGTCTTCATAATATATGATAAGTTCTCAAGAATTTACACCCATCGAATGTTATTCATGACATTGTTTCGAAACCGTTCACGTACGCTGAGATTTTAAAAGTGAAGTTTCTAGAAATCGTCCAGTTCTCACAGTTTTGCTATTACTTCGGAAACCGCAATATTCATCGAAAGGATCACAACACGAGCACAAGATACAATCTCGGGCAATGGAAAAATGCGGTGGTGCTGTTGCGTATTTTCAGCAACTATGAAAACTGTGGCCACGGCTGGCTCGGCTCGAAGTCTGCCATTAATCGATACGAAGCAGTTGATGATTTTTTAATGGGCTATGGTTTTTCGTGATTCCTTGATTTTTTCTGTTATTCCTGCGTGTATCTATTGTAAAAACTTCTGGCGTATTCGTGGTGTGTGTGGGGAAAGCACTCCTATCGTTACACTGTTTTTTTTCTCCAGAATTGAGGAAAAAATGAAAATTTGCCGTCAACTAGTGCTTTCGTGAGTCTCTGCGGACGTCCCACCATATTCGACACCAAACTTTTAATTTCTCTTGAATTTGGGAAAAACACCAGAGACGTTAAGAACCGGTAAGCTTTTCACCGCTCGCGAAATATTATCAGAACTAGAGTCTTTATTACATATAGACGCAGGAATAACACCGGAAAATGAAAGAAACATAAAAACCGTAAAATAGAAATGAATTATCAGCTGTTCCCCAACGATTGACGGCAAACTTAAAACTGGGCTATAGTATGCATAATGAAAACACGCAACCGAACCACCGGCTTTTTCCATTGCCGTGGGCTGCATATTATTCTTGTGCCAATCGAATAGATTCGAATTGATATATTCGAACAGTAGCTATTCGAGTACGTATTCATTATCGGAATTTTCAAAATCGCCTTATTCGAATACTATTCAAATATCGGACCTCAAAAAAGGGGGCATTCGAATCTTTTCAATTATCGAAGCCTCCTATTCGAATAGTCATTCGAATAGTTATAATTTGGAAAGGTTCCGAATAGATTTGCCCCGTTGCCGCTATTTATGGTGTACGGTAGATGATCGTGTGTTCCATTGGCGAGTATGACCATGTCAAAGGATTTCGAAATCACCTGGCACCTCGCTGCGTGCACCGCAATTCAAAAATTGACGTCCTCATCGTAGCGTGGCGGTTCGATTTCGAAACATTTCGGCGTCTATTTCAGCGGCGAGCGGTGAGTTCCTTCCCAATAATTCCACTTACGGCATTGGTATACTTCAGCGACGGGCACGGCGACGGAGTTGTGGCCGCTGCGTGAATTTCAACGTGCTTTTGCGTACCTGCGGTTCTGCATAGTCGCATTTGCAGACCACTTAATGGATACCGATTTTGTTCCTCGTAGTGTTTTCCTGAGTGATATTGCATGAGGGACACTTTTTTTATGAAAAAAATATCGCAATGAAGTGTATGAAGCACATACATATCTGCAATAGATATTCATTCCAGATTTAATGAAAAAGGTTCCGATTTCACATGGTACTCCGATACAATTCATCATTTCATAAATGTCAAAAAGATTCAAGCAATACGAAAAATGTGCCCAAGTGAGAAAAAATTATGCGAAGAGAACTGGACGACCTGGAAATATGCCTAGAAATGGTAGAAGCGGTGTATAAAATGCTGATTAAGTAACCACTGGCATTACTGATCATTTATTGACGCTACCTCCTTGGAAATGTTGAAAAAGTCTGAGAGGAAACAAAAAATAGACTTTTCAGGGAAATAATCGGGGCCCAGCGACACCACGTCGCTGTGCTGCGCACAGCGACGGGATGTCGCTGGGCCACGGAGTATACCATGGCTACGCCACTCAAAACTATAAGTCCGGAATCATACTTCCCGCGAACAGCGACAACGACCATGCACCTCAGGCATATCGATTTTCGTCCAATATTAATGGTAAACAGCGTCGCTTCGCTCGTCGTCAGAAGTATGATCCCGGCCTAACACCCCTCAGCTACCCGTCGCAGCGACGGGCGCGTACAGACTGTTCTCAACGCCGACCCTGTCATAGTGCCGTTGCTGGTCCTGACACGATGAGGGATGGCGAAACCTGTCGCTGCAGCGACGATGAAGTATACTAATGCCCTTAACATCCTGTCTTTTAAGAATAACTAGGCACCAGTAGCCTTTTGCTGAAGCACAAATACTCCAATCCCCCTCGGATTGTGAAAAAATTACGCCTTATTATCCGAGTGCGAGGCCGAGGGAAGCTGAGTTTGAACCCCTGTCCTCTAGTGTTAGAACGTCTCAAGGGGAAGAATTCAGATAGTTTAAGTCCCACTAAACCGTTCATCATAAATCAAAAATGAATTATTTCCTCTTCTGCGGAGAGCAAGTTTGTCCAGTTGCAGTCTTTTATTTCTGGGAAAACTTCTAGGAATGTTCGCATATGTGAATCCGAGTGCCCGAATAGAGACCTTCCGTGTGAAACTATTTTGCACCCTTTCCAAAATATCTACAGTCTGCCGTTTGCACGGCGCAAAAACGCAGGTACCATGCTTCAACATTGAGCGAACGTAAATTTTATAGGCCTTGATCAGCATCTGTGGATCTTTAGATCTGAAAGGCAGGGTACGGGCAGAATTTTGGTTTCGAGGTTTCACGCTGAGTCGGAGCGTATGATACATAAGGAGCAGGCATTGCTCACCCGTGCGTTCTGCGTCGCGGTCGGTGAGCGTCGCGCACGACGGATAGGGCGGCAACGCGACATCTCAGCTTTTATGTAAACTGGCATGTCCTGCAGCACTATTTACTTTGCTGCGTTCATTTTATATCACTAACGATGGCCGTTTCGCCGTACATGGTGCTGATAACTCTTCTTAACGATGGCGGCTTTTCCGCGTTCGCCACGCGCGCGGCACTCACCGGACCATAACGAGTGCGCACGCAGTTGGAATATATTCGAATCGAATCGAATATATTCAAAAATGGAACCTCAAAAAAAAGAGGCCATTTGAATATATTAAAAAATCGGACGTCAAAAAAGGTATTCGACGGGGGTATTCGAATCTATTCGATATTCGGTCTTTTCGTCCAGGGCGCAACTATACTGTATAGGAGAGCCGAAGCCTAATTCGGTCCCTGCTACCTCTTTCACAACACTATTCAGGGTAGACCACCCAACGCACAGTTGTTTCTGCAAAATAGCGTCACGATATTCAAACAGCAGAAGACGACTTTAGAGGCCAAATTTCGTCTAAGAAGTAATATAGGGTGATGAAAAGGAATTTGAGTTTCATTTGTCGACTTTTGAAGGAAAATCTCGAAATCAATCGAGAGTGTTAAAGGCACAGTCCAACCTCAGAATCGTTTCTCTGTTTTTCTGCCTATCTTGAAAACGGTCTCACACTGATTTCAATGTCTTTGGAATCGTAAAAGACCCCCTAAGAGCGAAGTCATGGCCCCTCGAAAATTGTGCTACGGAAGCATGGTGGACGAGTTGTCCGAGGCTCGTAACTTCCGTCATCTGCAACCGATGTATGCGAGGCGACTTCAATCAAGAAAGAGGCTGGGATTGAAGGGAAGAACGGGGATATTGTTCAGAAATCATCTCTTATCTCACCACTATTAAGCTCGAAAGATCGTAGAAGGAGCGTGCCAAAGTGGCTTCCTGGTATGCGCGCCCCAAGGTGGCCTACCCCTACAGCTCGCTTATTCGGAGGAATTGAGGGCTCGCATTTGGCAGGGGCTATATAGAGTGGGTGAACTTCACAATTATGTGGAAATCTCAGATTTCGTCCCTGAGCTTGGACTGTGCCTTTAAAGAGAGTGCTCTCTGATGTTCAAAAAGAACTTGTTGTGCAGCACTTGGAAAACTTTGGCAGCAAGCGGTATGTACGTATGTAGCTCTGATAATATGTGATAATAAGGTCATGATGGCGGAAGAATATCTTCACAGGGAGCACTGATTATAATTCCAATAAGTTGTGTTTTCAGGCAGCATTCGCACTTCGTACTCTCACAAATTCAGTTTATAAAGTGTTTATCGCTATTTATCGAGCCGTTACTAGTATTTCTGATCTGCACGCATAATACACTAGCCGAATGGCGACTGGTGTTCCTCTTCCATGGAGTACTTCTAATTGGTGAACCATTCGTTTCTCTCCACACGTACTTTTTCATCTATGGATTGCTCATTACATAGACGAGAAACTTTTAGTTGGAAATATCATCTTCTGCTACTTTGCTACGGATAAGCCAGCCGACTTCACTCACACTGTTCCAACGGAAGAGCTCAAAGATGCTGTCCCGCCGGAACAACAAAGGTGACAACATAGTATGATCGGGATTTTATACACGCACGGAATATTTCCATGGCGCTATTCTATTCTGGGAGGGGCAGTCGATAACTCACTGACTGATTTTAAGGGAGCTAAAGCTCAGGGTGAGTGAAATCCTGGCGTGTGTGCCTGATTTTTATTTCAATTTTTTCAGAAGGCACTGTAACCAGGAATGAGTGGACCAGTCCGCGAATAACCTTGAGTTCCTACCCTCAAATAGAATTGCATCCAATCTCTTTATTACCGGCAAACAGAGTTTACCCTGCCTTTCTCGTCTCAAAATGCCTGACGGCTAACCAATTTCTTTTTTCCAAAAAGTGGAACCACTTTTATTCAAATAGAATGATAGCATAACTAATCAACTGTTGAACCACGGAAGATGGTTTGAACCAACCCAAAAATCACAAAACTGTATGTATATCCTGTAATTTAACATGCCCTCTAACTAAACCTCCCCTAATCCTGGGACTCTGTAGTGGGCGATTTTTGAAAGAAGCATGTCTGTTCTTCCTCTTTTGATCGAATAGGTCAATTGCACTGTACGAAATCACGTTCCAATCAATATCTGTGAAAGATGTGCTGCAGCTGCTAACAATTCAGAACACTTGTTAAGAACTCGGGCCTCAACAAGGCCCGAGTTCTTAGCAAGGTCACAGAGCGATCTAAAATGTCTTTAAGGCATTTCCCAAAGGTTTCTAAAAACACTAGTCTTCAAGAAACTCTCCAGGATGTTCTAAATCATTGTCGAAACTACGCACATCCCTACCCCTCTCCATACCAAATTTTCGCTAAAGTAGCAGCACAAGCGACCACCGTCGCTAGCGGATATGCGGTTAAAAAGGAAATATCATTTGTAGCTTAAAGGCAGTGTTCACGATGATTTTCAGTTCCGAGTTTTTCACATAAAACAAAGCTTTGGCCCCCAAGTGTTACTAAAATTACGAAAAAACGGCGAGAAACGCATTAAAACGTCGTATTTCAGTGACATTATTCTATAACATGGACTAGTTATCCGGTTGGATGAACATATTCATTGTGGTTGCCATCGGTGAAAAATGGGGTCAGTCAAACATGGAAAAATATTGTATGCAAAACAGTATTAGTTAGGGTCCGATGGAAGGGAGGGAGCAACAGAAAGCAGAAAATGGCAAGGGACGGGTCTGCAAAATATTTCGACGTCACAACGAACTGTTCCTGTGAGAGCAAAGTGGCGGGGTGAGAGTAAAGGATGTCGCGCCCTTCTGATGCGTTTTTCTCAGTTTCTCCGTCATTTCAGTTCTACCCGGGGGTCAATTAATCGATTCCGCGAATAATCTCAGCATTGAAGATTATCGTGAGCACTGCCTTTAAGCGATCGTAGATAACCACAGTCACTTGAGCTACAATCAATAATTCATTTTAAGCCTCGCTTCCCCTTGCGACGGTGGTCGCTTGTGTGGATGATCCCTAACTGATCTAAGCCTGACGTATCCAAGCTTCTCCTTCGCAGATTTGACACACACGACGCTTGGGAAGTCGAAAAATTGGTCGACATTCTTGAAGACATGAATTTGAAAAAAATTGTTCTGAATTACTTCGCTACAGAATGTGGATTCAGGCGGGTACTCAATTACTCTTGCTTGTCCGGTACACGCTGCACACTCACACTGACTTTTGGAATTATTGATTGAAAATTGATGTACCCCCTCTGTTTTTACACCACGATCTAGTGATTCCTCTCCTTTTTGATAAAGGTTGAAAATTGAACACCCAGGTGTTCAATTACAGGAAAAGCGGTAGAACGAAATTAGGGCCAAACTCTGTTCGAAGGAAAAGTTCGATCAAGATGACGACAAGCGCAAGGTTTCGTATGAAAGTAGAAATGATGTGACTTTCATGCACGCTAGGATTCGTCCCTTCAGTGGCCCAATTCTCTCGGATAATAAGAGGGACACTACTCAAGAACTGTCAACTCACTGTCAGATTTGATATTTTCGATTAATCTTGAAACCTCAGCTTGTATGCTTCATTGGGAATACAGTTTGTTAGAAGTTCCTTATATGGCGACAGGGTTAACGGCTCAGCAGATTGAGATCGTCGCACGCCGCGACCGTATGGCCTCTTTCAGAGTTCAATCGCCGCGCGATGCGATGGGATTATAACCATGACCATCGATCGAAATCGCGTCGCACGCCGATCTGCATTGAAAACATGCCATCGGGGCAATCAGCGATCGCATTCTAAAAGAGACCTATGATAAACTGTCGTATCGATAGAGCGCGGCGATCAATCAATACGGCGACCCATCGTAAGGTTGCGCCGCTCCGCGTTGTCACTCTGCTCAGCCCCTTAGGGGATCCGAGATCAAATTCATGCCCTATTTGCCACAGTTTCCCTTTATTCGCATCCAATGTTATATCATTAATGTAGCAACATAACCATTGTGAAAAATCGAAATTCTCATCATTCGATGGGCTGCGTGTCTGCGCGAGGCTGCTCTCTCTCCGTCTGCCAAACGCTCTCTCAAAGGCCCCGGATCTCCGCGCCGCACGCGTAAGAACTGCGAGAATTTAACGTTTTTACGGCCTGTACACTACCGTTCGTATGATTTCGTCTGAATGAGCCTGCTGCCGTGTTCCCGCGTCTTCAACGTCCTTTTTAAACGATTTCCTTCAAACTCAACTTTTTCCGATTCGGAGATATTATTTGATTCAAGAGGGGAGGGCTAATCGTTAATATAAAACTCATATGGATGGGAATACAAACGAAAAAGTCCGGAACGTGATTTCCAGATCATCGCACAGTGCACTTAGCGCTGTTCAACAGCATACTGTTTTTTACACTTTTTTTCTACATTTTGGGTGAGATCTACATCTGTCACCCGCATGCGTTTGCGCGCGTATGCTGCGTCTCCTTCTATTCGACATTGCTCGCTGTCTCTCCCTTACTTCGCAAACCTACGCAGAGCAAAAAACAGCCGAATTAGAGGCTATGTCACGCTAAAAATTCCGTCCTTGAATAAATTTTCCGATCACTAAAAAACATTAATTTGAAGGAATTACTCAGAAGAAGCACGCTGATCATGCGGAAATACGTTCCGTAACCCTTGTGATCGAATCCTACGTGTGGTACTGTATGCCAGTACAAGTGAGGAGCCTAAATGCTGAATCCATACTTTTTCCATTCTATTTTTCAGGTCTGAAAATGAAGAGAAAACTTCTAGTGTTTGACAAGAAGTCGTTTTGCTGATGAGTGCTGTAAGCATTCGAAACAAGTGATAACATTCTAATTGATCCCAAAGCTATCTGTTGAATAGATTACGTGGTAACACTACTACTTCGAAGCGGAGCGCAATTGTCACTAACAATCTAAACAGTGGATCCTAGTAATAACAATGGTAAAATGCAGTCATAGAAATAAACTTACAAATGTTTTGCTCCCATTATTTGAAATACATATCTCCCCATATATGCAATACATGTTCTGGATTTATCTCCTATTTTTATCTGCATTTGAATAAATTCATACTTGTTTGTTGTTTCAGCCATACTATGAAAAACTAGCTGCTACATATTATTACGCCTCACTTTTTTCTGCGTTTTCAAACCCCGCCTAATTCCTGAAAGCTCGCTTATTCCTTAGTTACCTAATTTTTAACCGCTGATTTTATGTTCTGTCGTATTACAGGCTCACGACTGAGGGTGACGAGTGATTACGAGATCTGTCCACGCATCTCACTTATTTCACTATTTTAGTGTGATGATCTACATTGTTTTTAGATATTTGTTATGTGTTTATACAATGAAAATTATGTTGATTTATAAGGACATGACACATCATTTTTCTACACATAACTTTTTGACTAGTTTTGTCGCACATCTCTCAGCAAATTTTGCTAAATAGTGCCGTTTTACAGCCATTGAGTTGATACTACTCTATTTTTGTTCGCTGCGAACACTACCTAATTTATTGCTTGGAAGCTTTGGTGGCTCGACTGCACTTACATACTATAACATTTAACGAATTAGAGCTGTTTTCAATGAATCTGGAAATGGAAGCACTACAAGAAAAATACAGGAGACATTTGCGGATTACAAAGCGTTGTTGGTTCTCTGCTATTCCAAATCTAATACTGTTTTCTGGCAATGATTTGTCTTGTTACACTCATTTAAAGGCAGGGCCCACGATAAAAATCGTTTTTCTGTTTTTCAACCTCCACGATAAAAATCGTTTTTCTCTTTCTCAACCTATCTCGAAAACAGTCCCTTGCTGATTCCAACGATGTCTCTGAAATCGTACAGGACCTTCTGGGAACGGAGTTATGGTCTCTCGAAAATTGAGCTAGAGAAGCATGGTGGACGAGTTTTCCGAGGCTTGTAACTTCCGTCTTTTGCAGCCGATCTATGCGAGCTGACCTGAGTAAAGGGAGAAGTCGCGAGTGAAAGGAAGAACGGGGCTGTTGATTGGAAACCATCGCTCATCTCACGATTTCAACCTTTCATTCGTTCACGTCGGTGGGCGGGCAATGCACTTTTGGGGTTTGCCTTGCGCTCAAAGTGGTCACTTCGGGCTCCTTAGGGGCTCCTCCTGGCTCGTTTTCATGCGTTCTTTCGACGTCAACGTCACAGCGTGCCCTTCCACTACCCATCCTAGTGGAATTTCAAACACTTTTTTCATCGTGAACACTGCCCTTAAGAACCAAGAGTCCAAACTAACACCTTTCCTGAACCAAGGGGCGAAATGCACGAACGCGAGTGTTAGGCCGGGATCATACTCCATGCGAGCAGCGGCAGCGACAGTGCATATCGTTTGACATTGATGGTGAGAGTTGCGTCGCGTCGCTCGTCGCTGAGAGTGTGATCCCGGCCTCAGGAAGGGGTTAGGGCCAGGTTTGGGGCGTCGCCGCATTTGATGGTAGCAGTGCGAGGGCTTAAATGGAGTTTGGTAGCACTCAAGAATCGTTATCTCGCCAACCTTACCTAGGAGTGCGGGCCTACCCCAACCCCTTCGTAACACTCACGTTCCTGCATGCTGCCCCAGAACTTCCTCCATTTATCACGCTTATCAGCTACATTTCGTGGCTCAACGACAGTCATAAGATTTAAATCTGACCAATATTCAATGAAAGGGTTTCCTATGATGTGCCGAGTCTTGTTCCAGCTACTCCACATGGGAGCAAGTGAATTTACAGTCCATGTAAACGGAAAAAAAAGCGATGGTGCGCTTGCGGACCTTTCTCAATATACAGTAGTCTTCTTGCTGGATCAATCATTTTTCCGAAACAGCTGTGTTTATTTTTGAGTTTGTGTTTTCACTGATAAGACTAGAGCTGTGGAACCAGTGAAAACAAATGAAAATGTAAGAGTGGAAGCAATAACTGACCGATAAATCACATCTGATCCAGGACAGTGATCGATAGAAAGACTATAGTATGCTAACAATAAGTTGGAAGAGAAGTCCGCAAGCGTACCGCTGCCTTTTTCCGTTGTGTACTGTATGAAATTCTTGTCAAAGGACGAAGAAATCGTACAGTCCACGTCGACGGGAAAATGCATCGGTGCAGTTGCACACCTATATGAGGTGTGTCCGAATAAGACTGGCCGATCATGCGGCCGTCGTACGTGGCAGGCGACAGTCGTGTGCGCCGCTCTCGGACGAGCATGCGGAACGACAGCGAGCCTTCCCCCGCAGCAATTCACTAGGGACGGGGCCGGCAGCCGCTGTCAGCAAGCAATCAATCAGCTCTGCAGTTGAGGGGGGTGGGGTGGCAGCCGTTTGAACACTCGTCCGAGACCGGCACATGCGACGGCCGACTGCCACGACGGCCGCATGGTCAGCCAGTCTCATTCGGACACACTTTATATAGAGTGCGTTTCATTATATACTTCCACCCGAAATTCTGAAAATATCGCTCTCCTGCGTTGTGCTAGGCCTATTCTACTGTGATGAGCCGTACCAGGGTGTTGAAAGACCTAAATATCCATGATTCCAGAAATAGCTTCTCTTCAGGTACCTTTTCATAACATTTTTTTTTCAATTTTCGGCCGTTTCATAATGTACTTCCACTCAATCTGAGAAAGAATTTATTCGATACTGTCCACGTGCGACTCTCCATAAATCTTGGCATGTTGATTGACACTTGTGGTATACGGTGGTTGAAGCGAGACCAAGGTTGTTGAAACCTCTTTATTTGGCTGACGTTTCGGCGATTTTGGTCTTCTTCGGAGCCTGGAAAAACCGAATTATGATCCAAGAAACCACCCTCCCAACCCCCATTTCATTCTACAGAAAAGGATTCACACGGAAGTGAACCAAAAGAACGTAAGTCACAGATTATACCAACCTTTGAAGGGGACCAAGAGGTCCGACAGCCTTGGATGGAAGTTGTTAGGCGACTGACTAGTAAGAACCCTCAGAATTCCCCTCGAAGACCTGGGACCGCCCACGCTCAGACCCGCCCTCAGATTATGACCGGTTGGTCAGAATCCGCACTGGTCAACGTACGGCGCCAACTCCTGGGTCACCGCAACACATTCGTCCTTTCGATTTATTTTGGGTGTTTTTGCGGCAATCCAAAAGGCCTCAAGAGTTCTGCGCGCTGAGATTTCGCTTTCACGTGCCAAGATCGTAACAGCAACTGAAATGCAATTGTTATCGTGACTGCGCACCCTGTGTTCCCCAAGCGGAATAGGCAATTTAGACTTGTTCAGTCCATCTATGTGCTCCTTAATCCTGACACGTAGCGGTCTCCCAGTCTCCCTATAGAATCCTCCCCACACAGACGACAATTTATGCGATATACCACTCCAGAGGCCATGCAGTCACCCTCCTTACCGAATGGGCAAATTACACAGGAGGAAGTAAGGCAGACGCGGTCATACAAGCGATTGCGAACTAATCGCCCCCTAAGGTTGGCAGGAGGAATTTCGACAACGGAGACCATTTTTTGAAGATCAGCCCTACGGATACAGGCCCTGATCGCTGAACTGAGGTGATCCGAGACGAAAGGAAAGCTGAACGCTACTTTCGTCCTTTCCTCCTCGTGAACAGCTGAGAGGGCGGTCCGCCGTGGACGTCCCGTATGGCGGGCGTCTATCGATGGATAACCGTTCTCGAATGCTATGCGGCGGGCTAGATTTGCAGAAACACTCTTCTGCTCGCTATTCGAAGAGACTGCAAGGGCAGTACGAAACATATTGACAACAACTGCATGCTTAGTTTTGGATGGGTGGGCCAAGGTAAAATGAATAATGATGTTTTCATTTGCTGGTTTCCTGTACCACCTAGTTTTTACTAACCCATGGGAAAGTTGAACCTGAACGTTCAGGAAAGAGAGCCAACTATCTGCAGGTACTTCACGAGTTTACTTTATGTTTTCGGATTGCTGATTGAGCAATTCGAAACAAGTGTCCATCTCTAATTGAGTAGAACACACAATAAAACAGTCGTCAATGTACCTGCAGTAGATCAGCGGCCTGCGACCCAGTACGGGCTCCTCAATCTTTGACATAAATGCCACAGCGAGTACTGGTGCAAGACGCTGACCCATCGCCAGCCCTCTGACCTGTTTGTAGTAGTTCCCAGACCATCTGAAAATGTTACATTTTAGACAGCTATCCAGTAGATACATGATTTGTGAAATGGTGAGCCCAAACAAGTTTATGTTAGCCTGATGCTGGGTAAGGATTTCAAAAACAGCTTGCAGAGCACCTTCGTTAGAGACGTTGGTGTACAGAGATGTTACATCAAAAACTCCATAACGTACTCATCCTCCAGTGTTGCGTCCCGCAATTTTTGTAGGAATGAATTAGTATTAGGAAGGTGAGCAGGGAAGAATTTGAATAATTGGACGAGAACCAAGTTTAGAAACCAAGAAACCCTATCAGTTGGTCCACCCAAGTTACTTACTTTGCAACAAGATGGGTCGGCACTCTTTCTCAGTGGTAAGGCTATAGAAAAAGAAAAAATCAGTATCAGCGACAAGGGTGGCGATTTCGTGGTTTTGCCGCAAGATGTAGACAAGGAGATAACACGCTTGCATCTCCAGGATACCACTGTCTATAGCCCTACCACTGAGAAAGAGTATGCAAAGCAATATAGGCAGTTAAACAAAAGGTGGAGTGAGACGGCGCAATCAGCGGGTCTTCCTGGGAGCGTGGTGGTCAGGTTAAAATGCGATCTACCCACTTGCCCTGTCCTCTATGTCCTCATAAAAACTCACAAACTTCCGCAAGACGGCTTATCCAATGCCGACCCATCTTGTTGCAAAGTTCGACCAATAGTAAGTAACGTGGGTGGACCAACTGATAGGGTTTCTTGGTTTCTAAACTTGGTTCTCGTCCAATTATTCAAATTCTTCCCTGCTCACCTTCCTAATACTAATTCATTCCTACAAAAATTGCGGGACGCAACACTGGAGGAAGAGTACGTTATGGAGTTCTTTGATGTAACATCTCTGTACACCAACGTCTTTAACGAAGGTGCTCTGCAAGCTGTTTTTGGAATCCTTACCCAGCATCAGGCCAACATAAACTTGTTTGAGCTCACCATTTCACAAATCATGTATCTACTGGATAGCTGTCTAAAATGTAACATTTTCAGATGGTCTGGGAACTACTACAAACAGGTCAGAGGGCTGGCGATGGGTCAGCGTCTTGCACCAGTACTCGCTGTGGCATTTATGTCAAAGATTGAGGAGCCCGTACTGGGTCGCAGGCCGCTGATCTACTGCAGGTACATTGACGACTGTTTTATTGTGTGTTCTACTCAATTAGAGATGGACACTTGTTTCGAATTGCTCAATCAGCAATCCGAAAACATAAAGTTAACTCGTGAAGTACGTACAGATAGTTGGCTCTCTTTCCTGAACGTTCAGGTTCAACTTTCCCATGGGTTAGTAAAAACTAGGTGGTACAGGAAACCAGCAAATAAAAACATCATCATTCATTTTACCTCGGCCCACCCATCCAAAACTAAGCGTGCAGTTGTTGGCAATATGTTTCGTACTGCCCTTGCAGTCTCTTCGGATAGCGAGCAGAAGAGTGTTTCTGCAAATCTAGCCCGCCGCATAGCATTCGAGAACGGTTATCCATCGATAGATGGCCGCCATACGGGACGTCCACGGCGGACCGCCCTCTCAGCTGTTCACGAGGAGGAAAGGACGAAAGTAGCGTTCAGCTTTCCTTTCGTCTCGGATCAGCTCAGTTCAGCGATCAGGGCCTGTATCCGTAGGGCTGATCTTCAAGAAATGGTCTCCGTTGTCGAAACCCCTCCTGCCAACCTTAGGGGGCGATTAGTTCGCAATCGCTTGTATGACCGCGTCTGCCTTACTTCCTCCTGTGTAATTTGCCGATTTGGTAAGGAGGGTGACTGCATGGCCTCTGGAGTGGTATATCGCATAAATTGTCGTCTGTGTGGGGAGGATTATATAGGGGAGACTGGGAGACCGCTATGTGTCAGGATTAAGGAGCACATGGACGGACTGAACAAGCCTAAATTGCCTATTCCGCTTGGGGAGCACAGGGTGCGCGGTCACGATAACAATTGCATTTCAGTTGCTGTTACGATCTTGGCACGTGAAAGCGAAATCTCAGCGCGCAGAACTCTTGAGGCCTTTTGGATTGCCGCAAAAACACCCAAAATAAATCGAAAGGACGAATGTGTTGCGGTGACCCAGGAGTTGGCGCCGTACGTTGACCAGTGCGGATTCTGACCAACCGGTCATAATCTGAGGGCGGGTCTGAGCGTGGGCGGTCCCAGGTCTTCGAGGGGAATTCTGAGGGTTCTTACTAGTCAGTCGCCTAACAACTTCCATCCAAGGCTGTCGGACCTCTTGGTCCCCTTCAAAGGTTGGTATAATCTGTGACTTACGTTCTTTTGGTTCACTTCCGTGTGAATCCTTTTCTGTAGAATGAAATGGGGGTTGGGAGGGTGGTTTCTTGGATCTTAATTCGGTTTTTCCAGGCTCCGAAGAAGGCAAAAATCGCCGAAACGTCAGCCGAATAAAGAGGTTTTAACAATTTAGGTCTCGCTTCAACCACCGAATACCACAAGTATTCGATACTATTTACTTGATACTCTTCCAGGTCTGTAGACAACAGACAAGATCCAGCTGAAGCCAGTTGTCACGACACAATGTCATCCAAGTCGTCAAAGATCCGCCGCCAAAGTTAAGCATTGGGTTTGTCGCCTCAAGACACGCCAACCGGACTTCTTGCCATCAGGTCTGTATAGATCGTCACCCTTCTTCTCGGACAGTCGGGGCTTAGTACGTCTGCACAATACCGTTAGTACGCCGGCACAAAGAGATCGGCAGCACCTGTGCTGTAGCTGCTGGTAACAGCAGCTGTAGCTGCTGGTAACAGCAGCTGCATGTGCTGGCGTACTAACGCTTTGTTTATCGTGGCACGCGTGCTATTGCCAGCCCCTCTCTCTCCTAGGCTGGGATTCATGAACGGCAAACTACGGTTACGGCTGGGCTAGCGGAGGAAACCAGCATTCACAAAAAATCCGGTTTGGTTACGGCTGGGCTACGGTTGGGCTTAGTCGTCGAATTGATGGTGTGTTGTATTAGTGCACAACACTGAGGAAACGCACCTTTTGCGAATACGCATAAAAACTGCCACATTACAGGCCCGATAGCCATACTGTGTTCCTCTTGATAACAACGAAAATTCTCAGAATCATCAACCTCATCTGTAAGTTTTATGTATATTGCCATGGCTAACTAAAATCTGTGACTGTCCTCCCTGCTCTCGCTCTCTTCTTTATTTTATAGTACATCGTTTTTCTTTTTGCCTCCACTTTTTGTTCCTAATTCTTGTCTTCCGTGCGCTGACTATTTACCGAGCAGCCACAGGCTCTTCGCTGGGGTTTCTCCCCATTTCGGCTCGAATTCCCTCATTTTTTCCTTATTTTCTGTTGGAAAACCCTGACTTTCCGAAGCGCCCACTTGGATTTCAAATGTTAATATTTTTTACATGGTTCTGTGATCAGCTTTCTCGATGTTTTTAGTTCGAACTTCTGTTTTCCCCCTGCATTTTCAGCTTTTTCCATATGATTTTCTAAGAGTCGTTTTAGTTTTCTCCGTTGTGAGCGACAGTAAGCTTGTGCGAGAATGACAAAGAGGGATTCTTAGACAAGAAAAAGAGATGGAAAAAACTCGGAACTCAAACGACAAACGGATAACTTCGTCAAACTCATCGAGAGGACGATCACAAAAGTTGAAAGGGCTAGTAATGCGAGAAAAAAGCTAAATTGGGGTTAAATTCACCAGCAGGTTTGCGGCTCATCGTGAGAAAGCAGCACCACTTTATGTACTTTAAAACCAAAACTTGAAAATGGAAAAAAACATCTCCAAGTTGAGGAAAATCCCTTTAAATACCTGCCATCCATTGAAGAAGGTAAAGCGCAAGGTAGACAAAAATAAGAATTCAAAAAGCAAGCAAAATTAGCAATCATGTGCAATAAAAACAGTGACGAGTTAGGGAAATTCCGACCCGAGTGCCAATATTGATTTTCTCCAATCGAGATTCTCGGCGTCAATTGAGTGGCAAGTACGTGGCCGCGGAATGGTTAGCCATCCAACCGCGATGGGGCTGTTGTGAATGCCGGTTCGCGGTTTGGCTACCGCTGGGGTTGCTGCACTAACCAAACCCAAACCTAGCCGGCTGCGTTCATGAATCCCAGCCCTAGTGTTTGCTGACACTCTCCTCCATTGATTTGTCTGGCACGAATGACCATTGCAGCATCCTCTTGTACGACGGCGGCTGGTAGAGTCCGCGCAATCATTTTAGTCTGATGAATGGACGGGGCTGCGACGGTAGATCAACCTGCGCGAATCGAAACCCCATCCTCCAGTGAGGTCGCCAACTTCGCACGGCCAGCCGCTTGGTCTATGCGTCAGACTAGAATGAAAACGGAAACCATATATAGGGCGGCCAGTCTTGCTGAGGGGGTATTTGGCCGTTTAAGGCCAGTCCGAGGAGGTGATCTTGGGTCACTTTGCGGGCGTTAATTTTGAACGTTGAGCGGATCATCCCTATAGCCCATCGCGAGGGAAGCCTCCTCGTCGTGGACCGTGGGGAAGCTGATGCCCTTGTTGCGAATCGCGGCGAGGATGGCCTCCTTGCTGCTGGCCGTGAGAAGATTTATACCCAACGCCGGTGAGGAGGGTGGCAGTCCAAATTCTATCGATAATGAGAGTTAGTAAGCCAGCATAACATCGGCATGGAACGTGAAGAGACTTCTCGTTCACTGTTGAAGGTTGACGCAAACTCGGTGCGCCTATGTTATAGCATATGGCCCCGAGTTTGCGCCAACCTTCAACAGTGAACGCAGAGTCTCTTCACGATCCACGCCGACGATACGTTGGCAGGATATGCTGCCGCAACCAGCAGCTCCTGCATACAACGAGCGTTAGTATATAACGGTATTGTGCCGACGTACTAAGCCCCGATTGTCTGAGTTGTTAGAAAAGATTACAAGCACATCACAGTCCAATTTTTAATGATCGTGTGCTGCTCTCATCTTCACCCAATCCCCGACGTCACCATACTCAACTTGGCTGTCATGTCCCTTCTCCTCTAGCAATGCTATCGATGCATTTCCATACCCGTCAGACAGCTAGCTTGGACGTTGGGAGTCCAAGTTTACTCTGGATCTCGTTAACGCTAGCCGTTGCCGGATTTGCGCTTCCTAAAATTTACTGCTCATCACTTCAGAGAGCTTCTATGCTCGTCCCAGTCATCATTGTGACCGAAGGTGTCCGACAGTCGCTAATCCCGGCGCCGTGGTAGGCTCAGACCCTGGATTAGTCTACCCTAGACAGTTGAGGACAACGATTTATGCAGAAAAGGAAAGGTTTTTTTCAATTTCGACCGGCCGAAAATTGAAAAAAAATCATAAAAAAGTTCTTGGAAAGAAACCAATTCTGCAACCATGGATATTTATGTCTTTCAACACCCTGAATTCCCTCATCTCAGTAGAATAGACCCCGAATAACGCTGGAGAGCGATATCTTCAAAATTCCACACCTAAATTATTCACTGTAGATACATGCAGGAATAAAAATTATCAGCTGTCCATTATACATTCCATCCGATGGCCAAAATCGCGACGGATCGGATTTTCGGATATTGCCGATTTTGCAAAATCGACTCATCGGATAAAACGGATACTGGCTCAAACGAAAATTTCGGATAACGGATCCTATCCGAAACGAGAATTTTTGACCGGATCGGTTATCGAATATCCGATCGGATAAAATAGGATCCACCGGATAACGCAGATGAAAAAATGGGTGAGAAAATTTTTCAGTAGTACCGAAGATTAATAAATAAATAAATAAAAACTCTGTGTATTCAAGCAAATGCCATTCTAAAATCAAATGTAATCTTCGTATAATATTCGTTGAAACAAACAAATCACCGGTTCGGGGAAATGTCAAAGTAATATTTGACATGAGCAGTTGGACCGGTACTAGCAAGCCTTCAGGTTGGAAAAAATTACAACAATTCAACAAACTACCGTGGTGACCATAAATCAAGACATATTTGGAGATCTAGGACTGATGTGGTTGCTTTAATCGTACAGCGCATTTGAAGACACGCGTTCAGTCCACTATTTCGGTGTCGTCTTCCGAGACATCTTCCTCTCCGAAAGTAGATTCGTCACTATCCGAGTCAGCTTCATCATAATCGGATTTCACCTCACTGCGCCCATACTTCTCGACGACTACATGTTGGTACAGAGAAAATTTCGAGGTCTAACGCATGGAAAGTAATGTAGCGCAGCGAATTCTAGGCAATTAAATATTTGGAGCCGCATTCCTCTAAAAGGGGTCGGCCGCGGCACTCCGCTGCTCGCGCAGGAATTCCAACAGCGGAAACCAAAAACCTTTCGAGGTAACCAAAGGGGTTGCCTGAGAACTGAGTTCCGCCAGGCCGCGGTGACGTCATTACTCGGTGTTTTAACCGTCCGCTAACTTCACAACACCCGGAGTTTCACTCCCCTTTCAAAATGCGAATAGTAAGTGACCCAGAGGTTTCATTTTCTATACAAAGTTGTTTTTCTGAATGGGCTTATTTGACAGATGAAGGACCACCTAACATCGCGGCGGGTACGAGTACTCATAGAATCGTGAAGAATGATGTTGCTCCGAGTTTGGCGCAGTACAAGAAGGCATCCTGTAAAGAACCACAAACCGGACCAGGTTCCCCTTGAAGTCAATATCCAAAGCAAGAATCTCATACCCGTCCTTTACAGATTCCGAGAGGAGAACAGAATGTGGAAATGTGTTTCTAACGAAAATAGCTACCCCACCGCCTTTACGACGGGCACGATCGCAGCGAATAACAGTATAATCGTTTAACCAGTTTCCAAGCATTGTGGAAATGAGGTGATGGCTTTTGAGCCAGGTTTCGGAGAAGGCAGAAATATCGAAACGAGAACTAAGAAAGTTATCAACGTGGCTCGAATTACTTGCCAAGGATCTTATATTAGCATATAGACATCGAATATTATCGGAACGCCCACTAGAACCAGAGCTACTATGATCGTGAGGAACAGGTAACCTTCATAAGTTGCCTTGGGTACCAGAGATAGTTTGAGCCACGTTCACACTTCCATGTCCAGAACTCATCTCAACATGTGAAAGTGTTGCTGAAGGCTGGGTCCCCGAAATGTAAGAGAGTCGAGCTTTACGTCTGCGCTTCAACTCCTCCCCAGTCAGGGATTCCCTAAGGAAAACTCTGCCTGGGAAGGAACGTAGGCAAGAAGCTCTTTTCACAGTTTGCTGCTGATGAAAACGAGTAGGTAGCACAACTTTTTACGGCCTTTTGTTTCTATCATTAGGACGGCCTAAACGATACACAGCGGTAGGTCTGCACTCAACATTGAGATGCTCAAGAATATTCATGACCTTGTCATGATCATAAACGGTCCTACTAATACATGATGGTGAATCGGATTCAGGAATATTGCACACAACGATTGATCTAAGCCTCTCATTTTCATCACAATGAACAAAGGAACCATCCGTTGAATCATTATTCATAACTGAGCTCGAAGAAACATTACGAATTGCCTGCAGTTGGGCCTCCAGTTCTTCATTTTCCCGGCGGAGATTGATGTTCTCATTTCTTCAAAACCTAATTGGTGCGTCAATGTATCAATCCAGCCTCCTATTGGTCTCAGTGATCATGATAGCATAGTTTTCCACATTTCTGGATCGGAGTCTAACCGCTTTTTTGTTTATCGCCGTGATTTCTCCATGTTTGGCCTCGAAAAAGCTTGCAAATTTTTAGTAAATATTAGATGGCTAGCGTCATTCGAATTTCTCGAAACGGTAGACGGAAAATACGAATTGTTCATTGAGATTTTACAACATGCTTTGGATAAGTATGCTCCTTGGGTTCCAGTTCATGCAAAGCTAGGTAATCTTCCTCCACACCTGGAGAGAATGTTACAGCATAGAGATCGTCTTTATAATTACGCTAAATCGTCTGGCTATTGGGCTGGGTACAATGACTTTGCAGGTAGATTCCACAAAGAACTCAAAAAGTTCAATAGAAGCGTAGAAAAAAGAATAATTGAGTCTAACAATAAGAGTGCTTTCTTCAGATACGTGAACTCTAAGCTTTCAGAAAGAACAGGAATTGGGTGTCTCAGATATGAAGGTGGAATTGCTGTAACTGAAGCCGACAAAGCTGAAGTTTTAGCGAGACACTTTGCAAACGTCTATTTGATGGATGACGGGCGTATTCCAGATTTTCGTCCTGATGTTGCTACCCAAATGGAATCATTTCCATGGTTTCAGCCGCATGAAATTTACCAAGCATTGCAGAAATGGCCTAGGTCTTTCTCAGTTACACCTGATTTGATACCCTGGGCTTTCATTAGAGGCACAGCTTTGGCCATCGCAAATCCATTGGCCTACATTTTCAACCAGTCGCTGATGTTTGGTGAAGTGCCTTCTCGATGGAGGCACTCTTTTGTAACTCCTATCTTGAAGAAAGAACCATCTAGCGACCCAGGAAACTATAGGCCTGTGAGCATTACATCTATTTTTTGTAGGCTTTTCGAAAAGAAACTGAAAAAGCATATTGTCTCTCACTTAGACAATAATAACATAATTCCAGGATCACAACATGGGTTCGTCAACGGTAGGTCCGTTGAAACAAATCTGTTGGAATGTGTTAACAGTTGGTCTAGGATTCTCGATGAGAAAGGGGTTTGCGATGTAATATATTTTGACTTCGCTAAGGCATTTGACCGGGTGAGTCATCAAAAACTATTGCATAAGATCAAGGAGTTCCAGTTCCACCCAGTAGTAATTATATGGATCGAAGCATACTTAACCGATCGAACATTCCAGGTCAAGGTTGGTTCAGTATTTTCCACTATTCAGCAAGCAGTAAGCGGTGTTCCTCAAGGAGGTGTACTTTCACCTATCTTGTTCAACATTTTCATCGCTGACTTGCCTTCTAATTTTGCTGCAGTTAACGTTGAGTGTGAGCAATACGCGGACGACCTAAAGCTATATAGGAGGATTGAAAAATCGTCAGATTGTTTGGAACTCCAAAATGCAGTTAACATTATATCTGAGTGGTCTAGGGAATGGCAGTTGCCCCTGGCTCCGCATAAGACCATCTATCTCTGGTTGGGTAAAGCTGAGGTGGTTTTCCATTATTCTGTAGAAGGAAACATCATTGCTCCGACCAGGACAGTGAGATATTTGGGATTCTTTTATGATCACAAACTGGAATTCTCGGGTCATATTCGGAATATCCAAAACAAGGTCCACCTTCGTACACTTCATTTGTTCAAGGCGCTTTCTACAAACAACACCAATATCCTTTTGAGAGCATATAAGACCTACATTCGGCCGTTAATGGAGTGTGGAACAGCAGTTTTTAATCCTTGTAATAAAAGAGATATCTTTAAGCTCGAAAAATGTTAGAATAGCTTCACTAGAAAGCTGTTGATCAGGAAGCATGGGTTCTTGTATAGCAGAATCCCAAGATCTCATTTCCGGAATAAGTACTTCAACTTGCCTACGTTAGAATCAAGAAGGAAAGTGTTTGACGCTTATATGGTCTACAAACTGATTAACGGTAGAATCAAAATAGGTTTTCAACACTTTTTCCGTCTAAGACGAACTAGAACAGTATAAGGTTTTCACAGCTCGAGCAAGATCTAACATAGCGGCGCATGCTTTTGCTAATAGGGCAGCAAATGTTTACAGCCAGTTGATGCAGAACACTGCACATAAAAACACCTTCCGGTGTTCCAAACGTTTCGCTGATGCCAAGTTGCTCAGCAATTAGTGATGCGTGATTAACAGGTTTCCTAGAAAGCAATTAATTGGAAGGATTTTTCTTCATTTACTATCTCCTTGTTCATTACGTGTTCCGTTTGCAGTATCGCAGAATTATTGTAATTTATTCCCTTTTTTGTTCTCACGACGTCTTATATGTCGTTATAAATCTAATCTAATCTAATGTTACGTTCCGGTTCTCCGCCACTGAATGGAAGGCTGGGTTTTTGGCAAATTCAAGTACAGGTGTAAAACATCCTTCCTGGATACCTCTCTACGTTTCCACGAGAACACACGTAGAGTGCGCGCAATCATTTTAGTCTGAGGAGTGGACGGGGCCGCGAAGGTAGATCACCCCACGCTAATCGAAACGCCATTCTCCAGTGAGGCCGCCAACCCCACACGGCCAGCCGCCTGGTACATGAGTCAGACTAGAAAGAAAACGAAAACCATACGTATACTGCTGCTGCAGCCAGCCAATTCACCCAACAACATTCTGCGTGCCCTTGCTGGCACCGCCTGGGGCAGCACAAAGGAAGTTCTGCGTAAAACGTATAGAGCCATGGTACTGCATGTTTTGGAACCTCCGAGCACTCGCGTAGAGGACTGCACATGACTGAGCAAACACGTTCCATGACAGAATAATTGTCTGCTTCTCAGCCCAATCCCATATATGGCTGTGTGCCTCCTCGAGTCTATGATATTGAAACTGACGTGCCCAGGCGTACTCGAACTATCCTAGCAGATCTTCGATGCGGACATTCTACCTACGTCAAGGCCTACGCACACAGGACTGACCAGTCAGCCCCGATAAATGTCCTGATTGTCACCGTGTTGGACATGATTCATTGCATCTATTGTCATGTCCATTCAGACCCACAACCCTGTCTGCTCTAGATTTATGGTAGAAGCCATGTGAGGTTGCCAACTTTCTGTGCCTCTGATGCAATGTTCTCTCATGGCTGAAAAGAAGAATAGTAGACGAAAGAATCTTCTGGATTTTGAAATCCTAATTTTGGAGCCGACAATGCGTCAATATACATGTGCGCGCGTAAATCACAGACGCACATCGTCGTCATTCGCGTCGTGCACGTCGACGGAGATTGATTTCGAATTTCGAACAAGGCAGAAATGGTGAGCAGTGGGTCAGGAATTACCTTCAAGGTGCGATTGTTGAATTGAGTAAAATGAATGCAAATCTATCCGGTTTTATCCGAAATTATCCGATTTTCACCCGACATTATCCGACTTTCATCCGATCTCGATCCGATCGATTATCCGTTTTCAACCGTTTTTCTATCCGATTATCTGGTTCTCTGATCGGATCCTTCGATTTTCACTTTTCCGGATATCGGATATTTCGGATATCGTGTTTTTTCGTCTGATCGGATTTCGGATCAATCCGAAATCGCTATTTTGACGTCGGATCGGATTTCGGATAAATATCCGATCGGATTATCCGACCCGGATATCCAAAACCGACTCCGTAGGATGAATTGTATACTGTTCAATATCGATTCTTGGGATCGAGCCAGCCATGGCTACATATAAGTACGCAACCGCACTCGCTTCGCACAGAGACTCGAAGGAACGAAAAAAATTGCATTCCGAAATAGTGGAAAACTCATCCAACTAAAGTACTTGTTTCATTCCCTTGATTCACTGTCGCAAGACAGTAGCTAAGGAATATTTGCATAGGCTTTATAGGACTTGACACTTTGAAATTTTTACCCGGAGGAACATCTATGAACCACTATTTTCGGCATTCTTTGGAGACATGTACGACACAGCTTTGTGGACAAAGACAGGGTTCGCGATAAAACGGCTGCTGAGTTCTCCTCATGAGAAAGTAGACCTGGCCATCACAAACGAGAAAATAACCGAAAAATTGGAGAGGAAACGCGAAGAAATGGAATACAACGACTAATTGCGTGTGTTCGCCCGCCCCCAGTCAACGCGATTTTCATAACACGAACGTCAACTGTTGTTCTTGTTGGAGTAATGTGATTAGCCTTGGAGCACTACGTTTCAGGTTGTTTGTCCATGGATCCTAGCGATACATTGCGTTCAATGTTGAGGATTCACTCAAACTCGGTGTCATATGCTATAACAAAGGTGCGCCGAGTTTGCGCCAACCTTCAATGAGGAACGCAATGTATCACTAGGAACTATGCCGACCGTAAATCTTGTGTAGTAGTCATGGGAGAAATGTCCTTCTAGCAGAGGAGCCATTCTGAGGGAAAGTGATGAACAAAACTATTTTCACGTCCTCTTTCGATATAGTAATGGTGTGCATCGCATGAATACATGAAAATACAGTTTACCGCAATATTAGAAGGACATGGTGCGGTTGCGGTCACTCACAAAAACTACGGTGGAAGACGCCAGATTCCATTATCGATCGACAGCATAGCTGATTTTCTGGGTGAGTTACGGTTTTTCTTTTTTTTCTTGTTTGCTTCGGCAATATTTTTGTTTCTGACTCTTATAACATTACGAGTAGTGGCTTTTCTTAGTGTGCGAGATGAATTTGCCGTTCTTTCAATTCCGAAACAAAATTCGAAAAAAATACTTCGGAGCCCCAACAAAAGGCTAATTTCCCTAACGCACTAAGAATAGCCCCTATTCGCAATATTTAAACAGTCAGAAACAAAAATAATGCCGAAACAAACATGAAAAACTCTAACTTACCCAAAAAATCAGCTGTGTTGTCGATCGATAATGAAACCTGGCGTCTTTCACCGTAGTTTTAGTGTGTAACCGCAACCGCACCATGTCCTTTTAACATTGCGGTAAGCTGTACGGTATATATCTCAAGTTGGCTTTTACCATATTTTTGCACACTCAGTTACAACTGAGCGCCAATTTCTGACTATGGCGAGGTATTTCGAAAAACATTGTGAGCACTATCAGGCCGTTTTTTTAAACAAAATACAAGGAAATTACCAGAGAATTACCACAAATTCACTCTTATTAGTGACTGATTTGCAGACCCCAAGACGTTTGGGAAACGTTCCAGTGGAAGTTGTGAGGGATGAATAAAGCAACAAAAATGTATACAGGATTTTCTCAGCGGCCTTCTCGGTAGATCAAAAATGACAAAAACTGATTAAAACCTTCTGAAATTCCTCAGTAAAAGCAAATGTACTAAAAGTAAGTGCTAAGTACGCTCTTTAGGTTATGACGACATTAACATTTGCAACGTTTGGCGCCCTGATTTTGGCTCATTTCTGAGATATGAGCCGTTTCCGATATCATTGCATGATTCGCACTCTTGTTTTCAATCGACTAATTCTTTTTTCGAGTTTATCCGATCAAATCGGATAAATTCGAAAAAAAATCGGATAAGTTCGAGAAAAAATCGGATAAATCCGGCTGAAATGGGATGAATTCGGATAAAATCGCACTCGGCCACGTCCATTTTGCCGTGCCGCCTTTTATTTAGTACATCAAACCAGGGTTATCCTCTTCCTTCCGAAATCGGAAGAGTCGCTACGGCCCGGAAAAATGGGCGTGGTCAAGTGAGATGACTAAGTGGCTAGTTATTCAGTGTAGAAGCTTTTTTGTATCGTTGCTTTGCATACTTGCTACTCCCTACATAGTTGTCCTGAACCAATCCTGTGTATGCATAATATAACTTCCTGCGAAAATATTGCCGCATTCAAGATTTGTTTACATATTTTTTAAACCCATTCACGACCGCGTGTCCCACCGGTGGGACACGCGTTGACTACCACTTCGGACCGCGTGTCCCACCGGTGGGACACCCTTTTCAAAAGTCGATTTCTCCACCGCATGAAGGAATTTCTAAACGTACTTGTGGTCTGTGAATTTACCCATTCTTGAGTCGACTATGAACTTCGTGGTCCGCTGGCAGTTTCACCACTACAATATATTTGACCTTTCGAATGCGGCGAGGTCGAAAATCGCAAACTTGAGTACAGATAGCATTTTTACAAGCGATTAATGGCGAATTTTTTCTTTTTCCCATTACTAGAGAAACAATCCTTACTTTTAGGAGTGATCAGATCGTATAGCACTATTTATTATTTCACAGAAATATGGTTACTAATACTGCGCACCATTCCCGCGTAGAGAATCGGCTTTTATGTCGCCCGTATTTTGTTCCCAGATAGTATTCTATGCATAGATCACCAATGTAGAGACAATTAGGGCCTTTTCTCGGAAGTCCTGCTTGGTTACGGTTGGTGTAATATCGTAGGCCGGGGCTCCAACATCGGTGAAAACTGCCTTGGAGTGGAGCGGACGAGAAAAATGGGGACATGCCAGAGCAGAGAACGAGTGAAAACTTATAAAACGGTTATTACACTAATAATTCCTGGTCAATATGTAGTAATAGAACTATTTTCTACGTCTAAATGTTGAAAAAAAACGCTCCATCTGCTTCTTACAAAAATTTCTCTTCCTAGAAGGCGCCGAAGCGGAGGGGTGAGGGGGTGGCCGAGAAAAAAGTGGCGAAGATCTGAAAAAAGTCATTTCCATCAGCATTCCCAGTCAATATGAAAATTTAGGAGTATTTTCTACGTCTCAACGTCAAAAAGAATGCTGAAAATTCTTACTACAAAAAAAAAACTAGCGTCGGAATGAGTTAGACTGCAAGAGGGAGGGAGTAGCTAACGCAAAAATTAGTGTGAATCTGAAAAAATATCATTTAACTAAGCGTTTCCTGGCAATCGAAGAATATAAGAATGCCTATCATGGTAACCTACGATAATTTGTGTTCAAAACGCTAGAATTTAGCGAATTCACGTGATTTTTTGGATGGCCTTATCTGCGCAGTTGAATTTTTAGGAGGCCATTTCTCTGGAAGGGAAGAGTTATGGAAGCTGAAACTTTGGCATCATGATTTTGACGTCGACAGTCGTACGATAAACAAAAAAACGAAAATCGATTTTCTGATGGCGTGCCATTCGAACAAAGTGGCCCACCGGTGGGACACTGTATACGGTGACGCAATATTGCACCCGGTCCGAACGTGCAGCCACCCAAAATTAGGCGTGGTCGTGAATGGGTTAATAGACATATATGAAGTTTATAGTTCGTATGTGAACATGCTGCAAATGCAATATAGTACTTCAGTTTGTTCAATTATGGATGTTTTGAGAGCCTTGCAATGGGAACCTAGTTGATTTTTCACCATTTTGCCTCAACTTTGTTCCACAAATTATCCGAAATTGTACGACCGAATATCCGCGTTCGAATCATTGCACAGGATTATCTTAATCGATCTATTATCTGAAAATCTTAAGAAGGACATTATCCAAATCGATCCAATATCCACAAGAGTTTAAAAGGCATTATCCGAATCAATCCATTATCCGAAGAATTGCCTTCGGATATCAAGTATAAAGTTTACCCACATACAGCCGGCATGAATCCTAGTGATACGTTGCGTTCCCCATTGAAGGTTGGCGCAAACTCGGTGCACCAATGTTATAGCACATGACAAGAGTTTGCGCCAACCTTAAATAGGGAACTCAAAGCATCACAAAGATCCATGCCGACTTTACCAACTTACGTGCCTGCACAACTGATATCCGGCGGCCACTGGCAGTGGCTACTACTGAGAACCGAAAGCGCCAACCCGGAACCGTCAACCTCAAACCGGAGCTTTTGTGATCACCAAAAGTGCTGAGCAAACCCAAACTTCTCCAGCCGCTTCACGGCTGGAGCGATTGTTTCCGCTGTTTCTATCCAGGGCCTCACCCCGGATTTCATTATTTTTTTCCAGGGTGAGGGTTACCCCCTATCACCAACTCGAGGGTGAAGTTTGATGGAGTGTGTGTGTCCAACCAACGAATCTATACTCGATGCTGATTCCAGATATGTATCTATTTGGATTTCCAAATGGACCATTTTGATTAGTGTTATGACGAAAGAACGAAAGAACGCTTTTACAAGGGAACTGCTTTTAGGCATACTAACCATATCAAATGAAATGTGCTTTTCTGGAACCATTTTCGGACGTAGAGTCCGAATATGTCATTAGCAGCTGCCTAGCATTACTCTGGGAAAAGTATGAGCGTTTTTCAAAGCCTTGCGGAGAGGTAAGTGTACCATCAGGCACTTTTGGGGCGTTTTGAAAACATTATCCTGATTCTACCCGAAACTCGCACGCAGGAGTAATCTAGGGTGCTGAACACTAATCTGGACTCCGCTTGTCAAAGATCTGAGGTTTACTGTGAGTTAAAGGCAGCGTTCACGATAATCTTCGATTTTGAGATTAATCGCTAAACCCCTCGGGTGTTTGGCACCCGAGTAGAACCGAAATGACGAAGAAACCGAGAAAAACGCACCAGAAGGGCACGAAATCCTCAAGTATCAGCCCGCCTCTTAAGTATCAATGGAACTGTTCGTTGTGACAGTGAAATCTTTTGTGGACCCGTCTTTTGCAATTCTCCATTCTGTGTTGCTCCGTTCTTTCCTTCGGGCCCTAACTAATACTGTTTTGCCCAAAATATTCTTCCATTTTCAATTAGTCCCATTTTTTACCGGTGACAAACACCGTGAACATGTTCATCCAACCGGGCAACTAGTCCAGGCCATAGAATAATGTCACTGAAATAAGACGAATTAGTGCGTTTTTCGCCGTTTCTTCGTGATTTTGGTAACCCTTGGTTGCCAACGCATCGTTTTGAGTGGAACACTTGGAAACGAGAATCATCATGAACACTGCCTTTAAGCTCGGTGCCACGCCACTTTGGGGGCGAAAGCTGCATTAAAATTTCGAAAATCGACAAATGGGCATCAAATTCGTAATCAGCACCTCGAATAACCTCCGAATAGAAATTTTGAGAAAAAGCTGAGACATTGACTATACTACCGTACACCTACCGTAATCTACCGTGAGCTGTCGAAAATCGATACTGTGATTTCAGATTCGTGTCCAGCACTTCAAATGACAACCAGAGAAACAATTTGAGCCATATCTGTCGTGGTATACCGGAAATCGTCAGGAGTCGCTATTTGCGCTCAAACTTCCCCCGATGGAAAGCTTTAAACAAATTAAGTCGAATTCTTCGGAATATCGACAAATGAACCTCAGATTCGTGATCAGCACAGCAAATAACCAATAAGGAGAAGTTTTAGGTCAAATCTGAAACAATTTTCTTCAATGCTCTCAGAACCCCAAATTGTGGTGCACACGCCAAGCGCGCGCAAGGTTTGACTTTGATCTCTTCCCGCGTGGATGCCCTACACAGAGATCACCTAATCATACTGTCCCCAGAGCATCAAGTTGAACACCACTTGATGCTCTGCAAAAAGTTACACATTGATATATGTAAGTGAATGCTCACCCAACAATCCATGCAAGTCCAAAACGCTACCACTTTATGCTAAATTCGAAGAATGTTCCTTCTCCCTACCTCCGTATATGCGGGTTGTTGTGGGCACTAAACACGATTATGAGGTCCGTTTTCAGTTTTTCGAAAGGTTTCTGCTCGCCTCGGAAGGTGCATTGGATTCGAAAAACAGGGGAGGAACGTCGACAAGTTTTTTTCTTTTCAGAGTGATTCTAGGCAGCTGGGAGGTGTTCCTCGTCCCTCCACGTGATGCCGCTGGAAACTGTCTGAGTAATAAGGCGATCCCGACAGCCCAGAGCCCACCTGATATAGAAATCGGTGTGCTTTGCCATATCAGACTTACATAGTTGAAGCCGAGCCCAAGCACAACCTGATAAGAACTCGGTGTGCTTCCTGTGCAGCATCAACTAGTTCCCGTTCTGAATATTAACTAGTTACGTTTCATGTCAGCAAATACGATTCCGATGCCACGCTGTGAACATTAGCTGCACTGCGACAAACCGATTGAGAAACACCCCATCGCACCACATCACGATGTCGCCTATGGATTCCGCGGAAGCTAGGGCGTTCCCGGAAGCCACGCGTGTTGCTGCCCGAACAACATGAAAAATATGCCAGTTCTACCGACTAATGGACGGAGCCGGTTAAAAAAGTTAGTCTACAAACATCAAGTACAGCGTCCAATTCGGCTTACTGCACTCAATGTCGGCAGTCTTACATCACGGAGCTATGAGCTTGCGGGCTGTCTCACGAGTCGTCACGTGGATATCTGCTGTGTTCAAGAGACGCGGTGGAAAGGTTCGAAGTCGAGAGATACTGGAGATGGATACAAACTGATTTTTTCATGGGACATCGGACCGCAATGGAGTCGGTACTGTTATTAGCGAGGACCTCAGGATCTATATAGCTGCTGTAAACCGCGTGTCAGACAGATGGCCGTCAAAGTGGACACAGGTATGACTGTGCTGCGAGTGGTTTCGAGGAATATCATGGAAGGCACGGTTTCGGCGTACGCAACGAGGACGAGCAGCAAAGTCTGGGATGCGCAGCAGCAGCTTTTTCTGATTATTGCGAATACACAGATCCGGAAGCGAAAATCACATTTGATTACCGACTGAGTGGTGGTAGAGAAACTAGGATCGACTTCTGGATGTCGCGTCGGAAGAATCGCAATATCTTGATGGATACGAAGGTCATCCCCCGAATCATGTTGCAACTCAACAACACCTGCTGCTAATCATGGATCTCAAAGTGAACCGCCCGAGGATCGTCAAGCCTAGAACAGATACGCAGCGAATTAAATGATGGAAGCTGAAGCAGCATGAACAGACGCTTGTCGCCCCAATGCTGTGCTGCCTATCTACACGCGCCGACTTAACTGTCGAACAAGATTGGAGTAACAGCCCCAGGAAATAAGAAAACCGATAAGGCCACCTGGTTGTGGAAGGAAGAAGATCAAATGGTGATCAAATAGAAGGTTAGGTATGAGCTGTGGATGAAGAATCGGCGAGAAGAAGGATCGTGCTGCGTACTTTACAGCGAAGCGGGCTGCCAAGAAGGCTGGTTCCATGGCAACAACGGGCCACTACAGGGAGCTGTACGAAAGGCTGGAGACTAGGGAAGGCGAGAAGTCCGTATTTCGTTTGGCCTTGGCGCGAAAACTTTTTCACAGGGCCTGGGGTCGAGCAGGCGACGGTGGCTGGTGGCGCACCGTGAGGCCTGTCTCCAATACTCCAGGCGCTTGGAGGCGGGGCATGACAGCGCTACCCCGCCCCCTCCTCCGCGCTGCCTATATAAGGCGGCTGTCCTTGGTCCAGTGGTCTGCGCGGCGCCGGATGGCGTTGGCCTTCAGTACCGTTGGTATTGCGGCGATGGCCTCCCGGGTGACCCCGGAACCTTGGCCTCGGTCCCAGCAGCCGTTACTGCTGAGGTAGCCAGCTCGACCCAGTTCGAGCGGCCTGGAGGTCGATGAATACTCAGCGACTTCTAGGCCAGTCGCAATCTCACAATGTGGTGACTTCAAAGAGGCAGCCAACCTGAGGCCGACGACGCATTGATGCCTCCTTGGTTGCCACCTTAGAACGAGAATCATTCTTGAAGAGTAGTGTTGAATGCGAAACTCTCAATAGTCGACGCAATTGAACCAGCACCGCACCAACCTTCGAGACGGATGCCCACTACAGCGCCTTAGACCATTAGGCTACATGTTCATGTGTGAGGGACTCTTTCTGTTTTCCTACCTACACTCCCTCCAAAGTTCTTCGTTCTCATTGTAACTTTGATCGAACTATCAGTAGTAAATATGAGTTTCGGGAGCGTGTGAATGTGTCTATCTCTTTGGTTTAATAAGTTTTCAACCTTGGATGATGAGATTTCGGAGTTTTTCGCGAAAATCATCAAAGCGAGAGAATGTTAGATTTAAAAGAAGATTTTGAAAAATTCTTGTTGGATGACCACTTACCACTGAACCACAATACACAATACTTTGTAATATGATTGTCGAGGAGCCAACGTTTTTTTTCACAAGGTGAACCGAAAAGTTTAAAGGATGTTTTTCAAATTATGGACTAATTATGGACTATAACTTTTCTGAAGAACGAAATCATTTTTCAGCCATCTTCCTTAGATGGCTTACTAAGCAAACCTGATTTTATTTATGGTGAGCGATTATTGGAAAAAATCTGAAAATGGTTGAATATGGGCACAACAACTTCTAGGAATTGAAAGTTGAGCTTAGAATAGGAGTAAAGCATGTGAAGTCCATGAAGGAGACGTATTCATGACAGCTACGTACAATTTGACGTTAATCTCCCACTAATCTTCGCCAGGAATCACTGAAGTATCAATAAAACCTTCACACTTTTCGCCTGTCATTCCTATCAGCTGACAGCGGAGCTAGATGGCCGCCAGCCGGCGAGTGCAAACTTTCCTTGCCCTCCTACACAACGAGATAGGCCGCCGTGCTCTGCTGCTCAGATAAAAACAGCCCACTTCCCGCCGGCCAAGTTGGGCTAGTCAACATCGCGCGGCCCCAATTTCTTGGGCGTGGCACAGCGCCCCACTTTCCGCTGAGAGAGAGAGGCTTTCTCGCCTTGCCGTGGAGTGTCGGCGGGCAGTCGGCTATTCCTGGGGGTCATCGAACTTTCACTCATTGATTCCCACTCTGATATCAACATTGCACCTTCCACTAGAGTGGAGCCAATGAACGATTGCTGAGCAGAGAACGCCGTATTGAGACTCTATCCAAAACCCGCGCTGTGTGCGGCGCTGGTCTTGGGCAGGTGAACCACTGTCCGTTGATGGCATCTGCGAATGGGAAGACTGCAAGGATCAGTGAGTGTAGGAAGTTTCCCCGTATAAGCTCACTCCTTACTTGTCAAGAGCAGTGCTAGATGAAATCCCCAGAAGCGGATTTTTCAAATTTAGTTCTAACAGACCTTTACTTAAAGGGTGATTCTTGAATGTGCCGCGAACTGTTTTAGGACTGTCTTCTGTCAGTCATCAGATTAGCCGTAACGCGGTGGCAGAAGGGCCGCAGAGTGCTTGTTCACTGTGTACGGGCAGTCAACGAAACGGCGCTGCCGACTGCCCGCGACCCATCTATTGGCCTTTCGCGGGAGGGGTTACGGGACGTCGGCTTGTGGTACCACGGGAAGTCCGATGTCTCTATCTGAGTGGGGTGATAAGTGGACAGCGGACTGGTCGGTTCGCAGGCGCTCCACTGCCCTTTCTTGGAGCGCACTTGCTTCAAAAAGTCAGCACCATTAGACGTGCTTGACCTCATGACCGCGGTATCAGCCCAGCTCCTCTTCACCCCGCGCGCTATTTCTCTTTCCTCTGCGGCGGTGAGCGAAATCACCACCCATTTCTTGCAGTCAGCCACCTCACCAAAGAACGCTCACTGCTCCCACTCAGATAGAGACATCACACTTCCCGCGGTACCACTAGCCGACGTCCCGTAACCCCTCCCGCAGAAGGCCAATAGATCGGTCGCGGGCAGTCGGCAGCGCTGTTTCGTTGACTGCCCGTATACGGTGAACACGCACTTTGCGGCCCTTGTGCAACCGCCTTACGGCTGATCTGATGACGGACAGAAGACAATTCTAAAACAGTTTGCGGCACATTTAAAAATCACCCTTTAAGTAAAGATCTCTCCTAACAAAATTTGAAAAACCCGCTCTAGGGGATTTCGTCTTGAACTGCTCTTGAAAAGTAAGGAGTGAGCTTCTACGTGAAAGCTTCCTACACTCACTGCTTCTTACAGCCTTCCCATTCGCAGATGCCATTAACGGACAGTGGTTCAACTGCCCAAGGCCAGCGTCGCACACAGCGCGGGTTTTGGAAAGAGTCTCAACACAGCGTTCTCTGCTCGTCAATTGTTCATTGGCTCCACTCTAGTGGGTGGTGCAATGATGATATCAGAGTGGGAATCGATGAGTGAGTGTTCGATGACCCCCAGCAATAGCCGACTGCCCGCCGACACTCCGCGGAAAGACGGTAAAGCCTCTCTGTCAGCGGGAAGTGGGGCGCTGTGCCACGCCCACAAAATTGGGGCCGCGCGAAGTCGACTAGCCCGACTTGGCCGGCGGGAAGTGGGCTGTTTTTATCTGAGCAGGTGGCTGACTGCAATGGTCATTAACTCGAGGGCAGCCAGTGCATTTCTGTGGCGGCCCGTCCATATTGATAGCCAATCAGTGATTGACCCAGTCACCACGCAGTGACAGTCGGTAGCTGCCACCTTCCGAGGGGCTTGCTACTGGCCCTGACGTCCGATTGAGTTACCGCTTGCAGACTGGTTAATATTATCGTCATTTTCTGAGCCTCTAGAATCCTCATTTTCATTCCGTGTTCTACTTTGAAATGTACTACTATTAAAGGTGTACTTTGAAGGGAGAGCGCACTTCTACTTCTTAGCCCTCTCTTTCAAGTGTACATCTATTAGAGTTGTACTTCAAGTAGAGGTGTTCCTCTAACAGAGAAAATGCGGTATTTGTGTAGTAGGCGCACCATATACATATAACGCCTGCCAAGTGCGAGCTCTCAATTTCTAATATTAAAGGCAGTGTCCACGATAAAAACCATGTCTGATTTTTTGGTGGAGATCGGCAGCTGCGGGGCCTAGCGCAACCCTATCGTTGAAAAAACTGAGAAAAATGAGCTCGGAACGGTCCCCTACGGCTCCAAAGTTGGACACCCGTCAGCTCGTCACACCATAGATGCACTTTCCATGCCCACCGACGTGAACAAATCAATGCTCGAGATTGTGAGATGAGCGATGGTTTCCGATCAATAGACCCGTTCTTCCCTTCATTCTCAACTTCTCTCTTTACTCAGGTCAGCTCGCATACATCGGATGCAAAAGAAGGAAGTTACAAGCCTTGGACAACTCGCCCACCATGCTTCCCTAGCTCAATTTTTGAGGGACCATAACTCCGTCCCTAGAAGGTCTTGTACAATTCCAGAAACACCATTGTAATCAGCATGGGACCGTCTTCAAGATAGGCGGAAAAGCAGAAAAACGATTCTGATCGTGAACACTGCCTTTAAGCAAAATATAAGAAGAAGCCACTCTGGGCGCCTACAGCAAGAAGCCACTTTTGTAAGCCCTTGTCGACGAGTTTCGAGCTCAGCAGTGGCGATATGAGCGATGATTTTTGGTAAATGGCTCTGTTCTTCCCTTGTGTATCAGCCTCCCTTTCCATTGAAGTCTGCGCGTATGAATCAGTTGCAAATGGTGGAATTTGCAAGCTTCGGACAACTCGTCCACTATGCTTTCGCCGCTCAATTTTGGGGAATTTTCGAGTGGTCATTACTCCGTTCCCAGAGGGTTTCGTGCGATTCCAGAGACATCATTGAAATCAGCGTTCGGCCGCTTTTAAAATAAGCGGAAGAACAGAAGATGGATACGAGGTTGGACTGTGCCTTTAGGCTTAATTAATGTGCGCATGTCATCGCTATAAAATCAGTTGTATCACCCTTTCAGAGTCTTTCTCTCGCTTTCGATCTGAGTAAGCCCCGGTCGTTCATGAAAAAGTAAGCGGTGATAGCGTTACACAATGGCTGACCGAGTTCCAGTGCTTACCCCACCGGGCTCGATTTTTCCGTGAAAAGTAAATCGCGCATTTTGAACATTCGTGTTTTGCACATGTTACTGATAAGCTTATTATGCAGTTGCTCTCAATATTGTTTTGTGGATGTTTTTATTGCTTTTATAGTGGTATCTTTCGATGTAATGTCTTTGTGGCATTGCCTTTTTGCTGCCTAGGTTACATGGTTATGATAAACACTTATTCCTCTAATGCTTCGCAGCATCGTGCCTGCGGTTTCTTTTCAGTTTATTATTGTGCGTAAGTGAAAGTGAAAGGCTGGAGTTGCTGGAGACTAGGGAACGATAGACACAGGGGATCTGGTATGAAGAGTTCATTCTCTCTTGTTCACTGATTTGCCGTTAAGCGACTCGAGGTTTGGTGACCCGCGGAAAAATCATCCGGTTAATGCCAGCGCTATTTGATTAACGGGATAATGCGAATGCAACGGTCGCGAAATATTTCACACTCATTAGTGAGAGAACCTATCTATGCCGATGAGATGGCCGCAGAATGAAGGTGAAGCGGTTGCTGATTGAAAAATTACCGCTGTTTCATTGCCTACAAAATGCCTCTATAGAACGGGATATATACCTGTTTAACATCCGCAAAATGCACTCAAATAGCTGTTCAACGTGCAGGCATCTGTAGATATAAGGTCCGTAAAAAGTATGATATTCGTCGAATGAAGGGCCGCAGAATGCTGGCAAACAGTTCACCAAAAGGCCGCCATGTAGTGGCTTGATGAGTAGGGTAGCCGACGGAACAGCGTTGCCGACTATCCGCGACCGATCTAATGACCTCCCGCGTGAAGGGCTACGGGACGTCGGCTATTAGTACCGCGGGAAGTGTGCTGTCTGTATCCGAGAGCAACCGATAATATCGATCGCACTACCATCAACGAAGAATTTCCACCGGCGTTGAATGTCGCACTGCGGCACTCAACGATGCAGCAGCTCTATCTTATAACGTGTCGGACGGCGTCGTCGAGCAAACTGTGAAAGGCGCTTTCGCTATCGACGAAGCCCTGGGCTGAGATCATTCACAAAATTCACAGTCCTCAAGTTACGTCCCCCAATAAGTATCGCCACTGCTGTAGTCTGAAAATGCGGCGTCAATATCAGCCATCTCATGCAGGTCACGCGTTATTTCGAAAAAGTTTGAGGCAAGTATTACATGTTCATTCTATCAAAAAGGGGTCTTCCAAGCAAAAGAGGTTTGGTTGGCGTCAGAAACGTTCCAACAAAAAGGGAACAATAGGTAAGTAGAATGAGGAGAGTCTACAAAAAGAGAACAATATTTTCTGAGACTGATTTTCGTGGCCGATACTTCTTAACAGCAAAAACAAACCGTTGTGGTATTTCACCAGAAAGAGTTCAATGGTTTCCAAGAATGGAGTTTAAGTCTTTGACGAGATTATAAGAAAGTACTCTCATTAGATGCTGCACTTTGGTTTCGCTTCTCGTAGCAGCTGGAGCTAACCGTCCGTCTGTGTTTTGGCATCATCTTCTATTCTGATGGTTAGTATTAGGTTTACATGCACATAGTTTTTAACGGTTCTCGTGTAGTGAAGACCATTTTTGGAACCACAGAGTGCTTCCGTGTAGAACACCGCAACTGTTTGTTTTTGCTGTTAAGAAGTATCGGCCACGAAAATCAGTCTCAGAAAATGTTCTCTTTTTGTAGACTCTCCTCATTCTACTTACCTATTGTCTCCTTTTTGTTGGAACGTTTCTGACGCCAACCAAACCTCTTTTGCTTGGAAGACCTCTTTTTGATAGAATTGTTCACTTTTTATTGATATTACGAAGTAATATCCCTGAAAAAGCTTCAATATTTTTCTCGAATTGCATGGATTGCTATAATAATAATCAGTGAGCAACAAACTTGTTGCGCACGCTACAAATGAAGCGCTACTCACTTTCCACGACGTCCTGATGACGTCAGAAGATGCCCTTTGCACTTGGCACCACCTTGGCACGACGTCCTGATGACGTCACCAGATGCTTTATTCACTTGGCACGACCTTGGCACGACGTCCTGATGACGTCATCAGATGCCCTATGTACTTTACATCACATCCTGATGACGTCATCAGATGCCCTATGTACTTTACATCGCATCCTGATGACGTCATCAGATGCCCTATGTACTTTACATGACACCCTGATGACGTCATCAGATGCCCTATGTACTTTACATGACACCCTGATGACGTCATCAGATGCCCTATGTACTTTACATGACACCCTGATGATGTCATCAGATGCCTTATGTACTTTACATGACACCCTGATGACGTCATCAGATGCCCTATGTACTTTACATGACACCCTGATGACGTCATCAGATGCCCTATGTACTTTACATGACACTCTGATGACGTCATCAGATGCCCTATGTACTTTACATGACACCCTGATGACGTCATCAGATGCCCTATGTACTCTACATGGCACCCTGATGACGACATCAGATGCCCTATGTACTTTACATGACACCCTGATGACGTCATCAGATGCCCTATGTACTTTACATGACACTCTGATGACGTCATCAGATGCCCTATGTACTTTACATGACACCCTGATGACGTCATCAGATGCCCTATGTACTTTACATGACACTCTGATGACGTCATCAGATGCCCTATGTACTTTACATGACACCCTGATGACGACATCAGATGCCCTATGTACTTTACATGACACCCTGATGACGTCATCAGATGCCCTATGTACTCTACATGGCACCCTGATGACGACATCAGATGCCCTATGTACTTTACATGACACCCTGATGACGTCATCAGATGCCCTATGTACTCTACATGGCACCCTGATGACGACATCAGATGCCCTATGTACTTTACATGACACCCTGATGACGTCATAAGATGCCCTATGTTTTTTACATGACACTCTGATGACGTCATCAGATGCCCTATGTACTTTACATGACACCCTGATGACGACATCAGATGCCCTATGTACTTTACATGACACCCTGATGACGTCATCAGATGCCCTATGTACTCTACATGGCACCCTGATGACGACATCAGATGCCTTATGTACTTTACATGACACCCTGATGACGTCATCAGATGCCCTATGTACTTTACATGACACTCTGATGACGTCATCAGATGCCCTATGTACTTTACATGACACCCTGATGACGACATCAGATGCCCTATGTACTTTACATGACACCCTGATGACGTCATCAGATGCCCTATGTACTCTACATGACACCCTGATGACGACATCAGATGCCCTATGTACTTTACATGACACCCTGATGACGTCATCAGATGCCCTATGTACTCTACATGGCACCCTGATGACGACATCAGATGCCCTATGTACTTTACATGACACCCTGATGACGTCATCAGATGCCCTATGTACTTTACATGACACTCTGATGACGTCATCAGATGCCCTATGTACTTTACATGACACCCTGATGACGACATCAGATGCCCTATGTACTTTACATGACACCCTGATGACGTCATCAGATGCCCTATGTACTTTACATGACACTCTGATGACGTCATCAGATGCCCTATGTACTTTACATGACACCCTGATGACGACATCAGATGCCCTATGTACTTTACATGACACCCTGATGACGTCATCAGATGCCCTATGTACTTTACATGACACTCTGATGACGTCATCAGATGCCCTATGTACTTCACATGACACCCTGATGACGACATCAGATGCCCTATGTACTTTACATGACACCCTAATGACGTCATCAGATGCCCTATGTACTTTACATGACACCCTGATGACGTCATCAGATGCCCTATGTACTTTACATGACACTCTGATGACGTCATCAGATGCCCTATGTACTTTACATGACACCCTGATGACGTCATCAGATGCCCTATGTACTTTACATGACACCCTGATGACGTCATCAGATGCCCTATGTACTTTACATGACACCCTGATGACGTCATCAGATGCCCTATGTTTTTTACATGATACCCTGATGACGTCATCAGATGCCCTATGTACTTTACATGACACCCTGATGACGTCATCAGATGCCCTATGTACTTTACATGACACCCTGATGACGTCATCAGATGCCCTATGTACTCTACATGGCACCCTGATGACGTCATCAGATGCCCTATGTACTTAACATGACACCCTGATGACGTCATCAGATGCCCTATGTACTTTACATGACACCCTGATGACGTCATCAGATGCCCTATGTACTTTACATGACACCCTGATGACGTCATCAGATGCCCTATGTACTTTACATGACACCCTGATGACGTCATCAGATGCCCTATGTACTTTACATGACACCCTGATGACGTCATCAGATGCCTTATGGACTTACATGACACCCTGATGACGTCATCAGATGCCTTATGTACTTTACATGACACCCTGATGACGTCATCAGATGCCCTATGTACTTTACATGACACCCTGATGACGTCATCAGATGCCCTATGTACTTTACATGACACCCTGATGACGTCATCAGATGCCCTATGTACTTTACATGACACCCTGATGACGTCATCAGATGCCCTATGTACTTTACATGACACCCTGATGACGTCATCAGATGCCCTATGTACTTTACATGACACCCTGATGACGTCATCAGATGCCCTATGTACTTTACATGACACCCTGATGACGTCATCAGATGCCTTATGTACTTTACATGACACCCTGATGACGTCATCAGATGCCCTATGTACTTTACATGACACCCTGATGACGTCATCAGATGCCTTATGTACTTTACATGACACCCTGATGACGTCATCAGATGCCCTATGTACTTTACATGACACCCTGATGACGTCATCAGATGCCTTATGTACTTTACATGACACCCTGATGACGTCATCAGATGCCCTATGTACTTTACATGACACCCTGATGACGTCATCACATGCCCCATGCACTTTACATGACACCCTGATGACGTCATCAGATGCCCTATGTACTTTACATGACACCCTGATGACGTCATCAGATGCCCTATGTACTTTACATGACACCCTGATGACGTCATCAGATGCCCTATGTACTTTACATGACACCCTGATGACGTCATCAGATCGCCTATGTACTTTACATGACACCCTGATGACGTCATCAGATGCCCTATGTACTTTACATGACACCCTGATGACGTCATCAGATGCCTTATGTACTTTACATGACACCCTGATGACGTCATCAGATGCCTTATGTACTTTACATGACACCCTGATGACGTCATCAGATGCCCTATGTACTTTACATGACACCCTGATGACGTCATCAGATGCCCTATGTACTTTACATGACACCCTGATGACGTCATCAGATGCCCTATGTACTTTACATGACACCCTGATGACGTCATCAGATGCCTTATGTACTTTACATGACACCCTGATGACGTCATCAGATGCCTTATGTACTTTACATGACACCCTGATGACGTCATCAGATGCCCTATGTACTTTACATGACACCCTTATGACGTCATCAGATGCCTTATGTACTTTACATGACACCCTGATGACGTCATCAGATGCCCTATGCACTTTACATGACACCCTGATGACGTCATCAGATGCCTTATGTACTTTACATGACACCCTGATGACGTCATCAGATGCCTTATGTACTTTACATGACACCCTGATGACGTCATCAGATGCCTTATGTACTTTACATGACACCTGATGACGTCATCAGATGCCTATGCACTTTACATGACACCCTGATGACGTCATCAGATGCCCTATGTACTTTACATGACACCCTGATGACGTCATCAGATGCCTTATGTACTTTACATGACACCCTGATGACGTCATCAGATGCCCTATGTACTTTACATGACACCCTGATGACGTCATCAGATGCCTTATGTACTTTACATGACACCCTGATGACGTCATCAGATGCCCTATGTACTTTACATGACACCCTGATGACGTCATCAGATGCCTTATGTACTTTACATGACACCCTGATGACGTCATCAGATGCCTTATGTACTTTACATGACACCCTGATGACGTCATCAGATGCCCTATGTACTTTACATGACACCCTGATGACGTCATCAGATGCCCTATGTACTTTACATGACACCCTGATGACGTCATCAGATGCCCTATGTACTTTACATGACACCCTGATGACGTCATCAGATGCCTTATGTACTTTACATGACACCCTGATGACGTCATCAGATGCCTTATGTACTTTACATGACACCCTGATGACGTCATCAGATGCCCTATGTACTTTACATGACACCCTGATGACGTCATCAGATGCCCTATGTACTTTACATGACACCCTGATGACGTCATCACATGCCCCATGCAGTTTGATGACGTCATCAGAAAGTAACAAACTTGTTAGCCACGTCCTCTGTCCCTTCCCTACGAAAAAGTACAGCCTACAACGTGCTTTAGCGATTTGATCTACCAACTGATAATAGCACTTGATATGATAAACAGTAAAAAATTAAGTATTTAATGTGAAACAGTAAGTAACGAACTTGTTAGCCACTTACCCTGTCCCTTCCCTACGAAAAAGTACAGCTTACAACGTGTTTCAGTGATTTGATCCACCAACTGATAATATCACTTGATAAGATAAGCAGTAAGAAGTAAAGTAGTTAATGTGAAACAGTAAGTAACGAACTTGTTAGTCACTTCCCCTGTCCCTTCCCTAAGAAAAAGTACAGCCTACGACGTGTTTAAGCGATTTGGTCTACCAACTGATAATATCACTTGATATGATAAGCAGTAAGAAGTAAAGTAGTTAATGTGAAACAGTAAGTAACAAACTTGTTAGTCTCTTACCCTGTCCCTTCCCTACGAAAAAGTACAGCTTACAACGTGTTTCAGTGATTTGATCCACCAACTGATAATATCACTTGATATGATAAGCAGTAAGAAGTAAAGTAGTTAATGTGAAACAGTAAGTAACGAACTTGTTAGTCACTTCCCCTGTCCCTTCCCTAAGAAAAAGTACAGCCTACGACGTGTTTAAGCGATTTGGTCTACCAACTGATAATATCACTTGATATGATAAGTAGTAAAAGGTGAAGTAGTTAATGTTAAACAGTAAGTACTCACATCTGTCCACATACCTACTTACCTACCTGCCCAACTGATCGCCTGCGACTACTGGCAGTGGCTAGTGGCGGGAACGAGGAACGAGGAACGAGGAACGAGGAACGAGGAACGAGGAACAGGACACGAGGGACGCGTTACAAGAAAAAACGCGAATTTTAGCTAAGCTTCCGCAGATCTAACTTTGTTAATTTTCAATCGATTTGGCTCAAATTTTGTCAGCGGGTGTCTTCTAGACTGTCTCACTTATATCCCAGAAGGAAATCTCTAGAAAATTTGTTTTACAGGTTTTATTAACTACTTTACCAAAATCTAAGTGATCACAAGTGCCAGGCAAAACCAAACCTCTCCAGCCGCTTCCCCGCTGGAGCGATTAAATGCGGGAAAGCACCTAAAAAGAATTTTGGCGCGACCGTAAAACGCGTTTCGTAGGTGTTTTCGAAACTTTTTTGTCTTCACAAGAGGAGGTTCCAATAAGGTCACATAATCATTTTTACTTACTTGGATTGATAATCTATGCAAAACCATGAAAGCCTAAATAGCAAATGTTTTTCTGCGCTTTCAGGGATTATCTCATACCTCGCCTAATGAGACTCCGAGCAACCCAGTTCTGTGAACCCCTGTTTGAAATGCAAATATGACGTTTAATCGCAACAATCTTTCCGACCCGCCGAGAGCTCAAGGGCGCATTTCATTGAGGCTTTTTTGCGACGGCAAAGCAAATATTTGTCTAAAATTGTTCACTCGTCTTCCTCGTCATCTTACGTAATTTTCTAAGAGAACGCGTGTAACAGAAAAGTATTAATAATAAAGATGTGTACACTAGGAAGCAGGAAAAGGCAAATATCGATTTCTGGATCTTCCATTTGAAGGCAGGGTTGGCGATAAAAACGGTTTTCATGTTATTCTCATGAGAAGGTAGATCTTGTAACCCCCAAATAGGAAGTATAGCCTCTCTCGCCTATTTGGCTCCGGGTGGAGCAAGCCGCGGAGCGGTCGGTCTTTACAAAAAATAACAGTGATAAGGATACTTCGGCATAATAAG